>CM036753.1:112464238-112881738 GCA_020796225.1 Arion vulgaris | reverse complement strand
ATAAAACAGATAATAATAATGAATAAAACTGTACAATTCTCCTACTCAGAGAAAAGTCGAAAAAACTACTCGTGATATCGATTGACAAACTGATTGATTTGTGTCAATGTTCTATTTCGTGAAATAACTTTATAATAATCCAACATGGCACTTCTTCTTTTCTTTGCGTTCGTTCTTTACGACCAATTTTCATCACTCTTTGTGATATGTTTCATCTTTGCCAAGAACGTTATACGTTCAGTGCCGATTAGGCTAGCGCAGAGGCCCTAGCAAATTTTAGCGCGGGCCCTAGGTTTTATGATAATAAAATAAAACACAACTTTTACAAACAAACTTGTTTCGATTTAATGTGAGCAAATTTAGAGATAATACTAGACAAATCAATTTCTCTAAGTAAATTACATTCAATGTTCATTAAGGTGAGATTATTTAGACGATCTTGTCCCATCATGTTTCTTAACTCACTTTTTATACACTTTAATGTTGAAAAGAACGTTCTCCGCTGCAGTTAGTAATCATTAAAGTAAATTCGTAAGACTATTTCTACATTTGGGAAACACGACTCAAATAAATTTTCCATTATAAGTTTATAAAATTGCAGTTCTAGAGCCTCATGCTTTCGTTGCAAATAGCAGCAGCTACATTAGTTTTAAAGTTCAGCGAACTGACAAGTTCGTCGCCTAGGCTTTCTTCCAAATCCTCTTGGTAGAGCTGACAATATTTGGAGTTCTTTTCAAGATCTCTTCTGCTGTAATAGATTTTAACTGCCGGAGTATTCCAAATACACCAGTCACTCTATGGTACAGCCTAAATCAATAACTTTGCAAACAAAACAGAACAGTTGTCCTTTAGTTTCTGTATAATACAACCAATCTCTCACGTGAGTTTTGTTTGTTGGTGTATGGTGTATGTGAAAACGACTTTCGACAAAATCGTGGATTGTTTTCTTTATCGTATGTTTTTCTGGGTTTTTTTTAAAGACATGAAATCACTGTTCATATGTTGCACTTCGCTACTTTCTTTCACAAACCAATAATCTCGATTGAAGTTGTTTGGCCATTCACCAATATCGTTGGAGTGCATTTTACTTTCGTTGTGTTTTGGCTTGTAGATGATGTTGCTACATTAAAAGCATGTGCTGTTCTTTCTGCTTCTCTTTGGCTTGAATATGATATTGCTAAATTGGGAGGACTTGCTGTACATTCGATTTCAGTTTGTCTTGTGAAAAATGTAGCTAAATCGTGAAGAGTTGCTGATCTTAATGGTAATATTGGTAATGATGATGCTTCTATAGCACTGCCTTCATCTACTACACAGTGGGACACGTCTTCTGTATTTTCTCTTTAATTTCTTTGGATTCAGCACCATCACACACGACATTTAAAATTCAGACAGCTTGCGTGTTTTTGATATAACATCTGGTTATTTTATCCATTTTCATCTGTCACATAGGCGCAGGGCCCCTAAAGCGCGGGACCCGTAGCATTGCTACTTCTGCTACTAGACTAATCCGGCGCTGTATACGTTGCACATTGGTTTGGTAGGCGCCTAAACGTATAGACTTCTACACGTTTAGGACATGTGCATCCGATTTCAGCCAAACCTCCTTGGCTCCTCTTACGACATGCATGGCATTTACAGTGGTTCTATTCTTTACACCCCAAATTTGGGCCCCGTAACCACTCCGGCGCAACATAGCAACTACATCGTCAACAATACAATCATGTAATACGTAGTCATCAAATTATGTTTGTGCAGAAAGCAATGGCAAACTACTGAACGTAATAATGCCTAGAAAATCACAAACAGCGTTTTTTTAATACGTACTTCTCAGATAATGTTCACGTAATACGTAGTCATCAGATAATGTTCACGTAATATGTAATCATCAGATTATATTCACGTAATACTTAATCATCAGATTATGTTCATCGATGACAATGATAACACTAGTAATAGTAATAATACTAAGACCCACAACCCACTATGGTCGTAGGGGTGTCAAGGTGGAGGCATCAGCACAACAATTTCACCATAGCTCTCAGCCTTTCACTTTTCAAACAAATGTGGAGAACTCGTATCTGAACAGCTCTTGTTGAAGTCCGTCTAGGACGTATCTGAACAGCTCTTGTTGAAGTCCGTCTAGGACAATCTAGGTTATCTCTATACTTTTCTTCTTCTTCTTCTTCTTCTGCCACTCTCAACTATATCCTATAATATAATCGTTGAAAGTCACTTCCGGTTTCCAGATGTCGGCGAGTGATTCCTTTCGTATTCCTTTAAGCGGTGTTCTTGGATATTTCATACTATTCCAGTGCTTGTGCCGTTTCATGTTCTCAAATTCTATACTCGAGATAGTTATGTTCATCGTAGGAATTCTGTTTTCAATGGATGGCCGTTCTTGAGTGGGACGGAGCCCGATATTTCGCTGCTGACCGTTGCCGACATGCCATGTCCGTGTTAGCTGCAATACGGAGTTAAAAGGGATAAACCCTTCTTCCTATGAAAATGTGCCGGAGTCGGCGATACTAGGCTAGAAGGCGCACAAGAAACCATAGTATCACGCATCACACGCTTATGTATGATCTTTGAAAGTGAATGATGCCTGATTATATGACTAAACTAAACAAGCTCGCATTGTTTTATCTGTGTTATCTTCATATAGTCATCTATTCCTTCTCAATTAAACGCTACAACCTAGTAACGAATACTAGTTCCATACTGAATAATTGAAGTATGCCTAGTTTTGTGAACGTAACTTACAGGACCTAGATATGCACGGAATCCAAATGTAACGAGTATTATCCAGATATTGAGTATTCACTCCGTAACTAGTACCTTCTATTCCTCCATGCAACTTCTTCTTCTTCTTCTATCGCTCCATATCAACCACTTGTTAAACAACTATTTGTAATCTGTATGTGATCCAAACCTAAGAGCGAGTGTACGTTGTGCCAGTTATTCGCATACAAGTAGGTCAACACAACTGATTTCTGCGGCGCTTTTTATTTACTACAGTCGCTTCCCTAGGCCCCTACCTCGGTCGCCTCTTACAACATGCCTTGTAGCTCGCAGTGGTACTATTATGTGCTCCTCCTCTCGCGAGCCCCGACAGACAACATACTACTATGTTTAACTGATGGTAGATCGAGACAAACAGAAACTCTCTCTACAGAACGGAAAGTAGATATGTACCTAGTAATCATAAACTGTCTACAGAACGGAAAGTAGATATGTACCTAGTAGTCATAAACTGTCTACAGAACGGAAAGTAGATATGTACCTAGTAGTCATAAACTGTCTACAGAACGGAAAGTAGATATGTACCTAGTAGTTATAAACTGTCTAGCAGACAGAAAGTAGATGTGACCTAGTAGTTATAAACTGTCTACAGAACGGAAAGTAGATATGTACCTAGTAGTCATAAACTGTCTACAGAACGGAAAGTAGATATGTACCTAGTAGTCATAAACTGTCTACAGAACGGAAAGTAGATGTGTACCTAGTAGTTATAAACTGTCTACAGAACGGAAAGTAGATATGTACCTAGTAGTCATAAACTGTCTACAGAACGGAAAGTAGATATGTACCTAGTAGTCATAAACTGTCTACAGAACGGAAAGTAGATGTGTACCTAGTAGTCATAAACTGTCTACAGAACGGAAAGTAGATATGTACCTAGTAGTCATAAACTGTCTACAGAACGGAAAGTAGATATGTACCTAGTAGTTATAAACTGTCTACAGAACGGAAAGTAGATTTACCTAGTAGTTATAAACTGTCTACAGAACGGAAAGTAGATATGTACCTAGTAGTTATAAACTGTCTACAGAACGGAAAGTAGATATCTACCTAGTAGTCATAAACTGTCTACAGAACGGAAAGTAGATATGTACCTAGTAGTTATAAACTGTCTACAGAACGGAAAGTAGATATCTACTAGTAGTATAAACTGTCTACAGAACGGAAAGTAGATTACCTAGTAGTCATAAAGTCACAAATACTATTTTCTAGATCCTACTTGTTACTTTTGTGGTCGTCTGTTAGTGAGCTCGATCACAACCCAAGCGTACCTGGTTCAAATTACGCGGCAGACAGTTTGGAAAACGGTAAAAGTAGACCCCTACCGTTTAGAAAGCAATGGTAAACTACTGAACGTACAAGTGATGCCTAGAAAAATCAATAACTCGTTGACTGTGGTTAAATCTCTAAGCTTTGTCAAGGATATGGCACGATTTCTATTTTTTTCACTTGTTACTTTCCGACTCGGATAGTTATAAGTATTCGAGTAACGGATTGATACTATTCGCACAACGCCATCTCTCACTTCTAGAACTAACAAATAGTCGCACAACACATACAAACGCGCAAACAGTCTCATATGCGCGTAGTCTCTATGCGCGTATCTAACAAACGCTTATATGCATGTATTCTCGGCACAGAGATCCCTTGCACACAGTCTCACGTATAAGTAGTCTCACATACAATCACAAGCAGGTAGTCTCTGGTGTGATTTCACCAACTTGAGCAGGTACAGTCAGTCAGGTGTATGTGTGAGCGTATCTTGACTGAGTTTGTTGTGACACTTGAAGTCATGAACGGCAGCACACGACCAGCTGACAGACAAAAGCTACATCGTCAATCTCGTATCATGATGTCATCATGCGCCTGGTATGTCCATTAATCATAATCACACCAAGGACCGTAACTCATCTCTCAACCAAGCAAAGGGAAGTAAATTGAGGTCAACCTGTGCAAATGTGAATTAGATCATATCTGCACATGCGCACTGTGTCAGGAAGTGATCAAGTCTGCAGGAGAAATACTGAAATAGTCACCAGATGTGGACGTAGATGATGTAGGATAGATTGTAACAGCTGATAGATAGATTGTAACTGCTGATAGATAGATTGTAACAGTTCATAGATTGTAACAGTTGATAGATAGATTGTAACAGTTGATAGATAGAGTGTAACAGTTGATAGATTGTAACAGTTGATAGATAGATTGTAACAGTTGATAGATAGATTGTAACAGCTAAGAGATAGATTGTAACAGTTGATAGATATATTGTAACAGTTGATAGATAGATTGTAACAGTTGATAGATTGTAACAGTTGATAGATAGATTGCAACAGCTGATAGATAGATTGTAACTGCTGATAGATAGATTGTAACAGTTGATATTGATAGATTGTAACAGTTCATAGATTGTAACAGCTAGAAGATAGATTGTAACTGCTGATAGATATTGAACAGCTGATAGATAGATTGTAACAGTGTCATAGATTGTAACAGTTGATAGATAGATTGTAACAGTTGATAGATTGTAACAGTTGATAGATAGATTGTAACAGTTGATAGATAGATTGTAACTGCTAGATAGATGTAGGATTGTAACAGTTGATAGATAGATTGTAACAATTCATAGATTGTAACAGCTGATAGATAGATTGTAAGCTGATAATAGATTGTAACAGTTGATAGATAGATTGTAACAGTTGATAGATAGATTGCAACAGTTG
This sequence comes from Arion vulgaris, assembly GCA_020796225.1. Lineage (NCBI taxonomy): Eukaryota > Metazoa > Mollusca > Gastropoda > Stylommatophora > Arionidae > Arion > Arion vulgaris. The sequence continues at coordinate 112,876,213 of CM036753.1, read as the reverse complement.
ATAGATTGTAACGTGATAGATAGATTGTAACAGTTGATAGATAGTGTAACAGTTATAGATTGTAACAGTGATAGATAGATTGTAACAGTTGATAGATAGATTGTAACAGTTGATAGATTGTAACAGTTGATAGATAGATTGTAACAGTTGATAGATAGATTGTAACAGTTGATAGTTGTAACAGCTGATAGATGATTGTAACAGCTGATAGATAGATTGTAACAGTTGATAGATAGATTGTAACAGTTGATAGATAGATTGTAACAGTGATAATAGATTGTAACAGTTGATAGATAGATTGTACAGTGATAGATAGATTGTAACAGCTGATAGATGATTGTAACAGTTGATAGATAGTTGTAACAGTTGATAGATTGTAACAGTTGATAGATAGATTGTAACAGTTGATAGATAGATTGTAACGTGATTAGATTGTAACAGTTGATAGATAGATTGTAACAGTTGATAGATAGATTGTAACAGTTGATAGATAGATTGTAACAGTTGATAGATAGATTGTAACAGTTGATAGATAGATTGTAACAGCTGATAGATAGATTGTAACAGTTGATAGATAGATTGTAACAGTTGATATTGATAGATAGATTGTAACCGCTGATAGATAGATCGCATTCTTACCTGGTGTTCTGTTGTAGAAGACTCTGTATACAGTGGAGCTTGGTTACATTCTTTTAAGTGGCCAACACGTCATTCTTTGTTTCTCAATGTAATTCAAACAGGTTCTGTGCCAACTTTCTTACTTATGCTGATGTTGGGACTGTCTTTTCTGTGGTATTTGTAGATTTTACTAGACATCACATTGTCTAGTTATGGAATCACGAGAGAGAGAAATGTCTAGTTATGGGATCACAGAAATTAGAGATCAGAAGAAATGTCTAGTTATGGGATCACGGAGAGAGAGAAATGTCTAGTTATGTCCAGAGGAAATCAGTTATATCACGAGAGAGAAATGTTAGTTATGTTTCACTGTAATACCTAATGTCTAGTTATGATTGCTACCTGTGAAATACCTAATGTCTAGTTGTTTACTGTGAATACTAATGTCTACTTGAAATACCTAATGTCTAGTTGACTTGCTACCTGTGAAATACCTAATGTCTAGTTATGACTTGCTACCTGTGAAATACCTATTTACTATCTACTTATTTACCATATTTATTGGCACCGAATGAGGAGGAACGCATGGCCGAATTAGAGCGACCATGATAGTAGAGCCAGACTCCCATGCTGAATAGATTAGAGCCAACTCCCATGCTGAATAGATTAGAGCTGACCTCGAATAGATTAGCTAGACCCCATGCTGAATAGATTAGAGCCAACTCCCATGCTGAATAGATTAGAGCTAGACTCCATGCTGAATAGATTAGAGCTAGACTCCCATGCTGAATAGATTAGAGCCATACTCCCATGCTGAATAGATTAGAGCTAGACTCCCATGCTGAATAGATTAGAGCTAGACTCCCATGCTGAATAGATTAGAGTCATACTCCCATGCTGAATAGATTAGAGCTAGACTCCCATACGGAAGACCCTTTTCAAACCACGGTAAGGCCAATGATGTTTTTCTGTCGGTGGAATACAAACCACGGTAAGGCCAATGATGTTTTTCTGTCGGGGGCATACAAGACAAATATTAACCTGAAAAGTGTTGTGGCGACACACTAGCCATGCGATCATTAAGTTTCTCAGTCTCTCATCCCATAGGTCGTACACCCCCCCTTAAAAACAGCACTACAGGCAGTAGCGACAGGTTGTTTTATTTTAATTGGCATCGGTTGCTTCACCTGGGAGTTTTAGAACTCTTTTACTGACTTGTTCCACTTTAGGAGAGATAAGCAAGATGTCGGCTAGAATTTGTTGTAACTATAGGCAACCAGACTTTGAGTTCCTGCCAGAAACAGTTATCTAATCGTCTTCTATATCACGACCTACGTCAAAGTAATGTCTTTGTGTGTGTGTACATTTTCTCTCTATCTTCTTTAAGATTATCCTTTCTGGTAGCTTCAGTCACGGACAGGTATCCTGGGGTCATACCTTGGTGCATCAACTCTATTAAAACGTTACAGAGAGTAGAGACGTGAATGAGAACAAACTTAGCAATCACTTGGCCCTGAGAAAACAGTTGGTCCACACTAGAATCATCAACTCTGAACCAATCACTGTCAGTTTATGTCAGTAACTGCATCATGAAGCCTGCCCCCTTCGTGTGTTCTACGCTTGTGATTGGTCGATGGGCGTGTTTGCACTCGGTCACCTCATAGTTCTTGTTTACCGTCAGAAAGTGGGGGGGTTTGTTGGTTGCTAGCACATCATGTCCGCTTGAAGGGAAGCTTGTACATGTTAGTCTTGTCGCTTCAATTTCTCGGTTATTTTTCCTTGTGGTTTGTTTAGTTCGTAGAGTCGCCGAGTCCATCATCCAGGCCAAGATAACCACTACGTTGTGTAGGTCACACAGGCACACATTGGAGACGTAGAAACGCTGGAGATTTCGCCAAGTTTGGACACGAAGTCGACCACATTTGAGGACCCATCTTGCTCATTAGATTGAACCGTGTGGATGTAGTTAGTTCAACCTTATTATTGTAACAGTTCGATCTGCATAGAACCCATTGTGAAGAAGCTAACGACTTGTAGTGTACTTGTGTGTAGATATATTATAGTTTAATTGAATTATGTTAACCCTGCGCTAGTATGTGAGTACAACAATAGTTAGTTCTGATTTAGTTGTCTAGTTTATACTTACAGTTAGATTCAAGTGAAATCATTTGTCTGAAATCACACACAAATCTCAATCCTGTGTTAGATTAGTACCAGATACCTGAAAGACGAACAAAACTTGGACGCTCATTGTCACCAGTTTTCATGTTTTTTAACGTTTTTAAAACAAATTAAGTTCCGGTCAGTTATATTCTCTTCTTCCTTCAGATGTGACTGTATACAACGTTAATTACCTACAGGAAGGGATGGGGGGTGTCAGTGACATTACTTGAAGTGTTATCTATGGCGGGTGTGTGTCAGTGCATTCTTGAAGTGTTTAATCTCAAGCCACAAATCCTCTCACATTCATCTCTTAGTCACTTCCCATAACTTTTACTTCTGTAAAAACATATCACCTGGATGTCCTGCTGTCTGACAGATACTATCGGTCCCACAAACCTGGATGTCCTGCTGTCTGCCAGGTACTATCGGTCCCACAAATATTAAATGTCATAGCTCAGATGACCCAGGTATATTGGTCATAACTGTTCTGTCACTCAACTGACTTGACTTGCCGCTTCCACGCCTACATTATCTGTGTTGTCGTCATCAAAAGTGGACAATATCTACCAGAAAATGTTCATCATCAGATGAAATGTCCGTTCACAAAGTGACCCATGTCAGTGAAGAAATATTCACTTCGACAGTCATAAACAATAATCTCACCATCTAGCAAGACATTACCAACTACCACCCCCACTCCCATAGATTGATTGACCAGTAAGTACTATCTGCTCTGACATTGAGAACGTGTGATGCTGATGATGATATTGTGTGACAACATCAAACAACATTTCAATTTTGCTGCCGTGTCGGTACTCAATATTTTCTAACCGTGATTCACTTTTTCCGGTTACTTCTGGTATTTGTTCAACCTTGACCTCACTAATAGCGGATGGTAAACATTATCTCAACTGCAATTAGTTAGCAATGTCACTTGTTCATCCTCCCTTGCCTTCCATCATGTGTGTATGATCACTGACTCTGTCATCCTTCCTTGCCTTCCATCATGTGTGTATGATCACTGACTCTGTCATCCTCCCTTGCCTTCCATCATGTGTGTATGATCACTGACTCTGTCATCCTTCCTTGCCTTCCATCATGTGTGTATGATCACTGACTCTGTCATCCCCCCTTGCCTTCCATCATGTGTGTATGATCACTGACTCTGTCATCCCCCCTTGCCTTCCATCATGTGTGTATGATCACTGACTCTGTCATCCTCCCTTGCCTTCCATCATGTGTGTATGATCACTGACTTCTGTCATCCCCCTTCCTTCCATATTGTGTATGATCACTGACTCTGTCATCCTTCCTTGCCTTCCATCATCCTTCCTTCCTTCCATCAGTGGGTATGATCACTGACTCTGTCATCCTCCCATTGCCTTCCATCATCCTCCCTTGGGCTTCATATGTGTGATGATCACTGACTCTGTCATCCTCCCTTGCCTTCCATCACGTGTGTATGATCACTGACTCTGTCATCCTCCCTTGCCTTCCATCATGTGTGTATGATCACTGACTCTGTCATCTCCCTTGACTTCCATCATGTGTGTATGATCACTGACTTTGGTCAAAAAACTATATATATATGGTCAATGTTAGACTGACCAATTGTTAGTGGACATATATGTCGGATGTGTGGAACGGATTAACGAAGTGCATAAGTGTTCAATCCCACACTCCACGTTCTACACGTGGGTAATGGAATTGACCCTCCTACCTCCTGCACACTTGGGCCTAGAAATGTGAAGTGACAGCCAGTTCATACCTTAGGGTCTGAAAATGCTAGGAGAAATTGTATTTCCGTATTTTATAAGTTGATCTTTAAGAAGATGTACAAGATTTATTTCTGTATGTAATCTGTACTGGACATTTGGATATCAAGCACCTAACTTGTGGGAGCTAAGGCAACTCATTACCATCTGCTGTCAGCTTGATCCAACCTTCTTTTTTTACTTTTTGTATCCAACCTCCAGGAAATAGCAGTTTTCTCTCTTTTTCTCTTAAGAGAATGGGGTAGTTCCCGAACCTTTGTGCAGCCCCAGAAGATTCCACCAACTTCAGGTGTTAACTCCAGGTGATATGTCAAGTGTTAACTCCAGGTGATATGTCAGTGTTAACTCAGGTGATATGCCAGGTGTTAACTCCAGATGATATGCCAGGTGTTAACTCCAGGTGATATGCCCAGGTGTTAACTCCAGGTGATATGCCAGGTGTTAACTCCAGGTGATATGTCAGGTGTTAACTCCAGGTGATATGACTAGTGTTAACTCCAGGTGATATGCCTAGAGTTATAGAAACTTCTACTCAGGTAGAGTCTACACTCTACCAAAACTCACATTGAAACTCAAACAGTTTTGGGAAGTCAAGGGAACTGACTTGTGTGATGTTAACTACATCATCCTAAGTTGACCGTTGGTCAAAGAAAACTACACACTAACACAGTCTCCTTAATGAACTCCCAGGGTATACACACAGTGTATCTACTACCTTTCCCTTGATGTTCAATTGTGGGTTCTCATTTCAGATAGATCTGTCATATCACACACACACGCACACACACATATATAAATATATATACACACACACACATTGACTAACTACCATAATAGTGATACGAATGCATATTGAGATCTGTGTTAAGGTCATGCACAATTATTCTCCAGGTGAAGATTCTCTCAGTTCAATTATTCTCCAGGTGAGATACTAGAGTCTTTCAGTTCAATTATTCTCCAGCTGAGATACTAGTGTCTATCAGTTCAATTATTCTCCAGGTGAGATACTAGTCTCTCAGTTCAAGTATTCTCCAGGTGAGATACTAGATTCTCTCAGTTCAAGTATTCTCCAGGTGAGATACTAGAGTCTTTCAGTTCAATTATTCTCCAGGTGAGATACTAGAGTCTCTCAGTTCAATTATTCTCCAGGTGAGATACTAGTGTCTATCAGTTCAATTATTCTCCAGGTGAGATACTAGAGTCTCTCAGTTCAATTATTCTCCAGGTGAGATACTAGAGTCTCTCAGTTCAATTATTCTCCAGGTGAGATACTAGAATCTCTCAGTTCAATTATTCTCCAAGTGATATACTAGTGTCTCTCAGTTCAATTATTCTCCAGGTGAGATACTAGATTCTCTCAGTTCAATTATTCTCCATGTGAGATACTAGAATCTCTCAGTTCAATTATTCTCCAGGTGAGATACTAGAGTCTCTCAGTTCAATTATTCTCCAGGTGAGATACTAGAGTCTTTAAGTTCAATTATTCTCCAGGTGAGATACTAGAATCTCTCAGTTCAATTATTCTCCAGGTGAGATACTAGAGTCTCTCAGTTCAATTATTCTCCAGGTGAGATACTAGTGTCTCTCAGTTCAATTATTCTCCAGGTGAGATACTAGAGTCTCTCAGTTCAATTATTCTCCAGGTGAGATACTAGAGTCTCTCAGTTCAATTATTCTCCAGGTGAGATACTAGAGTCTCAGTTCAATTATTCTCCAGGTGAGATACTAGAGTCTCTCAGTTCAATTTAAACTAGCTTATCTATCTCTATTTATTTAGTTGTTCTTATCTTATCTTATCTTATCCACATTTGTCGTGAAGCGTCGTGGGAGATTTAGTTTTATTTCTTGTGCCAGGTGTGTTGCGCTTAACGTTGTCAGTCCATGCTTTCGCAGGAACTCTGGGGTGTTGACTATCCATCGTGTTCATGGCCTGCCTCTTGCTCTGCGCCCTGAGTGTCGATTATTGTAGGCACGTGATGGTAGTAAATGTGGTTCCATTCTCATTAGATGGCCGAACCACTTGAATCTTTGCTTCTCGATGTACTGTATGCATGGTATAGTACCAACGATGCTTCTGATATTCTCGTTTCTCACTCTATCTCGCCTTGTAACGTTGACAGCTTTTCGTAGACATCTCATTTCACATGTTGTAATATTTCTTTCTTGTGTCTTAGTCAGGAGCCATGTTTGGCACTGATAGCAGAGAGTTGGAATAAATATGCAGTTTATCAGTTGTCGTTTGACTGCCATGTTAATGCTTGGATGCTTTACTAGTGGTGACAGTTGGTATGTCACTGCGTTTGCCTTCTGGCATCTAGTCTCGATTTATCTGTCCATCTTTCCATCTGCTGTGAATATACTCCGAGATATTTGAATTCTGAAGTATTTAGTTTTCTGTACACATAAACTTATCTTTACTTTAGTTGTTCTGTACACTAAACTTATCTACTGTGTTGTTCTGTACACTGTGACAGATTTCAATGATAGATCAAACACATTTTATCTCTTATAAAACAAACAGACAACATCGTAATAAATGGCTAAACACTGGAGAGAGTTAAACAATTTACATATTTGGGTAGTAAAGTGTCAAACAACGGAGACATAGTGAAAGAAATAATCCTGTCATTGCTATAGCAGCTTAGTGCCTTCACTAAGGTAACAAATATCTGCAAATCTCAGACCTGAGATATGTACAAAAGTAAATTATTTAGGTCATGTGTGATTCCTGTACTGACCTACGGTTGTGAAAGTTGAAATCAACCAATGAAATTGATAAGAAACTGGACAGCTTTGAGAATAAATGTCTCCGAAAATTATTAAAAGTAAAATGGGTGATTTCGTTTCTAACAACACAGTGAGAGATAGAACACACCAACAACCTGTATCAAATATTATAAGAAAACGAAGGTGGAAATATTTAGGTCATGTTCTTAGATCAGACGAAAAGAGACTAAATCGACAAGTCCTATGTGGTCACCAGTTGGGAAAAGAAAACGTGGAAGACCAAAGACCACTCTTCGAAGAACCATCCAACAAGAAAGTAAACTATTGGGATGTAAAACCATACAAGATCTCCAACTGCTAGCAACGAACTGCATCACATGGTTCCTTTGGCACGAAAGGAACAAACTAACTAACTAACTATAAAACAAACATATTAGATGATACTTGCAAATATTTCATAGATAAATACAAATATCGTAATTGTTACTCTTGTATCGACCTATACCATGACCATTGTGATGTCGAGTGATCCGCTGGTTCGAATCTCCCTCACTTTCTCGTCTTGTCCGCAATTATTTTTTTATATTTTTTTCAGTCAACTTAATGTTTTGTTAAAGTTAACACAGAAAGTAGATGTACACTAATTTGTTGGTTGAAGTTAACGCAGAAAGTAGATGTACACTCATTTTTGGTTGAAGTTAATGCAGAAAGTAGATGTACACTCATTTTTGGTTGAAGTTAATGCAGAAAGTAGATGTACACTCATTTTTGGTTGAAGTTAACGCAGAAAGTAGATGTACACTCATTTTGGTTGAGTTAATGCAGAAAGTAGATGTACACTCATTTTTGGTTGAAGTTAACGCAGAAAGTAGATGTACACTCATTTTTGGTTGAAGTTAATGCAGAAAGTAGATGTACACTCATTTTTGTTGAAGTTACGCAGAAAGTAGATGTACACTCATTTTTGGTTGAAGTTAACGCAGAAAGTAGATGTACACTCATTTTTGGTTGAAGTTAACGCAGAAAGTAGATGTACACTCATTTTTGGTTGAAGTTAACGCAGAAAGTAGATGTACACTAATTTGTTGGTTGAAGTTAACGCAGAAAGTAGATGTACACTCATTTTTGGTTGAAGTTAACGCAGAAAGTAGATGTACACTAATTTAGATTTGCATAAAATGTTCAGTGATAGCATCAGATTATTTTGTTCAAACAATAATTACTTGAACATTTGTGTTCATCAACATCATAGTTTTATGAACACAACAGTTTTTATCTTGTTCTTCTCGAAGACTTGCAGTTCATACAGACGTTGAATGAAAGATTCATGCTTCTGAACATTCTAGAATATGAACAATCTTATAGTTTCAGCAAAATTGAAGTTGTTATTGTCTAATGTGGAAAGTTGTTAGACAATCTTTAAGTGATTCATCTTTATGATCTGAAACCCGTGTCTTGTGACATTATCCGCGCGCTGATCAACAAGTCTGGTATCAAGATATTGTCAGAGAAACATTCTTTGACACTCTAACCAGAACTCTCTGCAGCCACTAGAATCTACATCCACTAGAATCTACAGCTACTAGAATCTGCATCCACTTGAATCTACAACCCCTTGACTGTACAGCCACCTGGATATATAAACTCATCCCCCCGACACGTGTGACGTGTGAGAACAGCATCTCATCCACACATCATGTTGTCATTCTGTGACTCACGGCATCCTCGTATGTTTACAGAGTATGCCCCGTACTCAGTCCCCCATCACCCCCGACCTAGAATGGATCCAACCAGTGATGTCTTTACATGTCTCTTCGGAGACCTTTTTGTCAAATGGTATGTATCATAAAAATTCTTGCTATACCATCTAAATCCTTACAATGTCATCTAACGCTCTTTAGCACATTATCATCTAAATCCTTGCAATGTCATCTAACACCTTGCAATGTCGTTCAAATTCTTGAAATGTCATTTAAATCCGTACAATGTCATCTAACTCATTGCAATGTCATCTAGCGCCTTCAATATCATCTAAATCCTTGCAATATCATCTAAGTCCTTGCAATATCAACTAAATTCTTGCAATGTCATCTAAATTTTTTCAATGTTTGCACTGTCTTATTTTAAAAAGTACTAATCTCGAATTTTCAATTCCAATGTTGTCTCAGTCTTAACATATGCCAGCGATAATCATTTTCCAACTCTGGCTGCCATATGTTAAGACTGATACAGCAATATTCAACTCTAGCTGCCATATGTTAGGACTGATACAGCAATATTCAACTCTGGCTGCCATATGTTAAGACTGATACAGCAATGTCCAACTCTGGCTGCCATATGTTAAGACTGATACAGCAATGTCCAACTCTGACTGCCATATGTTAGGACTGATACAGCAATGTCCAACTCTGGCTGGCATATGTTAGGACTGATACAGCAATGTCCAACTCTGGCTGCCATATGTTAGGACTGATACAGCAATGTCCAACTCTGGCTGCCATATGTTAGAACTGATACAGCAATGTCCAACTCTGGCTGCCATATGTTAGGATTGATACAGCAATGTCCAACTCTGGCTGCCATATGTTAGAACTGATACAGCAATGGAATTGAAAATTCTTAATTTAATTTTAGAACTATACAATTTGGAGTTTCATTTTGTCCCTTGATGTTTGAAAAGCTGACGGTGTTTTGACAATTTGTAGCATAATTTCTGTTTGAGTAGCTCGCTTGCAATCAGATTTGCTAGACAAATATAAATATGTCAACTGCTTTGATATTGTACATGGAATACAAAACTTCTTCTTCTTATTATTACATTCCATATGAAACACTTGTTAAAACAATATTTGTGATCTGATTATATGCCGGAGTGGTTACCGGGGCCCAAGTTTGGGGTGTCAAGAATAGAACCACTGTTACATGCCACGCACGTCGTAGGAGGCGACTAAGGAGGTTTGGATGAAATCGGATGCATGTGTCCTAAACGTGTATAAGTCTATGCGTTTAGGGGCCTACCAAACCACTGTGCAGCGTGTAGGACACGTTCTTGGCAAAGATCAAACATATCACAAAGAGTGATTAAAGTTGGTGGTAAAGAACGAACGCAAAGAAGAAGAAGAAGAAGATCTTATTATATATCTACACGTAGAGGCCTGCACATCCGATTTCTGTCACGCTTTTTATTTACTAGGGTAGCTTCCCTAGGCCCTACACCAGTCGCCTCTTACGACATGCCTTGTAGGTGACAGTGTTACTATTCTTTGCTCCCCATGAGAGCTCCGTCACCACAAAGGCGGAATACAAAAGTAAATATAAACATTGGACGTTTTGATAGACAATGTCAGGGCCGGCTCGTCATTAAGGGCCAGTGGGGCCAGGTCCCACCAAAAATATTGAGTAACGTGTACTTATTATTTCAGACATTATTTGTTTATAATTATTACTTTCAACAGGATACTGATTAGCTTTGAAAGTTGATATATAGCGCTAAAATATCACACACATTCTGAAATCTAAAATTCAACATATTTTTCCTCCAATTAGTATACACCCATGGTCATTAGGGGCCAGTAAGAACAGATCTACCAAACCAAAAATAATTAACGTGTACTTATTTTTTTTTAAAATTTTGTTCGTAATTATTATAATTAACTTGACACTAATTATCTTTGAAAGTTGAATATTTAACACTAAAATATAAATATTATATGATAAAAATATAACAATCATAATAATATATAAACATTATTATTTAAAAACTATTATATACGGTCTCCAATTCAGCTTCTCTCTATAACGCTTGCCATATATATCAGCGCACTGTGTTTTATCGGGTCGTTTTAAAATTCTCTACTGACGATGTAACATTGCGACCTATGACCTTGACCGCTATCTTTAATAATAATTGCTGAAACAATTTATGTCATTTTATTCACCGGAAGCTAAATTCCTACGCTATCAACCAATTAACAGTTAAACGACGACTCTTGATTAAATAGTACTTTGTATAATTATCGATTGAATCAAAAATTATATATAAAATAGTAGAAAAGGATATGCATTAATAGAAAAATGTAACTAACTATTATTATAATCGTTAACGGTAATCGTCCGTTTCGTATTCAATATACATAAGTCTTCTACAAAGCACACTCGTTTGCGATTGACAAGCTGTGACCTACTTTTGAAGTTGTGGCTTACTCGAAATTCAAAATAAATCAAGTGGATTATTTATTACGAAATCCGTTTCCATCGTTAAAGATAGAAGAAAAGCTTGAAATTAAATGGCTAGGTGCACATCAGCCAAATAGCTTTGTATATGTGCAACAAGATGGCAAGAACAAGAGGACTTTCAATAATAAGTGGTTTAGTAAAAATCGTGGTTAACTGTCAGTGAAGAAAAGCAAAGTTTTTGTTTGTTTTTATTGTTTGCTATTTCATGGTGAAGGAATGTGGTCAACGGTAGGATGTAGGTATCTCTTTTGTACCTTAGTTATATGGTATATATTTTAGTTGTTGTTGAACCCCAGGAATTATGAGTTTTCACCATTTTGCCTATAGTGCGTGGGGAGAGTGCCCGGCTTTCTTGCAATGAGAGCTGGCAATTATGGTTGACCACTGATTCAGGAGGAGAGTATACGCTTACACGCGACTCGTACGTTGTTACTTCTTACATTTGCTTTGCATTTATGCAACTTTTTCATTAGACATCAGCAGAAGATGCGTGCATTCACTAGTATTTAGGACCCAAGAGGAGTGTCTGCGTTTGCTTTATTACCTATACCAGAGTAGCTTTCTCTCGATCCTTACCCATTTAGCCATACATGATATTTTGTCTTTTTCCCAGGGTCACCACGAGGAGGTGGAGTAGGGTCTTGATCAGTGCCAGCTCACTTACCCTGGCGCAACGTTGTCCGTTTGTTATTTGCGCATGCGGCGCCAAATCATTATAGTAAAGGGGGATAACTTGCGGAATAGACAAATAATAGTAAATACTAAAATATAAACCTAGCCTAAAAACATGATTTTTCCGACATTTTGTCTGGCCCCACCACCAAAAATGACCACGAGCCGCCACTGGACAATGTAATTGTAAACATAATACGGGGGTCTCGGAGGCATAGGGGTTAGGTGTTCGCCCCTCGTGCCAACGGTACCAGGTTCGCCCTCGTGCCAACGGTCCAGGTTCGCCCTCGTGGAGTTATCTGGATATTTTTCCAGGACCCTGATCTCAGTGTAGGTGAGTCGATTTCCGTGAGTCCTATCGGAGACGGATCAACGAAAACGTAGGTCCGGTGTTCAATTTCAGCCCGTAAAAGAATAATTGGCTGTTCAAAATCGAAAAGAGCAGGCTGGAAAATCGCTGCCCGGGCAAAATTTATTAGAAAAGATTTTTAAAATAACATTTCTACAAAAATATCTTCACTATCTTAACAATTACATCGAAGATCTTCGCTGGTGCTACGGAGTTCGTGCACTGCAGCTGTGATCTGTCTTGAGCAAGCCAGCTTAGTCCATTCCAGGTCTTTCCCGCCTGTTCTCTTTTTGTCTACAGTTCGTCTCCATGTCTCTCTAGGCGCTCTCTACCTCTCTTGACTCCATGTCTCTCTAGGCGCCCTATACCTCTCTTGTCTCCATGTCTCTAGGCGCTCCTACCTCTCTTGTCTCCATGTTCTAGGCGCTCCTACCTCTCTGCCTCCTGATTCCATTTCAGAGCAATATGTGAGTGTCTGGTCTGCAGCTTTCTTAATGTATGTTCCAAACTGTGCTTCTTGTCTACAGCTTTCTTAATGTATGTTCCAAACTGTGCTTCTTGTCTACAGCTTTCTTAATGTATGTTCCAAACTGTGCTTCTTGTCTACAGCTTTCTTAATGTATGTTCCAAACTGTGCTTCTTGTCTACAGCTTTCTTAGTGTATGTTCCAAACTGTGCTTCTTGTCTACAGCTTTCTTAATGTATGTTCCAAACTGTGCTTCTTGTCTACAGCTTTCTTAATGTATGTTCCAAACTGTGCTTCTTGTCTACAGCTTTCTTAATGTATGTTCCAAACTGTGCTTCTTGTCTACAGCTTTCTTAATGTATGTTCCAAACTGTGCTTCTTGTCTACAGCTTTCTTAATGTATGTTCCAAACTGTGCTTCTTGTCTACAGCTTTCTTAATGTATGTTCCAAACTGTGCTTCTTGTCTACAGCTTTCTTAATGTATGTCCCAAACTGTGCTTCTTGTCTACAGCTTTCAATGTATGTTCCAAACTGTGCTTCTTGTCTACAGCTTTCTTAATGTATGTCCCAAACTGTGCTTCTTGTTTTTTTATCTTTTATATGTTACTGTTGGTTATATGTTACTGTTGGTTATATGTTACTGTTGGTTATATGTACAGTTTGACAAACAAAATATCAAATACATTCTCTAACACAAGATGTCTACACTCTATCTAGAACATAATGAAGATGGCTACACTCTATCTAGAACATAATGAAGATGTCTACACTCTATCTAGAACATAATGAAGATGTCTACACTCTATCTAGAACATAATGAAGATGTCTACACTCTATCTAGAACATAATGAAGATGCCTACACTCTATCTAGAACAATGAAGATGTCTACACTCTATCTAGAACAGGTTGAACAGGCTTGTTTTACACGAGGTGACGGGTTGACACATCACAAACCTGGCTGCTCATATATAACATCATACACGAGGTGACGGGTTGACACATCACAAACCTGGCTGCTCATATATAACATCATACACGAGGTGACGGGTTGACACATCACAAACCTGGCTGCTCATATATAACATCATACACGAGGTGACGGGTTGACACATCACAAACCTGGCTGCCCATATATAACATCATACACGAGGTGACGGGTTGACACATCACAAACCTGGCTGCTCATATATAACATCATACACGAGGTGACGGGTTGACACATCACAAACCTGGCTGCTCATATATAACATCATTGGTTCAACCTACAACCTCATTTTATGTTGCATCTTTCACCCCCAATCTCACCTTCCTCCAAAAACATAATTGCATAGCCAAGAATATTACCTAAATGTACTCAAATCGTGTTTGAAAAATATCCAACAAACAACGATATACGTCAACTCTTGGTCGTCCATGTCTATATGACATTAGCTTCACATGTTCACATTATTATGAAATGTTACACACATACACATACACATAACAACAATAAACAAATGTGATGACAGTAACAACACAAATGTAATGACAGTAACAAGACAAATAATGCTTAGCTTGCATATCTTGCACAATGATAATTTATCTAATGTTACATCAGCATCATCATCAAGTAGCTTGTCACTTCCAGAACTTGGCTCACATAATAGCTGGTCTGATAAACTGCTCTGTGCAAGTTGGCCGGCGTCAGCAGTAGTCATTCTCAGATCGTCAATGACATCTTGCATCCATTGTCTTCTAGGTCTTCCTCTCATTCTTCTTCCAGGCATCATTCCTCCAAATTTATCTCCTGTAGGCATTCATGTCGTTTGATGTGTCCGAAATATTTAATTTTCCTTGATGTTATTCTCTTTAATATCCAACTCTCTTTAATATCAAGCTGTTGCGGAACAGAAGCATTTGTTCTTTTCTCTGTCCATGATATTCTAACTACCTACCTAAGAGAATGATGTAGGTAGGCAAACAGCACTTGTCTGATACCTTCAGATAAACATGTTTCAGTCACATTTGCTCTATGAGGGTTGCTTGTATGAGGCTGGATGACTTGTACGAGGCTGAACAAAGTGTATGAGGCTGAATCACTTGTGGGAGACTGAGCTGGTTGTGTGAGGGAAAACTTGTGTGGGGCTCAATTAGTTTTGTAAGGCTGAACTGGTTCTGTGGCGGAACTTGTGTGAGGCTGAACATGTATGAGGCTGTACATGCGTGAGGCTGAACATGTGCGAGGCTGAACATGCGTGAGGCTGAACATGTGTGAGGCTGAACATGCGTGAGGCTGAACATGTGTGAGGCTAATTTACAGCTGAATTTCCCATGTACTAGGCATTACTGAACTTGTCATGACCTCCCTCAGAGTTTGTGTGACAAGTGACGACATGTTATGTTAGACAATATGTCACATTTTCATATGACAGCCTAGCAATCCAGTCTAGTTTCACCACCTATGTTCACTACTGTCACCACCTATGTGTACTACTGTCACCACCTATGTGCACTACTGTCACCACCTATGTGCACTACTGTCACCACCTATGTGCACTACTGTCACCACCTATGTGCACTACTGTCACCACCTATGTGCACTACTGTCCCCACCTATGTGCACTATTGTCACATGAGGTCGGTCTGTATGTCGACGATGACGCGTCACCACCTATGCACACTACTGTCAATCCTATGGGAAAAAAACTGCACATGAAACTCTGTACAGATTCGAACTCACAAGCTTCAGAACGACAAGCAAACGTCTTAACCACTTCGCCAGATTTAAGACCATAAAATCCATCCCTCTCCCAATCAACTCTGTGCAGGTCTGCGTTAAGTTTGTTTGCTCGATTTGATCCTGTAGTCTCTCTCTCTCTCTCTCTCGGTCGTTCTTTTTCGGCCATTTTTATATTCTTATTGTGATATATAAACAGCCATTGCCAAGAATGTAGTTCTACGTCACAATCTTCAATACCATTTGGAGCCCTAGTGCTTATCCTTCGGCGACGTGCCCAATTTCAACCAGCGTTTTCTCCTTTAGCTCTCCGTCAGCCTTTGATTGTCCCCAGCCAACCTGCAAGGCAGCAGGTTGTTATTTTCTTTTAGGGTAGCGACCCTTAGACGACCTGCCCTCCCGGTTGTTGAGCGTCATCTACCCAGAAAACCTGTCTTGTTATTAACTACTTGGTTTTCCTGTCGCCCAGTTTTGTGTACGGTTTACTCCGCTAGACTTTGATTGTCCCCAATCAAACTACAAGTAGTTCTCTGCTAGCGGAAACGCGCACTGGCTTCAACCTCTGCTGGGCTTTCCAGTTTTTTTTCACATTTCTGTGGCCCGCTCACCCTCACGCATGCCACGCCCCATCAGCGACGTCTACGTCTACCCAGCGGTGAGCCCAATCGTGCATCGTCTGCTTGCGTGCTCGCTCTGCCCTGGTACATGCCCCACCATCTCCATCAGTTCTCACCGTGCTCACATTTACCATGCATCTAGGCTGTCGTCCGGACACGGGGCTCAACTCGGGCCCCCACCTCAGGGCTACGAGTTTCGCCCTATGTGGGCCCACGTGCAACTCATCTTGGGCCCAAGTTTTGCTCCACGCGGGCCGACGTCTCTTCTCTGGATGCACCCTCATCCCTTTATGGTTATCCGTTCAGCTTTTCCCATCGGCCAGGAGAGACGTGCATTAATAGTCACTCTGGGATTCTGCTCGTTTGTGTTACAAGCGGATCCCATCCAACGTGACTACGTCTGTATCTCTACTTACGCCACAGTAGTTCTCCCTCGATCCCTACCCGCTTAGCCAGACAGGAACCAATGTCTGTTACCAGGGTCACCGCGTGGGGGTGGGGTAGGATCTTGATTAGTGCCAGTTCACTAATCCAGGTGCGGCGTTCTCCCCATGCGCCTTTGATCCCATCTTGTAATCTGACTGCTCCCTCCTACTTCACTTGGCATTCCATGTCAAGACTAATGACAATGATCTTGTCCAGTGCTGTCAAGTGTCAAATGTCACATGTCCTGCCAAATGTCACATGTCCTGCCAAATGTCACATGTCCTACCAAACGTCACATGTCCTGCCAAATGTCACATGTCCTGCCAAATGTCACATGTCCTGTTAAATGTCACATGTCCTGCCAAATGACACATGACCTGCCAAATGTCACATGTCCTGCCAAATGTCACACGTCCTGCCAAATGTCACATGTCCTGTCAAATGTCACATGTCCTGCCAAATGTCACATGTCCTGCCAATGTCACATGTCCTGCCAAATGTCACATGTCCTGCCAAATGTCACATGTCCTGCCGATGAAATATTTCATCCTCCCCTTACTGACCGAACCTAATCCTAAAACTGTTCATAAGTCATATGTCCAGCAGATGAAGTATTCCAGATCATTTTCCCTACTGCCGAATCCTTGGACAATCCATAACCAATATCTCCAGCATGGTTACATGGGTCGCAATATCTCCAGCATGGTTACATGGGTCGCAATATCTCCAGCATGGTTACATGGGTCGCAATATCTCCAGCATGGTTACATGGGTCGCAATATCTCCAGCATGGTTACATGGGTCGCAATATCTCCAGCATGGTTACATGGGTCGCAATATCTCCAGCATGGTTACATGGGTCGCAATATCTCCAGCATGGTTACATGGGTCGCAATATCTCCAGCATGGTTACATGGGTCGCAATATCTCCAGCATGGTTACATGGGTCGCATCATCCATCCACTGTTTGTATTGTCCTTCTAATTCTCTATTCATTGTTCCGATTTAAGTATGTCTAATTCTGGTCTTGTCTACTCTCATTTCTTGCTTCTTTCTCTCCTACACTCTCCTCTCTCCATACTCCTCCGCTATACTCCTCTCTCCTATACTCCTCCTCTCCCATACTCCTCCTCTCTCCTATACTCCTCCTCTCTCTATACTCCTCCTCTCTCCTATACTCCTCCTCTCTCCTATACTCCTCCTCTCTCCTATACTCCTCCTCTCTCCTATACTCCTCCTCTCTCCATGCCCTCCTCTCTCCTATACTCCTCCTCTCTCATTACTCATCCTCTCTCCTATACTCCTCCTCTCTCCTATACTCCTCCTCTCTCCTATACTCCTCCTCTCTCCTATACTTCTCCTCTCTCATATACTCCTCCTCTCTCCTATACTCCTCCTCTCTCCATACTCCTCCTCTCTCCTATACTCCTCCTCTCTCCTATACTCCTCCTCTCTCCTATACTCCTCCTCTCTCCTATACTCCTGCTAGATTCGCAACCCGGAAGTAAATGAAATATTTTCTTCAGATTATCCTTTTTTTTTATTGTCTTCATCTAACTCGTCTAGGACTTCTCTACACGCGCGCGCGCCGTATCACATATTTTAATGTACACATAACGCACGCGCCGTGTCACATATCGTAATGTACCGGGACAGTACACATAACACGCGCGGAGTGTCACATATCTTAATTTACCGGGACATTATACATAACACGCGCGCCGTGTCATATATATTAATGTACTGGTACAGTACACATAACGCACGCGCCGTGTCACATATCGTAATGTACCGGGACAGTACACATAACACGCGCGGAGTGTCACATATCTTAATTTACCGGGACATTATACATAACACGCGCGCCGTGTCATATATATTAATGTACTGGTACAGTACACATAACACGCGCGGCGTGTCACATATCGTAATGTACTGGGACAGTACGCATACACGGGCTCCGTGTCAGATATCTTAATGTACTGGGACAGTACGCATACACGGGCTCCGTGTCAGATATCTTAATATAGCATAGGGCTTCTCATGGTACAACAGTGAGGCTTTCGGAAGCACTGATCTACAGAAGATCAAGTAACCTATTTCGTCCACAAAATTGAGGATGGTTTCCAAGAAAAAAAACAGACACTGGCAGTTTTCCTAGATATGGAGAAGACGTTTGACACAGTCTGGAAAGAGGGGTTAAAACTGAAACTCCTTACCCTCGGTATAAAGGGAAGAATGTACAAATGGCTTGATAGATATCTAGAGAACAGAACAGCAAGGGTTCAGGTTCAGGGGTACACTAGCATGAAAGCCACATTAGAGCAAGGAGTCCTCCAAGGAGGAGTGCTCTCACCAACCCTCTTTCTAATCTTTGTCAATGACATAGCAACATGCCTACCAAAGCGAGTACACTCTGCCATGTATGCCGACGACCTGGCAATATGGGCGAGGAAGAGTCAATGCCCATAGCAACACATCGACTACAAGAAACTCTTAATAACCTGGAAGTGTGGTCAAAAAAAGAGAATATGAATATAAATCCTTCAAAAACAATCTACACTGTGTTCTCACAGAGCAACCAGAATCTCAAAATTAAGCTTAGAGTCAATGGGCAAGATCTTCCAGAAAGCATGACCCCAACGTACCTTGGAGTCACACTCGACCGAAATCTGACTTGGTGTTCCCAAATCGAAAATGCTACAGCAAAAGCAAGACACAGGCTCACAATGATGCGCAAACTCGCAAGCTCCACGTGGGGAGCAAACACCAGAGTCCTCAAAACCCTCTACTCTGGAAGAGTGCGACCGGTCCTGGAGTACGGCATTGCAGCGTGGAGCAGTGCATCCAACAAGCAATTTGCCAAAGTGAGCAATAGTCAGAACGTGCAATGCGATTATCACAGGAGCATGAAGTCCACGCCTATCAAGGCGATGGAAACAATCACAGGCATCCAACCAATGGCAGATCGAAGGGACAGAAAAGTCGTGGTATTGGCAGAAAAACTTAAACGTCTCAATTCCCACCCTATGCACGAAAGAATGAACGGATTCGGAAGGAGCAGAATACAGAGAACAAGCTTCGCAAAAAACGCGAAAGCACTGATCGCAGACCACCTGGTCCTAGCAAACTGCAAAGCCAAAGCAATCCCGGCAACCGATAAGTGCCCGCCGTGGAAAACCAATATGCCGGAACTAAGGAATCAATCCCAGACATACTTAAAAACGGCCAGCAAGAAAACCTCGAAAGAAGAGCGGCCACAGAAAAACACATAGGACAGAGTACCCTGAAAATAAGTGGTTACACGTCTATACTGACGGATCGGCTAGGAACGCAATCAGCGACGGCGGAGGAGGAATAGTGCTAAAACTCTCAAAGAAAGTGACGGTCACAAAGCGATTGCCACAGGCAAATACTCAAATAACTACAGGGCAGAGGCAGAGGCAATAAGACCAGAGGCCAACATTATCCTAGAGAGAAGAGGCACCTCTCGCAACAATGTCGTGATATTCACCGATGCTCTATCGGTCATCACGGCACTCAAGGTGGCTTGCCATTTCTGCGGAGAGGGACCGAGCCATATGGGTAAAACCCGGTGCAATGAAGTCAATCCTTCGGCTTTAAAACCCTTTAAAACCCTTTTTTCAAACGCACCGCCATTCAGTGGATACCATCACACTGTAATTTAAGCGGAAACGAAAGAGCCGACAAACTAGCTAAAGAAGGCGGGCGACTACCTCAAACTGATCTCGAGGTCAATTATCAGAAAGCCAGAACAACCATCGGCTGGCACTATAGAAACAAATGGACAAAAGACCATCCCCAGTACAACAACAGCGACGGGTACTATGGTCTGTCTTGTAGTGAACAAATTGCCAAACTTCGCCTCCGTACCGGACACAACAAACTCCGCTCCCACATATTTCACAAATTTAAGATTAGCACAACTAGCCTGTGCCCCTGCAAAAAGGCGGACATGACAGCAGAACACGTTCTGCAAGATTGTCAACTGATAGCAGGCATAAGAAAAAAAACCTGACCTCAAAACACAGAGCTTCGCAAGAAGCTGTACGGAGGAACCGAGTCCCTTAAAAACACAGTTTTAATTCATGATAAAAAGTTGGTTCATCAGTCTAGGCTTGGATCGCTAGAGAGAGAGAGAGAGAGATATCTTAATGTACTTTGACAGTACACATAACCGCGCCATGTCACATATCTTAATGTACTTTGACAGTACACATACACGCGCGCCATGTCACATATCTTAATGTACTTTGACAGTACACATACACGCGCGCCATGTCACATATCTTAATGTACTTTGACAGTACACATACACGCGCGCCATGTCACATATCTTAATGTACTTTGACAGTACACATAACATGCACGCCATGTCACATATCTTAATGTACTTTGACAGTACACATACACGCGCGCCATGTTACATATCTTAATGTACTTTGACAGTACACATAACATGCACGCCATGTCACATATCTTAATGTACTTTGACAGTACACATAACATGCACGCCATGTCACATATCTTAATGTACTTTGACAGTACATAACACGCCGCCATGTCACATATCTTAATGTACTTTGACAGTACACATAACATGCACGCCATGTCACATATCTTAATGTACTTTGACAGTACACATAACATGCACGCCATGTCACATATCTTAATGTACTTTGACAGTACACATAACATGCACGCCATGTCACATATCTTAATGTACTTTGACAGTACACATAACATGCACGCCATGTCACATATCTTAATGTACTTTGACAGTACACATACACGCGCGCCATGTCACATATCTTAATGTACTTTGACAGTACACATACACGCGCGCCATGTCACATATCTTAATGTACTTTGACAGTACACATACACGCGCGCCATGTCACATATCTTAATGTACTTTGACAGTACACATACACGCGCGCCATGTTACATATCTTAATGTACTTTGACAGTACACATAACATGCACGCCGTGTCACATATCTTAATGTACTTTGACAGTACACATAACATGCACGCCATGTCACATATCTTAATGTACTTTGACAGTACACATAACATGCACGCCATGTCACATATCTTAATATACTTTGACAGTACACATAACATGCACGCCATGTCACATATCTTAATGTACTTTGACAGTACACATAACATGCACGCTATGTCACATATCTTAATGTACTTTGACAGTACACATAACATGCACGCCATGTCACATATCTTAATGTACTTTGACAGTACACATAACATGCACGCTATGTCACATATCTTAATGTACTTTGACAGTACACATAATATGCGCGCCATGTCACATATCTTAATGTACTTTGACAGTACACATAACATGCACGCCATGTCACATATCTTAATGTACTTTGACAGTACACATACACGCGCGCCGTGTCACATATCTTAATGTACTGGGACAGTACACAACATGCACGCTGTGTCACATATCTTAATGTACTTTGACAGTACACTACACGCGCGGCGTGTCACATATCTTAATGTACTGGAACAGTACACATACACGCGCGGCGTGTCACATATCTTAATGTACTGGAACAGTACTATACACGCGCGCGTGTCACATATCTTAATGTACTGGGACAGTACACATAATACGCGCGCCATGTCACATATCTTAATGTACTGGGACAGTACACATACACGCGCGCCATGTCACATATCTTAATGTACTTTGACAGTACAAATAACACGCGCGCCGTGTCATATATCCTAAAGTGTGTAGAAACTTTTTGTAACTAAATCAATGGTGATTGATCGATCGATCGCAGCACGTATATGGATGGATGTATAGGTACTGGTCCACTACACTGACACACATCGTTGTTGGTACTGTGAAACATCATCATTGTTACGTTGTTGTCTGAATGTAAACATCATCATTGTTATCGTTGTTGGTTGTGACAGTGCAAACATCATTGATCGTTGTTGGTTGACAGTGTGCAAACATCATCATTGTTATCGTTGTTGGTTGTGACAGTGTGCAAACATCATCATTGTTATCGTTGTTGGTTGTGACAGTGTGCAGACATCATCATTGTTATCGTTGTTGGTTGTGACAGTGTGCAAACATCATCATTGTTATCGTTGTTGGTTGTGACAGTGTGCAGACATCATCATTGTTATCGTTGTTGTGTGAGTGCAGCATCATCATTGTTATCGTTGTTGGTTGTGACAGTGTGCAAACATCATCATTGTTATCGTTGTGTTGTGAGTGTGAAACATCATCATTGTTATCGTTGTTGGTTGTGACAGTGTGCAAACATCATCATTGTTATCGTTGTTGGTTGTGACAGTGTGCAAACATCATCATTGTTATCGTTGTTGGTTGTGACAGTGTGCAAACATCATCATTGTCTCAACATAAATATATCTATGAAAAGTATACATGAATTGTCTACCAGCTGGAAATGCTAAACTCTCAATGATGACATTGGTGTCATTGTAAAGCCGATTCCCGGGGAAATTTTATTAGAAAGATTAAAATAAATTCCCGGGAATACTTACATCTTCAACTTATCGTGACTCGGTATAGAAATCGTGACTCTCGCTGGTACTAGAAATCGGTGACTTGGCTGGTATGAAATCGGTGACTTGCTGTACAGAAATCGGTGACTGGTTACTAGAAATCGGTGACTCTGCTGGTACTTAGAAATCGTGACTCTCGACATTATTCTAGAAATCATGACTTCTGCTGGTACTCAGAAATCGGTGATATTGGTGATACTAGCATACCTGCGAAGTGCTGATGATGGTCTTATCATCAATCAATAATCGAATCATGAATCATCAATCATTCAGAAATCGAATACAATCTTGCACATCGATCTTCAAAATCTCGATCAATCATTCACAGAATGGTGAGCCGACACTTGGTACTGCCGAAGATCTGTGAGGATGATGATGATCATTCTAACCACTAATTATTTGTTTAACTATGAAAGTTTCATACAGTCGACATGAGAAATGAATACAAATTTGCACATGATCGTTTCAAGAAGAAACTCGACAATACAAACATATCACAGAACTGGTCCAGACACTTCTTGGTTGGAAGATTCAGTTGAAATAAGAGAAGAAATATTTTTTCTATTTACTTCTGATTGCTACTGAGAATGTGATCTAGTATACACGATACCTATACATTTGTTTGTATTGTGCTATAATTGACATAGCTGTTTTTCTTTCTTTCTCCAATCCTGTTTACCTCACAGCTTCAGGTAAAGAAGAGATTTCTAAAACGTGCCCTTGTATACGCTTCGTAGATAATGTCTTTCGTCGCCTCTGTTATCTCTAGGTCTATCTTTTACGCGGCCTGCCTTTTGCTTTGTACACATTGTATTGGAGCAGCATTGCTCTTTGTGGTGCACTGTCTGTTGGTAATCTGCTTACGTGGCCGAACCATTTAATTTGTTGTTTCTTGATGAAGTCTAGTACTGATGTTATACCCACTTTTTCCTGATGTCTTCATTTCTCAACCGGTCTCTTCTTGTTACACCCAGCATTCTGCGTAGACACTTCATCTCTGTTGTGACTAGTTTTCTTCTATCGTTTGTTGTCAGTGTCCAGGTTTGGCACTGTTAGCATAATGTTGGAAGAAAGATTGTGTTGAACATTGCTCTTTTAGTGTTCATGGTGGCATGTCTGCATTTTAAAATTGGCGAAATAGTTGTAGTGTACTAAAATCAAAAGAACGATACTGTGCTATAATCAACATAAGTAAGCTGGACTATATTCGAAAAAAGTTACAGTGTGCTAAAATTAAAACAGCTGCGTTGATAGATATATTAAATAAATAGTTGTGCTGCTATAATTGAAATAGATTATTGTGCTATAATTGAAATAGTTTATTGTGCTATAATTGAAATAGATTATTATGCTATAATTGAAATATTTTATTCTGCTATAATTGAAATATTTGGTTCACTGAGGTCGTAATGATTCAATAATGATAATTTCAATAAAACATGAATACTTCCTTATAATTATATGTGTTGCGTTATTTGATACATTATTATATTATATATTTCTCTTCTATCGTTATACGTTACATAGTGCCTGCAAGCAATTACTCTACACCACTTTATCCTGGGTAACTTGTTCAGTCTCATCTATGGAATTGAGTTCAATATTCTCGCTCTCTCTCTCTCTCTCTCTCTCTCTCTCTCTCTCTCTCTCTCTCTCTCTCTCAGTAAAGTTTGTATCATGGTTTACCTAGATCGTCCTTGATGTCTTGAACCCGTTGTCTCCCACTTCTTCAATGCCTGCTTTGCTACTATACATACATAAATGATATCATCTATAGAATCCAAAGTTGGACTGCAGATAAGCTAGGAAAAAAACAAATATAATGAAGACACCTATGGCAAGTAATGCAGATATCACACTGGAATCTAAAATGATAAAAATAACAGAGCAGTTCACCTATTTAGGTAGCAATTTTGATTGCACAGGAAATGTTAAAAAGAAATTATGATACGAATTGGCAAAGCATTCAAATGTTGTATCAGTCCTAACATATGCCAGCGAGAGTTGGAAAATGACTAAAGATATAGAAAGCAAGTTGAATGCATTTGAAAATAGATGTCTGCGAAAAATAATGAATATAAAATGAAACGAATTCAGAAGTGATGAAATCAGAGATATGTCTGGTCAACCACTAGTAACAACTGTTATAAGAAAGAGAAGATGGAGATATGTTGGACACACCTTGAGGAGAAATGATCAAAGAATATCAAATCAGGCATTGAAGTAAATATCAACAATCAGATGAAGGTAAACATCAACAATCAGATGAAGGTAAACATCAACAATCAGATGAAGGTAAACATCAACAATCAGATGAAGGTAAACATCATCTAAAGTTAGACAACAATAACAACAACAAATAATGATGCAAGAATCGGTAGAAAAAGTTGGGTATTTGTAAAACAATATATCACAGTACAGCATGAAACAATATATCACAGTACAGCATGGAACAATATATCACAGTACAACATGAAACAATATATCACAGTACAACATGAAACAATATATCACAGTACAACATGAAACAATATATCACAGTACAACATGAAACAATATATCACAGTACAACATGAAACAATATATCACAGTACAGCATGAAACAATATATCACAGTACAGCATGAAACAATATATCACAGTACAGCATGAAACAATATATCACAGTACAGCATGAAACAATATATCACAGTACAGTATGAAACAATATATCACAGTACAGCATGAAACAATATATCACAGTACAGCATGAAACAATATATCACAGTACAGCATGAAACAATATATCACAGTACAGCATGAAACAATATATCACAGTACAACATGAAACAATATATCACAGTACAACATGAAACAATATATCACAGTACAGCATGAAACAATATATCACAGTACAGCATGAAACAATATATCACAGTACAGCATGAAACAATATATCACAGTACAGCATGAAACAATATATCACAGTACAGCATGAAACAATATATCACAGTACAGCATGAAACAATATATCACAGTACAGCATGAAACAATATATCACAGTACAGTATGAAACAATATATCACAGTACAGCATGAAACAATATATCACAGTACAGTATGAAACAATATATCACAGTACAACATGAAACAATATATCACAGTACAACATGAAACAATATATCACAGTACAGCATGAAACAATATATCACAGTACAGCATGAAACAATATATCACAGTACAGCATGAAACAATATATCACAGTACAGCATGAAACAATATATCACAGTACAACATGAAACAATATATCACAGTACAACATGAAACAATATATCACAGTACAACATGAAACAATATATCACAGTACAACATGAAACAATATATCACAGTACAGCATGAAACAATATATCACAGTACAGCATGAAACAATATATCACAGTACAGCATGAAACAATATATCACAGTACAGCATGAAACAATATATCACAGTACAACATGAAACAATATATCACAGTACAACATGAAACAATATATCACAGTACAACATGAAACAATATATCACAGTACAGCATGAAACAATATATCACAGTACAGTATGAAACAATATATCACAGTACAGCATGAAACAATATATCACAGTACAGAATGAAACAATATATCACAGTACAGCATGAAACAATATATCACAGTACAGCATGAAACAATATATCACAGTACAACATGAAACAATATATCACAGTACAGCATGAAACAATATATCACAGTACAGTATGAAACAATATATCACAGTACAGCATGAAACAATTTTATCAAGTACAGATGAATAGAAAGTTAAGAAAATGAATGTACAAGTTAACTTGAACAAAAACACAAACACAATTGAAGTAACATAACTTTGATCGATAGATAACATATTGACTTCACGATAACATGAGCCACATTGAGTAACTAATGTGCATGATAATTGGGTTGTCAACAGCTTGATCTCAAAAGCAATTGTTTAATATGTAAGGAGCTTGACATAAAAGAATAACTAGAACATTGATGTCACCAGAACTTGATACAGAACAACTAGATTGACATTATTGATGTCACCAGAACTTGAAACAGAACAACAAGATTGACATTATTGATGTCACCAGAACTTGAAACAGAACAACAAGATTGACATTATTGATGTCACCAGAACTTGATACAGAACAACTAGATTGACATTATTGATGTCACCAGAACTTGATACAGAACAACAAGATTGACATTATTGATGTAACCAGAACTTGAAACAGAACAACAAGATTGACATTATTGATGTCACCAGAACTTGATACAGAACAACTAGATTGACATTATTGATGTCACCAGAACTTGATACAGAACAACAAGATTGACATTATTGATGTAACCAGAACTTGAAACAGAACAACAAGATTGACATTATTGATGTCACCAGAACTTGAAACACAACAACTATATTGACATTATTGATGTCACCAGAACTTGAAACAGAACAACCAGATTGACATTATTGATGTCACCAGAACTTGAAACAGAACAACCAGATTGACATTATTGATGTCACCAGAACTTGAAACAGAACAACAAGATTGACATTATTGATGTCACCAGAACTTGATACAGAACAACAAGATTGACATTATTGATGTAACCAGAACTTGAAACAGAACAACAAGATTGACATTATTGATGTCACCAGAACTTGATACAGAACAACTAGATTGACATTATTGATGTCACCAGAACTTGATACAGAACAACAAGATTGACATTATTGATGTAACCAGAACTTGAAACAGAACAACAAGATTGACATTATTGATGTCACCAGAACTTGAAACAGAACAACCAGATTGACATTATTGATGTCACCAGAACTTGATACAGAACAACAAGATTGACATTATTGATGTCACCAGAACTTGAAACAGAACAACCAGATTGACATTATATAAACAAATATTCTTCTGCTGTCAGTTCAACGTCAAATTTTTATAAGAAATAGAAGATGAAGATATGTTGGGCATACCTTTGAGCAGAAATGTCTGGTCAACCACTAGTAGCAACTGTTATAAGAAAGAGAAATGGAGATATGTTGGGCATACCTTGAGAAGAAATGTCTGGTCAACTACAAGTAGCAACTGTTATAAGAAGGAGAAGATGGAGATATGTTGGGCATACCTTGAGAAGAAATGTCTGGTCAACTACAAGTAGCAACTGTTCCAAGAAATAGAAGATGGAGAGCCACGACCACAAAAATGATGCATGTTTACATAAATGTATGCTTGTGTAGAATAGAACATTTGAAATAGTACATCAAGTTTGACTAATGTAGAATTGATGTAATGTTGAAATAGTACATCAAACTTGACTAATGTAGAATTGATGTAATGTTGAAATAGTACATCAAACTTGACTAATGTAGAATTGATGTAATGTTGAAATAGTACATCAAGTTTGACTAATGTAGAATTGATGTAATGTTGAAATAGTACATCAAGTTTGACTAATGTAGAATTGATGTAACGTTGAAATAGTACATCAAGTTTGACTAATGTAGAATTGATGTAATGTTGAAATAGTACATCAAACTTGACTAATGTAGAATTGATGTAATGTTGAAATAGTACATCAAGTTTGACTAATGTAGAATTGATGTAATGTTGAAATAGTACATGAAGTTTGACTAATGTAGAATTGATGTAATGTTGAAATAGTACATCAAGTTTGACTAATGTAGAATTGATGTAATGTTGAAATAGTACATGAAGTTTGACTAATGTAGAATTGATGTAACCAACTAAACAATGACTAATATAACTAGAACTTAGAATAAGATGCTGACTTTGGATACGTCAAGAAGACCAGCACATTGTATAACAAGTAAGACCGTGCTGGAACCCACAAGGGAAAAAAGAGAAGAACGATTAAAAGAACTCACGGAAAAGAGTAATACAATATATAGTTATAGTGAATGTCTCCAACTTGGACAGACATAGACAAGAGTAATACAAATATATAGTTATAGTGAATCTACTGGACAGATATGACAAGTACTACAAATATGTATAGTGAATGTCTCCAACTTGACAGACATAGACAAGTAAACAAATATAGTTATGGTAATGTTCAACTTGACAACAACGAAAGGATGTCACCAAAAATCAATAATAACAATCATGAGTTGAGTACCCTATGCTTCAGATGGAGATCTTCATAGTTGATTTATTGTGAGAGAAATAATTATATTTGACAATAGTATCAATAATTTGAAAGTAATATAATAAAAATAATGAGTCGTTGTTGTGTCTGTCAACAGAAATTATCAGATTTATTTGGTGCATATAAAAGCAATCTATATTGTCTTGTCATAAAAGAGAAAGACAATAATTGTGAGAACTAAATCAGTTTTACGAGAGAGAAACACAATGTTTTGTGTTGGATTGTTGGTTTTCTTGTGTTCATTGTGAACTTGTATTTGTTCTACACGTTCGTTTGTCTTCATATGAAATAATCCACTCAACTGTCAGCTAATATGATGAATAATATTGTCTAGTTTTGTGTCAATAAATCTTCTGTCTCGTCAACTAATCTGTCAACTTGAGACGTCAATCAGATTTCGAGAATTTCAATCTACATCTCTAACTTGTTATCTCTTTTCCAAATAAGCGATGTCCTTGGCGTACATTCTAATTAGACTGATCATTGGGGAGGGGGCATGAAGGAGGGGACTAGATTCCAGACATTTACACTAGTTTGTCTGTCGAGTTTTTCCTTTTTCATTATTCTCTCTCTCTCTCTCTTTCTCTCTCTCTCTCTCTCTTCTCTTGTCTCTCTTCTAACTAGATTCCAATCATTTACACTAGTTTGTCTGTCGAGTTTTTCATTTTCTTATTCTCTCTCTCTTTCCCTCTCTCTCTGCTCTCTCTTTCTCTTGTCTCTCTTCTAACTAGATTCCAACATTTACACTAGTTTGTCTGTCGAGTTTTTCCTTTCTATCTCTCTCTCTGTCCCCTCTCTCTGTCTTCTCTGTGTCTCTCTCTTTATACTAGATTCCAGTCATTTACACTAGTTTGTCTGTCGAGTTTTCTTTTCTTTTCTCTCTCTCTCTCTCTGCAACTCTCTCTCTCTCTCTTGCAACTCTCTCTCTCTTCTCTCTCTTCTCTCTCTCTCTGTCTCCCTTATACTAGATTCCAATCATTTACACTAGTTTGTCTGTCAGTTTTCTTTTCATTATTCTCTCTCTCTCTCTCTGTCTCTCTCTCTCTCTGCTCTCTTCTTCTCTCTTCTTCTTCTCTCGCTCGTTCTTTGACCAATTTTATCACCTTGTGATAGTTTGATTTCAAGAACTATACTTACATTGTAACCAAACCCTAGATTTTCGTTTAGAGTTCGTTTCACAAACCTCTATTTCGACCATGCATAAGTGTTCTATTCTTCACCAAATTTGCTCCTGTAACCACTGGTCTTCTCTCTCTCTACACTAGATTCCAAACATTTACACTAGTTTGGCTGTCGAGTTACTTTCATTATTTCATTTGAAACATTCAACGTTGATTTCAAGAAATATTCTTCAGTTGTACACAAACGTATGATTTCAAGAAATATCTTCATTGTTCACAGTTCAAGAAAATTTTTAATGTATCAAACGTATGATTTCAAGAAATGTTTCTTCAATTGTACACAGACGCATAATTTAACGAAAAGGAGGTTTTCAGTTTCAGCTTGAACTATCTTATTGCACTGCGGACATGTCCATAAGTTTTCAAATCTCCTTCACGAAATCTCCAACAACGTCCAGCGACTGACCGTACAGTTCGATTTTGATTGATGAGCCTACTCATGTACCTGTTATGCTTTTCTTTTCTTGCTACTCCAATCTTCAATCCAAACTCTTGTAATCTAGTAGTTGACATGGATTGGTTTAAATGAAAATCTTCTTTGCAGCCGCACTCTATAAGGGCGTTCAAAATATCAGCCCTATGCATTGACTGACGCGCTGATATGGTAGCAGACTGACTGACCCGCTGATATGGTAGCAGACTGACTGACCCGCTGATATGGTAGCAGACTGACTGACCCGCTGATATGGTAGCAGACTGACTGACCCGCTGATATGGTAGCAAACTGACTGACCCGCTGATATGGTAGCAGATTGACTGACGCGCTGATATGGTAGCAGATTGACTGACCCGCTGATATGGTAGCAGATTGACTGACGCGCTGATATGGTAGCAGACTGACTGACCCGCTGATATGGTAGCAGATTGACTGACTCGCTGATATGGTAGCAGACTGACTGACCCGCTGATATGGTAGCAGATTGACTGACCCGCTGATATGGTGGCAGACTGACTGACTCGCTGATATGGTAGCAGATTGACTGACCCGCTGATATGGTGGCAGACTGACTGACTCGCTGATATGGTAGCAGATTGACTGACCCGCTGATATGGTAGCAGACTGACTGACTCGCTGATATGGTAGCAGATTGACTGACTCGCTGATATGGTAGCAGACTGACTGACTCGCTGATATGGTAGCAGACTGACTGACCCGCTGATATGGTAGCAGATTGACTGGCCCGCTGATATGGTAGCAGACTGACTGACCCGCTGATATGGTAGCAGACTGACTGACCCGCTGATATGGTGGCAGATTGACTGACCCGCTGATATGGTAGCAGATTGACTGACCCGCTGATATGGTGGCAGAATGACTGACCCGCTGATATGGTAGCAGACTGACTGACCCGCTGATATGGTGGCAGACTGACTGACCCGCTGATATGGTGGCAGATTGACTGACCCGCTGATATGGTACCAGACTGACTGACGCGCTGATATGATGGCAGACTGACTGACCCGCTGATATGGTAGCAGACTGACTGACATGCTGATATGGTAGCAGACTGACTGACCCGCTGATATGGTAGCAGACTGACTGACACGCTGATATGGTAGCAGACTGACTGACACGCTGATATGGTAGCAGACTGACTGACACGCTGATATTGTAGCAGTGTCAACCAGCGTGTCTGCTGACTTATTGGCCCATGTGTCCCGGAATAAAGATGAATATAATTCTGTAATATGTTGATGCCTGCAATAATTGAGTTCATTGTCTGTGCACCGAACCAGCCTCCACCTTTCGAACCATACTCAATGAATCACCCAGAATATACGCATGAGAGTAGTTTTGTGACTCCAGCCAGATTAGTGTCTTAGTCACAGTCAGTACCTTCATTGTCACGCTAGTTGTTGTTATACTAAATATACCACTGGCTTCCTTGATTTTCCTGCAGTACTAGCTTGCAGAGAAGGTACATGAAGACTTTTGGTTGCGTACTACCGATCAATCCGTGTAACACAGCAACATCATCATCATTACAGTTTCTTCAGTTGTACACAAACGTATGATCTATAGTGCGTTTCAAATCTAGTGCCCACAAACATGAAACACAACATAATTTTGCATGTGGTGTTCCATTTCCAATGACATTATGAATATATAATTTAAATTTATGTAGGTACTGCCGTTTTACTGAAGCGGCGATTTTCTTTGATCTTTGACTACCTAATAATTATTTTGGTAGCACAAAATAGAATTTACAGCAATATAACAAATTTGCAACTTTTGATAAGTCATAGGTGTATCCACATTTTTCGAGGGAGTGGAATTCATACAAAATGAAATGACTTTACTTCAACTTGTACCTTCATTTCGATACAGTTATCATGTTAAGAGATCAGGATGATTGTGGTGGTCTTGAAAAGGACCAGATGTGTACATTGATGACAATCTCATGCAAATATCTTTATTGCATATTCTTGTACTAGATGACGTCGGAGCTTTGCCTTCTTGTGCCACTACATTGTGGTATGACTCGCATTGTCCATTATCAGACAAGAGGGCCTATCTAATGTCGGAAGTATAGTTTTCTCAATCCACTCTCTAAATATATGACCGTTTATTTCTGTGTGGCAGTCCCGATTATCGGCCGATTTCGAAACAAATAGAAGTTGAGCATTCTTCAACAGCCCATTTTGTCTACTGCCTGCATGTGACATTATAAAACGCTGCCCTTTGCCACTTGGTACTAATTTCTTAATCGTTCCATCTGATGACTGCCATTCATTTTCATTTTTGTGGTGAGCATTAATCCATGTTTTGTCTAAATACACAATGTCATAGCTTTCTCGACGCATTTCTCTAACTTCACGCAAATATTTGTTTCTCATCACAACTAGATGCGGTTTCTCACAGATGTTTCTTCCACCGGCTTATTTTCTAAATTTGAAGCCTGCCCTCCCCCACGCCCTCCCCCATCCTAACAGCTCCTCATAATGTCGATTCTGACACATCGATATCGTTGTTCTTTCTAAGCCACATCTTTAATTTCCTTAATATCACTGTTTCTTTCAACTCAAACATTCGACACAATTCTCTTCGAATAAACTCTCTATCAAAACTAACTACGACTTTCTTTCTACCTTGCGTTCTTGGTTGCATTTCACATGTACTTGAAACGTCTTGGATCCAGCGATTTAATGTATGTCGATTTACTCCCAAAACGCACATTGCCTTCTGCTCATGGATAGAAATGCTCCCACCCTTAGCTTCTCTACAAAAATATTGATACATCTGCATTGTGATGCTTTGTATTGTCACAAAATTTACTCTTATACTCATTGTAAAGATCCTACAATGTGCACGCCTCTGAAAGGAATGAGGCTATTGAAATGACCTTCGGAAAACCAAAAGTAACTTGTCCGTTCAATTGTAAACACTTTGAGTCTTACGGTAAATAACGGGAAAACACTAAAAACACGTGAATATTGAGAAGCTACTGTAAGCGTTTCAAATGTATGTCTAGTTCATGTTTGATGTTTTTATATACAGCATATAAACTAAGAGAAAACCAGCTGTTTGTTTTCATTGCAATTATTTCCTTGCAATGTCATGACAATTAATAGATCACATGCAAAATATCATCTCTTTACGTTAAAGGGCTTCAGACTTACAGAATTTCAAACATGGGCATGAGTTTTGAAACGCACTATAGTTACAGTTGTACACAAACGTATGATCTAGTAACAGTTGTACACAAACGTATGATCTAGTAACAGTTGTACACAAACGTATGATCTAGTAACAGTTGTACACAAACGTATGATTTAGTAACAGTTGTACACAACCGTATGATCTAGTAACAGTTGTACACAAACGTATGATCTAGTTACAGTTGTACACAACCGTATAATCTAGTAATATTTGCACACAACCGTATGATCTATAGTTGCACACAACTGTATGATCTATAGTTGTACACAACCGTATAATCTAGTAATATTTGCACACAACCGTATGATCTATATTTGTACACAACCGTATGATCTATAGTTGCACACAACCGTATAATCTAGTAATATTTGCACACAACCGTATGATCTATAGTTGCACACAACCGTATGATCTATATTTGCACACAACCGTATGATCTATAGTTGCACACAACTGTATGATCTATAGTTGTACACAACCGTATGATCTATAGTTGCACACAACCGTAGGATCTGTAGTTGCACACAACCGTATGATCTATATTTGTACACAACCGTATGATCTATAGTTGTACACAAACGTCTGAGTAAGACAACAATGTATTCACAACGGTTACTATTGTAACTAATGCTTGCACTTTAAAATGGTTGTACTATTTAGTTGACCTAGTTGTTCAACTAGCAAATATTACTGTATTTGCTTGCATGTGTTGGCGTGTATTTTGGTCAATTACTCTAATTAAAATTCATGATTTTTAAAATGGTAAACTGCTCAGGAAACTTGCTTCTTTTCCTGATCAGACGTTTCAGCATGGACATATTGATTGATGACTCTGCTCACTTATATACTGATCAGACGTTTCAGCATGGACATATTGATTGATGACTCTGCTCACTTATATACTGATCAGACGTTTCAACATGGACATATTGATTGATGACTCTGCTCACTTATATACTGATCAGACGTTTCAACATGGACATATTGATTGATGACTCTGCTCACTTATATACTGATCAGACGTTTCAGCATGGACATATTGATTGATGACTCTGCTCACTTATATACTGATCAGACGTTTCAACATGGACATATTGATTGATGACTCTGCTCACTTATATACTGATCAGACGTTTCAACATGGACATATTGATTGATGACTCTGCTCACTTATATACTGATCAGACGTTTCAGCATGGACATATTGATTGATGACTCTGCACACTTATATACTGATCAGACGTTTCAGCATGGACATATTGATTGATGACTCTGCTCACTTATATACTGATCAGACGTTTCAACATGGACATATTGATTGATGACTCTGCACACTTATATACTGATCAGACGTTTCAGCATGGACATATTGATTGATGACTCTGCTCACTTATATACAGATCAGACGTTTCAGCATGGACATATTGATTGATGACTCTGCACACTTATATACTGATCAGACGTTTCAGCATGGACATATTGATTGATGACTCTGCTCACTTATATACTGATCAGACGTTTCAACATGGACATATTGATTGATGACTCTGCACACTTATATACTGATCAGACGTTTCAACATGGACATATTGATTGATGACTCTGCTCACTTATATACTGATCAGACGTTTCAGCATGGACATATTGATTGATGACTCTGCTCACTTATATACAGATCAGACGTTTCAGCATGGACATATTGATTGATGACTCTGCACACTTATATACTGATCAGACGTTTCAGCATGGACATATTGATTGATGACTCTGCTCACTTATATACTGATCAGACGTTTCAGCATGGACATATTGATTGATGACTCTGCACACTTATATACTGATCAGACGTTTCAACATGGACATATTGATTGATGACTCTGCTCACTTATATACTGATCAGACGTTTCAGCATGGACATATTGATTGATGACTCTGCTCACTTATATACTGATCAGACGTTTCAGCATGGACATATTGATTGATGACTCTGCTCACTTATATACTGATCAGACGTTTCAGCATGGACATATTGATTGATGACTCTGCTCACTTATATACAGAATAAAAACCTTATACATTTTTTCTTTATATACAGATTTATTTTTAGATATATTTTCTAATATGTTGTCTTGTTACAACTATTTCAATGGTTTTTTGCTGACGTTGTGTAGATGTACTGAACTACAACGCAATCTGCATGTTGTTATCTCTGCTCGATGTGTTGTTGATGTTGTTATCTCTGCTCGATGTGTTGTTGATGTTGTTATCTCTGCTCGATGTGTTGTTGATGTTGTTATTGATGTGTTGTTGATGTTGTTATCTCTGCTCTATGTGTTGTTGATGTTGTTATCTCTGTTAGATATGTTGTTGATGTTGTTATCTCTGTTCAATGTGTTGTTGATGTTGTTATCTCTGCTCGATGTGTTGTTGATGTTGCTATCGCTGTTCGATGTGTTGTTGATGTTGTTATCTCTGTTCGATGTGTTGTTGATGTTGCTATCGCTGTTCGATGTGTTGTTGATGTTATCTCTGCTCGATGTGTTGTTGATGTTGTTATCTCTGTTCGACGTGTTGTTGTTATCTCTGTTCGATGTGTTGTTGATGTTGTTATCTATGCTCGATGTGTTGTTGATGTTGTTATCTCTGTTCGACGTGTTGTTGTTATCTCTGTTCGATGTGTTGTTGATGTTGTTATTTCTGCTTGATGTGTTGTTGATGTTGTTCCATCTGAAGACTGCTCGTCGCCGCAGAGTTTGAACAGGGTACTCTCGGGCTGTAATCGAACTCCCTGTCGCTAAGACAGAGACGGTCACTTATCTTCTCCCAATATTTGAACATATTTAACAAAGGAGATTCTAAGAAACATGACTAGCAAGAATGTCTTCATGTCTGATTCTAACTGTTGTATCGTTCATTTTTCCAAGTTCATTGTTCTAAGTTCATTGTTCCAAGTTCATTGTTCTAAGTTCATTGTTCCAAGTTCATTGTTCTAAGTTCATTGTTTCAAGTTCATT
Organism: Arion vulgaris; assembly: GCA_020796225.1. Classification (NCBI taxonomy): domain Eukaryota; kingdom Metazoa; phylum Mollusca; class Gastropoda; order Stylommatophora; family Arionidae; genus Arion; species Arion vulgaris. Next base: position 112,838,780 of record CM036753.1, on the reverse strand, counting down.
GTTCCAAGTTCATTGTTCTAAGTTCATTGTTTCAAGTTCACTACATAACTGATGTATTGTTCATTGTTCTAAGTTCATTGTTCTAAGTTCACTACATAACTGATGTATTGTTCATTGCTAGTCAGAATCTCATAGATAAACGAATTCATCTTTAGCATATGTAAAGTAACAGCTTGTCTCGGTCACAGACATTTCCTCATCTTGTGTGTTCTATCATCTCATCTTGTTTGTTCTACCATCTCATCTTGTTTGATCTATCATCTCATCTTGTTTGTTCTATCATCTCATCTTGTTTGTTCTATCATCTCATCTTGTTTGCTCTATCATCTCATCTTGTTTGTTCTATCATCTCATCTTGTTTGCTCTATCATCTCATCTTGTTTGTTCTATCATCTCATCTTCATCTTTTGTTCATCAACTGGTTATCTCATACAAATCTTCATCTCTTGTTCATCAACTGGTTATCTCAGACAAATCTTCATCTTTTTTTCATCAACTGGTTATCTCAGACAAATCTTCATCTCTTGTTCATCAACTGGTTATCTCAGACAAATCTTCATCTTTTGTTCATCAACTGGTTATCTCAGGCAAATCTTCATCTCTTGTTAATCAACTGGTTATCTCAGACAAATCTTCATCACTTGTTCATCAACTGGTTATCTCAGACAAATCTTCATCTTTTGTTCATCAACTGGTTATCTCAGACAAATCTTCATCTTTTGTTCATCAACTGGTTATCTCAGACACATCTTCATATCTTGTTCATCAACTGGTTGGTTATCTCAGACAAATCTTCATCTCCTGTTCATCAACTGGTTATCTCAGACACATCTTCATCTCTTGTTCATCAACTGGTTATCTCAGACAAATCTTCATCTCTTGTTCATCTTTATATTATCTTTGTTCTATGAGAATTCTTATATTGTCTTGTTCTATGAGAATTCTTATATTGTCTTTGAATTGATGAGAATCAATATGACTTTGATTGACAGAATATTTATTGACATTCTTGTCTTGTACTAGCAGAGACAATTCATCAATGCTACCATTGTCATTTAATGAGCATGTGAGCGAGGGCTGATTCTCAAATATCCATCCGTCTAGTCATAATTTGTTTTAGAATTATTGTTAGGTAAACACAATATTCTTCACGAACAGTCAGACAAACGGCAACCGACATTGTGTCTGCCGCAAGGATGCTTTAAATAGACCATAATTTCAACTTGTTGCAGAAATTCTTACTACATCAAACTAATTGATCTCTCGTAAGTGATCAAGTTTATTTGTTCCGTCACAAGTGCTTGATAAAGTGGGATTTGTTTGTACTCATAGATTTTTTAATGGCAAGTTTTTCTAGTAATGTTTACCGTCTCTTGGTAAGTGGTTCGTGCTAAAAGAATTTAAAAATGTGAGGAATGAAGCAAAGAGAGTAAGAAAGAGATGTACTGACAAAGTGTCACGGAACAAAGGCAAGTGCTGGACTATTCAACATACTGTCTTGAGAATATGAGCAAGTCTAGCATGGAGCAGAGAATATGAGCAAGTCTAGCATGGAGCAGAGAATATGAGCAAGTCTAGCATGGAGCAGAGAATATGAGCAAGTCTAGCATGGAGCAGAGAATATTAGCAAGTCTAGCATGGAGCAGAGAATATGAGCAAGTCTAGCATGGAGCAGAGAATATGAGCAAGTCTAGCATGGAGCAGAGAATATGAGCAAGTCTAGCATGGAGCAGAGAATATGAGCAAGTCTAGCATGGAGCAGAGAATATGAGCAAGTCTAGCATGGAGCAGAGAATATGAGCAAGTCTAGCATGGAGCAGAGAATATGAACAAGTCTATCATGGAGCAGAGAATATGAGCAAGTCTAGATGGAGCAGAGAGTATGAACAAGTCTAGCATGGGCAGAGAATATGAACAAGTCTAGCATGGAGCAGAGATTGAGCAAGTCTGGTATAGAGCAGAGAATATGAACAAGTCTAGCATGGAGCAGAGAATATGAGCAAGTCTAGCATGGAGCAGAAATGAGCAAGTCTAGCATGGAACAGAGAATATGAACAAGTCTAGCATGGAGCGAGAATAGAGCAAGTCTGATGGCAGAGAATATGAACAAGTCTAGCATGGAGAGAGATATGAACAAGTCTACATGGAGCAGAGAATTGAACAAGTCTAGCATGAGCAGAGAAATGAACAAGTCTAGCATGGAGCAGAGACATTGAACAAGTCTAGCATGGGCAGAGAATATGAGCAAGTCTGGCATGGGCAGAGAAATGACAAGTCAGCATGGAGCAGAGATATGAACAAGTCTGGGATGGAGCAAGAATATGAGCAAGTCTAGCATGGAGCGAGATATGGACAAGCAGGCATGGCTAGAGAATATGAACAAGTCTGCATGGAGCGAGAATATGGCAAGTCTGTGCATGGGCAGAGATATGAACAAGTCTAGCATGGAGCAGGAAATGAACAAGTCTAGCATGGAGCAGAGAATGAGCAAGTCTGGATGGAGCAGGAATATGAACAAGTCTGCATAGAGCAGAGATATGTAGCGAAGTCTGCATGGAGCAGAGAATTGAGCAAGTCTGAGCATGGAGCAGAGAATAGAGCAAGTCTAGCTGAGCAGAGAATATGAACAAGTCTAGCATGGAGCAGAGATTGAACAAGTCTGCATTTGGGGCAGAGATATGAGCAAGTCTAGCATGGAGCAGAGAATATGAACAAGTCTAGCATGGAGGAGGAATATGAGAAGTCTAGCATGGAGCAGAGAATATGAAAGTCTGCATGGAGCAGAGAATAATACAAGTCTAGCATGGGCAGAAGGATATGAACAAGTCTAGCATGGAGCAGAGAATATGAACAAGTCTAGCATGGAGCAGAGAATATGAACAAGTCTGATGGAGCAGAGATTGAGCAAGTCTAGCATGGAGCAAGAATATGACAAGTCTAGCATGGAGCAGAGATATGAACAAGTCTGGCATGGAGCAGAGAATATGAGCAGTCTAGCATGGAGCAGAAATGAACAAGTCTAGCATAGAGCAAGAATATGAGCAAGTCTAGCATGGAGCAGAGAATATGAGCAAGTCTAGCATGGAGCAGAGATATGAGCAGTCTGCATGAGCAGAGAATGAACAAGTCTAGCATGGACAGAGAATATGAACAGTCTAGCATGGAGCAGAGAATATGAGCAAGTCTATCATGGAGCAGAGAATATGAACAAGTTAGCATGGAGCAGAGAATATGGGCAGTCTAGCATGGAGCAGAGAATATGAACAAGTCTAGCATGGAGCAGAGAATATGTCAAGTATGACATGGAGCAGAGAATGAACAAGTCAGCATGGAGCGAGAAATGAACAAGTCTGCATGGAGCAGAGAAAATGAACAAGTCTGAGCATGGAGCAGAGAATATGAGCAAGTCTGCATGGGCAGAATATGAACAAGTCTTAGCATGGAGGACAGAGATAGTCCATTGAACATATGTTACGATTTATCATTATTTATACTGGCCACTTTGTCTATGGGACAATAGGTTTGTCGTCACATAGTTTGTTCTGCGTTGCTACATCGTTGGTTTGCGTACTACATCGTTGGTTCTGCTGACTCACATCGTTGTTCTGCCTGACTCACATCATTGGTATGGCTGTAATATCTATACTGAGTTGTATTTCTTGCTGCATGTCAAGTGAGACTGGAGGTAATCACTAGAACTGTGTCTCTGAACGATGACATGCATGACTGGAGACTGGAGGTAACATAGAATGCGTACTCTGAACGATGACATGAGACTGAGGTAATACATAGACTAGTGCTCTGAACGATGACATGGAGACTGGAGATGAGTAACACTAGACTGGTGTCTCTGAATGATGACATGTGAGACTGGAGATGAGGTAATGCATAGACTGGTGTCTCTGAATGATGACATGAGACTGAATAAAACAAGACTGATGTCTCGAACAATGACATTGAGACTGGAGTATACATAGACTGGTGTCTCTGAACGATGAGATGTGAGACTGGAGATTGGAGGTAATACATAGACTGATGTCTCTGAACAATGACATTATGAGACTGGAGAAATCATAGACTGATGTCTCTGAACCATGACATGTAACTGAGGTACATCATGGACTGGTTGTAACCTTCTCCTGCAACACTATGTCACAAGTCCCAACTAACAGAACTGTACGTAAGTCTAGCTAGAATGCAGTGACAACAAGCGAACAGACAATATTCAGTACATCAAGTACACTGAACTCTTGAATCAGACATACTACAAAGCGCTCACATGTTAGGCATGGTACAGTGACATATATGACACTAAAACATTGCTCACCTGTACAGATGGCATCTATGACACTAAACATTGCTCACCTGTACAGATATCATTAGTGACACTAAAACATTGCTCACCTGTACAGATGTCATCTATGACACTAAACATTGCTCACCTGTACAGATGTCATCTGTGACAGTAAACCATTGCTCACCTGTACAGATGTCATCTGTGACAGTAATATTACTCACCTGTACAGATATAATCTGTGACAGTAAACCATTGCTCACCTGTACAGATGTCATCTGTGACAGTAAACAATTGATCACCTGTACAGATGTCATCTGTGACAGTAAACCATTGCTCACATGTACAGATGTCATCTGTGACGGTAAAACATTGCTCACCTGTACAGATGTCATCTGTGACAGTAAACATTGCTCACCTGTAGAATGTTACTTTTTGTCCACACACATGTCATATGCGTTTTCTTCCTTCTTGTTTCTTGATCATGTCCCTACGTTTCTTTCTCTTTTACTCAATTTATATTCTTTCTCTCTCTCTCTCTCTCTCTGTCTCTCTCTCTCTCTCTCTGTCTCTCTGTGTGCCCCCCTTCTCATCTGCTCAACCTCTAAAGCTGACCACACCCACCATCTAGAGAATATATTAACAAACCCTATGCCTATACCCTAATGTGTTGATCTGTAGGCCTAGTGATCACAATTTAATTGACTTGTCTTTTTTATCTGATTTTCTTCTTACACTTGTCACGTGTATCTTCTTTTATTCAAATCTGATATTTATTTTCTATATTATAATGGTATATTAGATATTTCTATATTATACTGGTATATTAGATATTGCTATATTATACTGGTATATTAGATATTGCTATATTATACTGGTATATTAGATATTTCTGGCATAGAAATGAAATGATCCTTTTCTCCTCGTTCATTTCTATTTCATCTCATATTTCTTGATTTTCTTATTTTATTTCATTTCTATTTCATCTCATATTTCTTGATTTTCTTATTTTATTTCATTTCTATTTCATCTCATATTTCTTGATTTTCTTATTTCAAGTTTTTTTTACTTCATCTATCATTTCTTTGTTTTCCTTCCAAATTATTTCTTTATTTCATCTTCCTCGTGTTTCTTGTTTGTTTACGTTCTTACCTGTTGTATATTTGTCTATTTCTTCTTCTATATGTTTCTAACTTCTATTTCTTCTTCTTTGTTTTTCTTTGCTTTCTTTAACAGTTGGTTTTCTTTTTGTTTTGTTGTTTTACTGCTACCGTAACTATACTGTTGTATGTGTCTTGTATGTTCGTGTGTTCTACTGTTGTATGTGTCTTGTATGTTCGTGTGTTGCTACTGTTGTATGTGTCTTGTATGTTCCTTGTGTTGCTACTGTTGTATGTGTCTTGTATGTTCCTTGTGTTGCTACTGTTGTATGTGGCTTGTATGTTCCTTGTGGTGCTACTGTTGTATGTGTCTTGTATGTTCGTTGTGTTGCTACTGTTGTATGTGTCTTGTATGTTCCTTGTGTTGCTACTGCTGTATGTGTCTTGTATGTTCCTTGTGGTGCTACTGTTGTATGTGTCTTGTATGTTCCTTGTGTTGCTACTGCTGTATGTGTCTTGTATGTTCCTTGTGGTGCTACTGCTGTATGTGTCTTGTATGTTCCTTGTGTTGCTACTGCTGTGTGTGTCTTGTATGTTCCTTGTGTTGCTACTGCTGTATGTGTCTTGTATGTTCGTCGTGTTGCTACTGTTGTATGTGTCTTGTATGTTCCTTGTGTTGCTACTGCTGTATGTGTCTTGTATGTTCCTTGTGGTGCTACTGTTGTATGTGTCTTGTATGTTCCTTGTGTTGCTACTGTTGTATGTGTCTTGTATGTTCGTTGTGTTGCTACTGCTGTATGTGTCTTGTATGTTCCTTGTGTTGCTACTGTTGTATGTGTCTTGTATGTTCCTTGTGTTGCTACTGCTGTATGTGTCTTGTATGTTCCTTGTGTTGCTACTGTTGTATGTGTCTTGTATGTTCGTTGTGTTGCTACTGCTGTATGTGTCTTGTATGTTCCTTGTGTTGCTACTGTTGTATGTGTCTTGTATGTTCCTTGTGTTGCTACTGTTGTATGTGTCTTGTATGTTCGTTGTGTTGCTACTGCTGTATGTGTCTTGTATGTTCCTTGTGGTGCTACTGTTGTATGTGTCTTGTATGTTCCTTGTGTTGCTACTGTTGTATGTGTCTTGTATGTTCGTTGTGTTGCTACTGCTGTATGTGTCTTGTATGTTCCTTGTGGTGCTACTGTTGTATGTGTCTTGTATGTTCCTTGTGTTGCTACTGTTGTATGTGTCTTGTATGTTCCTTGTGTTTCTACTGCTGTATGTGTCTTGTATGTTCGTTGTATTGTGTTATATCTTCTTCTATGTGTTATTTTCTTTCTGTTGCTAACTGTTGTTGATATTTCTTAGTTGTTACATTTAGTAGTAGTGACATATATTTAGTTGCTATTTTGTTGTACTTTTTCAGCTTTGACGACCCAGGTGGCATGGATCATATGGCCCACCACTACCGATCCTTGAACCACTCGCCCACAGATGGTATGGGATGCGGCAAAGCCCGCAAGAACAAGGAGGACAAGTACTGCGGTGTGTGTGGAGACAGGGCTTTAGGATACAACTTTGATGCTATCTCCTGCGAGTCTTGTAAAGCCTTCTTCAGACGTAACGCACCTAAGGGACTGGTAAGTCTATTCTAGTCTTGAGTATGTCATCTCTGAAGCTTTGATATTGAATCTGTTCTTTATAACACAAGTCTCATATCTGTTATGCAATATCAGTTTTGTCTTATATGTGGTACTAGTCTGTTGTATGTGGTACATCTTAGTCTCTGTTGTATGTGGTACCAGTCTGTTGTATGTGGTACAGTCTGTGTTATTGTATGTGGTACCAGTCTGTTGTATGTGGTACTAGTCTATTGTATGTGGTACCAGTATGTTGTATGTGATACTAGTCTGTTTATGTGGTACCTAGTGTCTGTTGTATGTGGTACTAGTCTGTTGTTATGTGGTACCAGTCTGTTGTATGTGGTACCAGTCTGTTTTATGTGGTACCAGTCTGTTGTATGTGGTACTAGTCTGTTGTATGTGGTACTAGTCTGTTGTATGTGGTACCAGTCTGTTGTGATGTGGTACTCAGTCTGTTTTATGTGGTACCAGTCTGTTGTATGTGGTACTAGTGTCTGTTTTATGTAGTACCAGTCTGTTGTATGTGGTACTAGTGTCTGTTGTATGTGGTACCAATCTGTTGTATGTGGTACCAGTCTGTTGTATGTGGTACTAGTCTGTTGTATGTGGTACCAGTCTGTTGTATGTGGTACTAGTCTGTTATATGTGGTACCAGTCTGTTGTATGTGGTACCAGTCTGTTGTATGTGGTACCAGTCTGTTGTATGTGGTACTAGTCTGTTGTATGTGGTACTAGTCTGTTGTATGTGGTACCAGTCTGTTGTATGTGGTACTAGTCTGTTGTATGTGGTACTAGTCTGTTGTATGTGGTACTAGTCTGTCCTGTCGTATATTGTTCATGTCTACAGTCTGAAATATGTCGTGTTTAACATCTGTGAACTACATGTGAAATGCGATGTCTACAAACAGTTACCAACAACACCAGAAATGACAGTGCTACCAACATCAACATTATAGAGAAAGTTGGCACAGAACCTTGCTTGCATTACATTGAGAAACAAAGAATGAAGTGGTTTGGCCCCTAATAAGAATGTTACCAAACTCTACTGCATACAGTCTTCTACAATAGAATATCGGGAAATAAGGTGAGAGGAAAACCACACCAAAATGGTTAGATGGTGTAGCAGAATCTTGTCCAAAAAAAAAATCACTATCACTCAAGCCACTAGAGCAACGCAAGACAAAATCACTATCACTCAAGCCACTAGAGCAGCGCAAGACAAAATCACTATCACTCAAGCCACTAGAGCAGCGCAAGACAAAATCACTATCACCCAAGCCACTAGAGCAGCGCAAGACAAAATCACTATCACCCAAGCCACTAGAGCAGCGCAAGACAAAATCACTATCACCCAAGCCACTAGAGCAGCGCAAGACAAAATCACTATCACCCAAGCCACTAGAGCAGCGCAAGACAAAATCACTATCACCCAAGCCACTAGAGCAGCGCAAGACAAAATCACTATCACTCAAGCCACTAGAGCAGCGCAAGACAAAATCACTATCACTCAAGCCACTAGAGCAGCGCAAGACAAAATCACTATCACTCAAGCCACTAGAGCAGCGCAAGACAAAATCACTATCACTCAAGCCACTAGAGCAGCGCAAGACAAAATCACTATCACCAAGCCACTAGAGCAGCGCAAGACAAAATCACTATCACCCAAGCCACTAGAGCAGCGCAAGACAAAAACAGACAACTACGACACAATACAACAACCCGGAAGCAGTGTGACGTCACAAGAAGAATGAAGAAGAAGATGTAATCTGTTCAAGTCTGAAGTCTGAAGTCTGAAGTCTGAAGTCTGAAGTCTGAAGTCTGAAGTCTGAAGTCTGAAGTCTGAAGTCTGAGGTATGAAGTCTGAAGTATGAAGACTGAAGTCTGAAGTCTGAGGTATGAAGTATGAAGTCTGAAGTCTGAAGACTGAAGTCTGAAGTATGAAGTATGAAGTCTGAAGTATGAAGTCTGAAGTATGAAGTATGAAGTCTGAAGTCTGAAGACTAAAGTATGAAGTATGAAGTCGGAAGTCTGAAGTCGTCCAGGTCGTTACTAATCCATCACAAGAAAAACGCTGCTCGTGGACGAAGGATGCAGATTTCGTTAAAGACAGTGGAGTGTGTTTGACCTGAATGACCTTATTGTCAAACTTGTGAATTACGACTTTTCCTAAGTTGACCGAAACTAGTGCCCTGTCTTGTGTGTATTTATTGTACTTGAAGTGGCGACCGTGAACCATGGCGCCCAGCTTAGAGCAAGATGCTTTTGTCAACACGAAATACTGGTCCAGAATTTGGTACAAGTTGGATGTTAACCAAAACATACATTGACCTCTCGGACTTAACATTTTCCCGCCAATCGTTCACTTCTGGAAAGCAAGCAAGCTTTGTTGATTTTCTAACATTTCTCAAGTGCAGCTTTCACTTTGACATTTCTCTAGTACAGCCTTCACTTTGACATTTCTCTAGTACAGCTTTCACTTTGACATTTCTAAAGTAAAGCTTTCACTTTGACATTTCTCTAGTATAGCTTTCACTTGACATTTCTCAAGTACAGCTTTCATTGACATTTCTCAGTACAGCTTCACTTCGACATTTCTCTAGTACAGCTTTCACTTTAATATTTCTCAAGTACAGCTTTCACTTTGACATTTCTCTAGTAAAGACTTCACTTTGACATTTCTCAAGTACAGCCTTCACTTTGAATACATCATACACATCCAAGCGTTATTTTACAGTCCCCACTAAATACCACACACTTGATATCTTTATTTTACAGTCCTCACTAAATACCACACACTTGATATCTTTATTTACAAAAGAATTGTTCTTATGTTACTGAGATTGTACTCCTTTGAGAAAGTAGATTTGAGAAGTAGATTTGAGAAAGTAGATTTGAGAAGTAGATTTGAGAAAGTAGATTTGATAAGTAGATTTGAGAAAGTAGATTTGAGAAAGTAGATTTGAGAAGTAGATTTGAGAAAGTAGATTTGAGAAGTAGATTTGAGAAAGTAGATAAATGAACAAGGAAGTGATTTACTTGACTTATTCCTCTTCGTTCCTCGTGGAGCACAGGAGCTCAACAGTTGTTGGCCACTTTTCCCGATCTCTGGTTGTTTTCTTTACGGCCTCACAGGCCTCATAGCCGAGCATCCTTCAGTTCTTCGACAATACTCAAGGTCTGTTTAGATCGTACCCTTGTCCGTTTTATTGTGGGTTCCACTCAAGTGCTTGTCTAGTGCCCCTTGACTGTGTCTTCTGCAGGGTAGGCCCAACACATCGCCATTTTCTTCCTTCAACCTGGATCAACAAGGATCCTTGTCCTGTTCTTTATTCACAAGTTTGTGTTTGAAACTCTGCCATACCATCTCAGTCTGAGAATACATCGAAGACATACGTTGATAAAGATCTGAATTTTATTTGTATTTAACTTAGTGACTCGCCATGTTTCCAAGCCATACAACGAGACAGATTTCACATTTGTATTTAACTTAGTAACTCGCCATGTTTCCAAGCCATACAACGAGACAGATTTCACATTTGTATTTAACTTTGTGACTCGCCATGTTTCCAAGCCATACAACGAGACAGATTTCACATTTGTATTTAACTTTGTGACTCGCCATGTTTCCGAGCCATACAACGAGACAGATTTCACATTTGTATTTAACTTAGTGACTCGCCATGTTTCCAAGCCATACAACGAGACAGATTTCACATTTGTATTTAACTTTGTGACTCGCATGTTTCCAAGCCATACAACGAGACAGATTTCACATTTGTATTTAACTTTGTGACTCGCCATGTTTCTGAGCCATACAACGAGACAGATTTCACATTTGTATTTAACTTTGTGACTCGCCATGTTTCTGAGCCATACAACGAGACAGATTTCACATTTGTATTTAACTTAGTAACTCGCCATGTTTTCGAGCCATACAACGAGACAGATTTCACATTTGTATTTAACTTAGTAACTCGCCATGTTTCCGAGCCATACAACGAGACAGATTTCACATTTGTATTTAACTTAGTAACTCGCCATGTTTCCGAGCCATACAACGAGACAGATTTCACATTTCAGATGTATATTTCAAGCTGTGTGTTTGAGTAGAGATCAAAGTAGATTAAAAACACACACACACATAACAATCTTCTTCTTCTTCATCCTTCCTCCTTAGGGGAGCATAGGTCCACAACCAAGGCCTCCCAAACTCGCCTATCCAAGGTCATCCTTTCCAGATCTCTCCACTCTCTTCTCATTTTCTTGCATTCCGTCTTCAACTCCCATCTCCAGGTTTTCCTGGGTCTTCCCCTACCTCTATTGCCCTGGGGGTTCCATCGGAGAGCCTGCAGTGTGTCTGCATTTGTCTCATCTGGTTTCGCCCAGTCCTAGGATGGCCAGTCCATATGTCCTATCATATCCTGTGCTACCTGTGCTGTCCTTCCAGTTTCAAACATGGTGTGGACATTCCAGGTGCCAATACTGGAGATCTTCCGGATTGAAAGAAGGTGAGTCGGCAGTCTGATTTCCTTGTAGATTTCACTGGTTGGCTTCATGAGTCCCTACTTGAGGGGTCCTTCTACTTCCTCGGATGGTAAGCTATGAATTTCCTTGTAGATTTCACTGGTTGGCTTCATGAGTCCCTCCTTGTGAAGTCCTTCTACTTCCTCGAGTGGTAAGCTATACATTTCCTTGTAGATTTCACTGGTTGGCTTCATGAGTCCCTCCTTGTGAAGTCCTTCTACTTCCTCGAGTGGTAAGCTATACATTTCCTTGTAGATTTCACTGGTTGGCTTCATGAGTCCCTCCTTGAGGGGTCCTTCTACTTCCTCGGATGGTAAGCTATAAATTTCCTTGGTTGTGGTTTCTGTAGCTCTAGTGTTTTTACGGGGTGGCGTAGCTAGTCCCATGCCCAACCTTCTTAATTGCCTCTTACGACATGCATGGCAGGCAACAGTGGTTCTATTCTTTACGGTCCAATTTGGGTCCCGGTAACCACTCGGGCGATCACAAAATGATATCACACTTAAACACACACACACATCCGACACACAATGATAGCACAGTTAAATACACACACACACATCCGACACACACAATGATAGCACAGTTAAATACACACACACATCCCACACACACAATGATAACACAGTTAAACACACACACACATCTCACACACACACAATGATAGTCAGTGGCGGCTCGTCATTAAGGGCCACTGGGGCGGGCCCCACCAAAAATAATGTGTAACGTGTATTTATTATTTTATAAATTAAAACATAACAACACAAAACCATGATTTTTCCGAAAAATATATGTCTGGCCCCACCAACAAAAATGATCACGAGCCGCCACTGATAATAGCACAGTTAAACGCTATAACTGTTTCTTTCTGCTGTGGGTTGTAAACACTGTTTATGGTTTGAAAAGGAGCTCTCTTGTTCCCAGTTGGTGACTTCATGGATCTTATGCCCGAGAGACTCACGAGCAGTTCCTATCGTTATCATACGTTAAGATGTCCATGTCTATGTCTATGATAGTCTGTGACTTCAAATCTGACAATAGAATAACACTAGACACCAGTTGTTCGTACACTGACAGGATGTAAGATCACGGCCCTATTCTATAAGTAAACAGATAAAAGTCTTACATAATTAAAATCTGTTTTGTTATAAAAGTCTGACTTAACTAAGCTCTATTTTATTCCAGGACTATTTCAAATGTCCATATGAGGACAAATGCAAGATGGACGTCTCCAACCGCAGGTTTTGTAAACGATGTCGATTACGAAAATGTTTTGAGATTGGTATGCGTAAAGAGTACATTCTGACAGATGAAGAGAAGATGAGAAAACGACAGCGCATTGAAGAAAATCGGTAAATATTGCTCAATTTATTCTCTCAATGTCCGTCTTTATTTCTAATCTATTTATTCTGTCAATGTCCGTCTTTATTTCTTATCTATTTATTCTGTCAATGTTCGTCTTTATTTCTATCTATTTATTCAAATCAAATTACATTTCTTATCAAATCATAGTTCGGGGATCGCGAGAGAGAGAGAGAGAGAGAAAGAGAAATCATAGTTGAATGTGTATCCAACTATGGAACACGAAAATAAGATTGTTCCATGCGCGCGGTTCTATCTCTAAGGAGTCATTTCTGACATACACCGTTTGCTGTGAAAATCTTGGATGTGTCAGACCGTGGACTGTATTCAATATGCGTGTTCACTAGAGACATTATACACGGTAAAGAATGGATACAAGTGCCATCAGAAAGTAAATAATCATTTAGTCAGTATATGTATGAGACAGAATTAAAATTTAGTGGAACAGAATAAAATTGTAGTGGAGACAGAATATAAAATTGTAGTGGAGACAGAATATAAAATTGTAGTGGAGACAATATAAAATTGTAGTGGAGACAGAATATAAAATTGTAGTGGAGACAGAATATAAAATTGTAGTAAGGCAGAAGTTCGAGCGTTGACTTAAGAGAACTCGTCTGATGGCAGTGTGACATTTACACAGATGGGTCAGTGGTTTGACACGTGCGGAGCTCATGGGCTTTACTGCTTAAGTAGAAGGGGTCACTGTGAATGAAGACAATGGTGATATTACCATGACTACAGGTAGTCTGACTATAGAGATCATGGAAGGGACTAAATCGATGGTCAGGCTAGAGTCACAGACTTGTATCCATCCATTTTTGTCTCAGTAACTCAATGAGTATACTAAATCGATGGTCAGGCTAGAGTCACAGACCTGTCTCAGTAACTCAATGAGTATGCTCAGGAAAACTGAAACAAGCTGCTCTCAAAGACAATGGTTGCAGTCTCTGAAGATATCTAGGCAGAATGTTCATTTTGTGCCAGTACACGTAGGCGTCAAGGGGAATGAACACGCCAATAGGCTCTCGGGGGGTATGGCTGCTGTAGAAAGTGGACGAGAAAGGGACCAGGCGAAATTTTAATGCCTTAGATAAGAGAAGGCATGAATGACTCAGAAATGAAGAGAGAGGACATGTAAATGACTCCAGAAATAGATAAGAGAGAGGACATGAATGACTAGAAATAGATAGAGACAGTAATGATCAGAAATGAGTGAATCTACAACCATAACCAGACTGCAAGAATAGTAAAATCAAATTTAGTGGTAGCCAGACAAGAGAATTATACTGGAAGACAATGAAGAATAGTAAACCAATATAGAACTTGTGATAGCTGTGTACTGAGATATGCTGAGAGATATCGAGATATGCTGGATATGTAGATATGCTGAGAGATATGCTGAGTGATATGCTGAGAATCCTGAAGATATGCTGAGAGATATGCTGAGAGATATGCTGAGAGATATGCTGAAGATATGCTGGAATATGCTGAGAGATATGTTGAGAGATATGCTGGAGATATGTTGAGAGATATGCTGAGTGATATGTTGAGAGATATGTTGAGATATATGCTGAGAGATATGCTGAAAGATATGCTGAGAGATATGTTGAGAGATATGCTGAGATATGGAGAGATATGCTGAAAGATATGCTGAGATACAGATATCCTGAGAAGGAGATTGGAACACTTATTGACCTAATTGGTTCAACGTACAGTGATGATGATCTGTGAACTAAACAGGTCAATGTTTTCATACATTGAGATTATTTGAGAATATACCGTTTATCTACAGTGTCCTGTTATTATGTCTTCATGTCATGTTCAAAAACATGGAAAATCTACTCAGCGCACGAGAGGAGACATCTTTCACCTTCAATGTCTCCGCAAGATTATGAACACCATGTGGTACGACAAGATAACCAACTCTGAAGTACTGTAACGTGAAAACTTGTCTTCCATCATGGGAATGCTCAGCAGTAGAAGACTAAGATGGCTAGAGCATGTGAAAAGACTGGGCAATAGTCGAATATAAAAACAAGTGTTGTTCTGTAAACTTTCCAATGGGAAGAGGCACCAAACAAGACTACTGCTCAGATATAAGGAAGTTTGCAAGATCTCAATGAAGAAATCTTGTATCAGTCGCAACAAAAAGGAAAAACTAGCCGATGATCTAGTGATGTGAAAAACTAGCCGATGATCGAGTGATGTGAAAACAACATTAGCAAAGGTACATAATCTTTGAAAAGAGACTTAGGGATGAGCTGAAATTGAAGAGAAAAAAGCGCAAACTGAGTAAAATATTTATGTAAAGACGAAAAAGGCCATATATCTCGTATATATCTCGTATATATCTCGTATATATCTCGTATATATCTCGTATATATCTCGTATATATCTCGTATATATCTCGTATATATCTCGTATATATATCTAATATATGTCAAGTTATAATGGCTTGGTCATGTCTGTTGAGTAAGCAGTTTATAGAAACATGTCACATTTTTACACAAACATGAAATTTGTTAACTTGTATATAACATGTTGACACGTTGACCTAATTCTGTCAACAATACGAGACAGACAGTTGTAGCTGGACTCCCAGATGATGTTCAGTCTGACCCGTCACAGACAGTTGTAGCTGGACTCTCAGATGATGTTCAGTCTGACATGTCACAGACAGTTGTAGCTGGACTCTCAGATGATGTTCAGTCTGACCTGTCACAGACAGTTGTAGCTGGACTCTCAGATGATGTTCAGTCTGACCTGTCACAGACAGTTGTAGCTGGACTCTCAGAAGATGTTCAGTCTGACATGTCACAGACAGTTGTAGCTGGACTCTCAGATGATGTTCAGTCTGACATGTCACAGACAGTTGTAGCTGGACTCTCAGATGATGTTCAGTCTGACCCGTCACAGACAGTTGTAGCTGGATTCTCAGAAGATGTTCAGTCTGACCCGTCACAGACAGTTGTAGCTGGACTCTCAGATGATGTTCAGTCTGACCTGTCACAGACAGTTGTAGCTAGACTTCCAGATGATGTTCAGTCTGACCTGTCACAGACAGTTGTATCTAGACTCTCAGAAGGTAAACACGTAAAAACAAAGTACTACAGTTTTACAAAATACATAAACAGTGACGATAAACAGCAACGTTTCGACCAAAAGGCCTTTATCAAGCAAACAATACAACAAGAATGACGAATTTCGAGGAACACTACAAATGGACGATTACATGTGGAAACATAAACCTATCTGATGAAAATCTGGGAATAAAAACGAACAACGAAATGAGTGCAACACAAAAACCGAAAGTGGAAAAGGAGAGGAACAATAAACAATATAGTGGATAAATGACACAAATTTTCATCAGATAGATTTATGTTTCCACATGTAATCGTCCATTTGTATTGTTCCTCGAAATTCGTCATTCTTGTTGTATTGTTTGCTTGATAAAGGCCTTTGGTCGAAACGTTGCTGTTTATCGTCACTGTTTATGTATTTTGTAAAACTGTAGTACTTTGTTTTTACGTGTTTACCTATTTTTCCAAGTTTTACTGCAGTCTCCACCCTTTTTCGACTCTCAGAAGATGTTCTGTCTGACCTGTCATTTGTCAGTCTGACCTGTCATGTGTAACATGGTTATAAATATGACTGTCACATGTAACATAGTTATAAATATGACTTTTCAAATGGAATGGGAGACCCAGATTCAACCCACGGTAGGGCCAAGGAGAGTTTTTTCAGTCGGGAGCATAAAGAAAAATTCTACCCTAACAATGTTTGCTGCGAGTGCACTAGCCATAATGTTCTTAAATTCCATAGACACACGTTTCCCTGTGCTACACCGCCCTAACAAGGGGGTTTTACAGGCAGTAACGAGTTTATTTGTTTTTAATGATTTTTTAAATGCCGTTGAAAGTAATAAATAGTTCAAATATTTGTTGACTTATGAATATATTTGTTGTTGGCAATAACTTGTATTTACAATCTCTCTCTCTCTCTCTCTCTCTCTCTCTTTCTCTCTCTCAGTCAGAAGACGACAGGCAAGCAGGTAGAATGGTGAGTACTTATTGTTTTCTTTCATATGTTTTTCAATCAATATGGACTCCTTAAACTAGACCACTGACTCTTGATGACATACTTCAGATCGATCTGTTAGACAACTGTTTTACATGTCAAACCTGGAGAACGTATGGAGGGCTGAGACAAGAGCATCTGTTAACAACTTTACTGTAACTGAGAACGTATGAGGGCTGAGACAAGAGCTATGTAGCAATCATCTTAACATGGAGAGGACTGACTTGTCTGTGTCCTAGTGGCATAGCAGGACCAACGACCTCAGTGACCTGGACGAATGAGAGAAGAGAAAACATGACTAACAACCTCAGTGACCTGGACGAATGAGAGGAGAGAAAACATGACTAACAACCTCAGTGACCTGGACGAATGAGAAGAGAGAAAACATGACTAACAACCTCAGTGACCTGGACGAATGAGAAGAGAGAAAACATGACTAACGACATCAGTGACCTGGTCGAATGAGAGGAGAGAAAACATGACTAACAACCTCAGTGACCTGGACGAATGAGAGATAGAAAACATGACTAACAACCTCAGTGACCTGGGCGAATGAGAGAGAAAACATGACTAACAACCTCAGTGACCTGGTCGAATGAGAGAGAAAACATGACTAACAACCTCAGTGACCTGGACGAATGAGAGGAGAGAAAACATGACTAACAACCTCAGTGACCTGGTCGAATGAGAGAGAAAACATGACTAACGACCTCAATGACCTGGACGAATGAGAGAGAAAACATGACTAACGACCTCAATGACCTGGTCGAATGAGAGAGAAAACATGACTAACAACCTCAGTGACCTGGACGAATGAGAGGAGAGAATAAATATAGACAGTTGTATAACACTTCATACCTACATTAACATGACTAGAATTATCTGCATTTTGTCATGGAAGAAGAGAGTAAATGTGTGAGAATAGGAGAATAAGTGTGTGAGAGAGTGAGTGAGAGATAAAATGTGTGAGAGGTGAGTGAGAGATAATGTGTGAGAGAGTGAGAGAGGGAAAGAGAAAGAGATAGAAGGAAAAGAGATAGTAAATCTCATCACATAAAATATCACTACATTATAAGACATATATGTGGCTACACCCCATATGTTAATATACATATAGAAGTATATTTATCTCATCACATAAAATATCACTACATTATAAGACATATATGTATATTTACCCCATATGTTAATATACTATAGAATATATTTATCTCATCATAAATATCACTACATTATAAGACATATATGTGGCTACACCCCATATGTTAATATACATATAGAAGTATATTTATCTCATCACATAAAATATCACTACATTATAAGACATATATGTGGCTACACCTCATATGTTAATATACATATAGAAGTATATTTATCTCATCACATAAAATATCACTACATTATAAGACATATATGTGGCTACACTTCAAATGTTAATATACATATAGAATTATATTTATCTCAAACTCATCCAGTCTATGATCATTTCCTTTTCTTCATCCGACGTTTTATAAATGAGAAAATGAACTTGCAGTCCTACCTCCTGTATACTTGGGTCACACACTTCATACTATATGGTCTAGAAATACTGAAGGAATATATTTTCATTTTCAATCATTATCATTTATTGTCGAATACCCCCCTTCCACCTCCTGCTGACAAGCGACAAGGTGAGATCTAGATCAGAGTTCCCCAAACTGGGGTCCCCGGACACCTGGGGGTCTGTGATGTACTCCCAGGGATCCTCAAGCGCTTGAAGAAATATTATGATCTTTGACATTTCAAACAAAAAATACATGTTACAAATATGTTATAAAAACAGTGGTTTACTAGCTCCGCAGCGAAATCAAAGGATCCGGACCAAATCAGAGTCTAAAAGTCTGACAGGATCAAATGAAAGATTATTTGAAGTTTTCCACAGTCTGATAACATTGTTTACTATTGTAACACAAGGATAATTCATTCCTTTACATTTTCATGTATAGAAACTTTTGAGGGTCCATGTCAGCAAAATGTATTTAAAATGGTGTCCATGTCAGCAAAAGTATTAAATGGTGTCCAAATGCAAAGTTTTGAACCGCTGATCTAGATAATAACAATTGAATTTGATGGAAACCATCTTGTTAATGATAACTAGAAGCAAATAAATAACAAATTATAGTAACACTTGTTTCACTTATTTTCCAGCAAATTCCGAGAAGTTGAGAAGATTAAGATGCAGAGCATGGACATAACATCATCTGGTGCCACTCCTCATCGACTTCGAGTTCTGGAACCCGAGGAAGAGATTGCCATCAATGAGATTGTTACTGCCTACCATCAGAGTCTGGAAATTTGTGTTGAGTCTGAAGTATCACGGAATCATCCTTCCATGATTGAGCTTGTAAACATCGCAGAGATCAGCGTCAGGCGTGTCATTGACATGTCCAAGAAGATCAAGTCATTCAAGGCCTTGTCACAATCAGATCAGATCAGTTTGTTGAAGGGTGGCAGCATCGAATTATTGATTATTCGTTCAGTCATCACTTTCGATAGTGACAAAATGCAGTTCCTGGATCCTTACGACAAGGAGAAATATGCCATGACCACAGACCAACTTAAAATGGGTCAAGGTTCTGGCCTCTTTGATGAGCACATGCGTTTTGTGAAGAGTTTAGCTGTTGATCTTCAGGCTGATGAGACTGTGCTCATTCTTCTATTGATGATCGCCCTGTACTCCCCAGACAGACCGCAAATTGCGGACAAGCACTACGTTGCCGAGGAACAAGAACGTTACGCCCTGCTCCTTCTACGATACCTCGAGTCCAAACATCCGGCTAATGTTATACGTTGGATGTATCCTAAACTTCTTATGAAACTGACGGATATCCGTAATCTAAACGAGGAGCACTCACAAGTCCTTCTAAAAATCAATCCTGAAGGTATCCAACCACTAATGAAGGAAGTTCTAGACCTGAACGCAGAGAAGAATAAACTAGCCAAGGAAAATCCTGATCACAGCGCCAAAATGGAGCAAGACCAAGAACACCAAGAACAACCAATGTCCATTTGCTAACCCAGGTTTATATCAGCAGCTGATGTTACAACTATATAGATCGCATGCTCCTCAGTTGACCACAAGTAGAAAACTCAACCTGTCTATAAGTATAACTCACCTGACACTCACCAGGCAGCTCAGACCCATGTGTTGACGTCACAGGCAATGAACGCCAAGTCTTGCCACAGATGTGAAGCAGCCTATGACAAATACCTCAGATTCGGGATATCAGCAGCGGTTTTAATGATTTGATAGTCTCCACATTAGACGCAGCCTGTCTCTAGTGCATGAGTCATATCAACTTGTATCATGAACCCTTGTATCATGAATCCTTGTATCATGTGTGATTGTATCGTCTCCAGGTCTATCATATACATATCAACTAGTAATACGAGATATATAAATACGATACAGGATACTAACAGCTGATATTAAGACCCCAGTCACAAAGTGATCTCTTAGTCAGACATGGCATGTAGCAGTGACACTCACTGTACACTCACTGTAAGACCATGTTTATGACTGTCCATATTCATATGTTGAAACACTCAGTCATATGTTGAAACACTCAGTCATATGTTGAAACAGTCATACGTTTAGTCCTTTAGGATTCCGTCTGGGTAGAAACATCGTAGGGGAGCTCTCGTCTTAACATCAGCCATGTGTACGCCATGTGTACGCCAAGTGTACGCCATGTAGGATCCTTGCTTCTGACACCTTATGATCGTACAGAAGGACAGTGTGTCCTTATATCAGCAATACCTCGTAGGCTCTGATACTCCCAATAACATTTTATTGTTGCTTATAGTATATAACTTATATTGATAAGTCTTACATCTGTATATTCACTCTGACATCCACAAAATGTTCACGTCTTACATCTGTATATTCACATCGACAAAATGTTCATCTATATTTAGTTTGTTGTTTATTTACCCGTGTGTAGCCGAGGCCTGCAAGGAAACAAAAATAGTACCACTGCCACCTACAAGGCATGTCGTAAGAGGCAACTGATGTAGGAACTAGGAAGCTATCCTAGTAAATAAAAAGTGTCACATAAATCGAATGTGATGGTCTACTTGTAGGCGCATAACTGGCACAACGTACAAACGCTCTTATGCTCAGATCACATACAAATCACACAGAGTAGTTAACAAGTGGTCGATATAAAGCGTTTGAAGAAGAGTTTTGTTGTTGTCTAGTGCAGAACTTGACACTAGAACTAGTTCATCTGAATATTGCAACACTAGAACTAGTTCATCTGAATATTGCAACACTAGAACTAGTTCATCTGAATATTGCAACACTAGAACTAGTTCATCTGAATATTGCCATCACATTATCAGTCATTTAAGTTCAGTGAGTAAAACTGCGATATTTACACCTTTATTTACACCAGCACAGTTCATTTCGTCATGCGTTTTTGTTCGGTCTGTTTTCCCAGTTTCTTAGCTACATACTGTCACATGATGTTTTCCTAGTTTCTTAGCTACATACTGTCACATGATGTTTTCCAAGTTTCTTAGCTACATACTGTCAGATGATGTTTTCCTAGTTTCTTAGCTACATACTGTCACATTATGTTTTCCTAGTTTCTTAGCTACATACTGTCACATGATGTTTTCCTAGTTTCTTAGCTACATACTGTCACATTATGTTTTCCTAGTTTCTTAGCTACATACTGTCACATGATGTTTTCCTAGTTTCTTAGCTACATACTGTCACATGATGTTTTCCTAGTTTCTTAGCTACATACTGTCACATGATGTTTTCCCAGTTTCTTAGCTACATACTGTCAGATGATGTTTTCCTAGTTTCTTAGCTACATACTGTAAGATGATGTTTTCCCAGTTTCTTAGCTACATACTGTCAGATGATGTTTTCCCAGTTTCTTAGCTACATACTGTCAGATGATGTTTTCCCAGTTTCTTAGCTACATACTGTCACATGATGTTTTCCCAGTTTCTTAGCTACATACTGTCAGATGATATTTTCCTAGTTTCTTAGCTACATACTGTCAGATGATGTTTTCCCAGTTTCTTAGCTACATACTGTCACATGATGTTTTCCCAGTTTCTTAGCTACATACTGTCAGATGATATTTTCCTAGTTTCTTAGCTACATACTGTCACATGATGTTTTCCCAGTTTCTTAGCTACATACTGTCACATGATGTTTTCCTAGTTTCTTAGCTACATACTGTCAGATGATGTTTTCCTAGTTTCTTAGCTACATACTGTCACATGATGTTTTCCCAGTTTCTTAGCTACATACTGTCAGATGATGTTTTCCTAGTTTCTTAGCTACATACTTAAGATGAGGTTTTCCAGTTTCTTAGCTACATACTGTCAGATGATGTTTTCCCAGTTTCTTAGCTACATACTGTCAGATGATGTTTTCCAAGTTTCTTAGCTACATACTGTCACATGATGTTTTCCCAGTTTCTTAGCTACATACTGTCAGATGATATTTTCCTATTTTCTTAGCTACATACTGTCAGATGATGTTTTCCCAGTTTCTTAGCTACATACTGTCAGATGATGTTTTCCTAGTTTCTTAGCTACATACTGTCACATGATGTTTTCCCAGTTTCTTAGCTACATACTGTCAGATGATATTTTCCTAGTTTCTTAGCTACATACTGTCAGATGATGTTTTCCCAGTTTCTTAGCTACATACTGTCAGATGATGTTTTCCTAGTTTCTTAGCTACATATTGTCAGATGATGTTTTCCTAGTTTCTTAGCTACATACTGTCAGATGATGTTTTCCCAGTTTCTTAGCTACATACTGTCAGATGATGTTTTCCCAGTTTCTTAGCTACATACTGTCAGATGATGTTTTCCAAGTTTCTTAGCTACATACTGTCAGATGATGTTTTCCCAGTTTCTTAGCTACATACTGTCAGATGATGTTTTCCTAGTTTCTTAGCTACATACTGTCAGATGATGTTTTCCCAGTTTCTTAGCTACATACTGTCAGATAATGTTTTCCTAGTTTCTTAGCTACATACTGTCAGATGATGTTTTCCTAGTTTCTTAGCTACATACTGTCAGATGATGTTTTCCCAGTTTCTTAGCTACATACTGTCAGATGATGGTTTCCTAGTTTCTTAGCTGCATACTGTCAGATGATGTTTTCCTAGTTTCTTAGCTACATACTGTCAGATGATGTTTTCCTAGTTTCTTAGCTACATACTGTCAGATGACTTTTTCCTAGTTTCTTAGCTACATACTATCACATGATGTTTTCCCAGTTTCTTAGCTACATACTGTCAGATGATGTTTTCCTAGTTTCTTAGCTACATACTGTCAGATGATGTTTTCCCAGTTTCTTAGCTACATGCTGTCAGATGATGTTTTCTCAGTTTCTTAGCTACATACTGTCACATGATGTTTTCCCAGTTTCTTAGCTACATACTGTCAGATGATGTTTTCCTAGTTTCTTAGCTACATACTATCAGATGACGTTTTCCCAGTTTCTTAGCTACATACTGTCACATGATGTTTTCCTAGTTTCTTAGCTACATACTGTCACATGATGTTTTCCTAGTTTCTGAGCTACATACTGTCAGATGATGTTTTCCTAGTTTCTTAGCTGCATACTGTCACATGATGTTTTCCCAGTTTCTTAGCTACATACTGTCAGATGATGTTTTCCCAGTTTCTTAGCTACATACTGTCAGATGATGTTTTCCCAGTTTCTTAGCTACATACTGTCAGATGATGTTTTCCTAGTTTCTTAGCTACATACTGTCAGATGATGTTTTCCCAGTTTCTTAGCTACATACTGTCAGATAATGTTTTCCTAGTTTCTTAGCTACATACTGTCAGATGATGTTTTCCTAGTTTCTTAGCTACATACTGTCAGATGATGTTTTCCCAGTTTCTTAGCTACATACTGTCAGATGATGGTTTCCTAGTTTCTTAGCTGCATACTGTCAGATGATGTTTTCCTAGTTTCTTAGCTACATACTGTCAGATGATGTTTTCCTAGTTTCTTAGCTACATACTGTCAGATGACTTTTTCCTAGTTTCTTAGCTACATACTATCACATGATGTTTTCCCAGTTTCTTAGCTACATACTGTCAGATGATGTTTTCCTAGTTTCTTAGCTACATACTGTCAGATGATGTTTTCCCAGTTTCTTAGCTACATGCTGTCAGATGATGTTTTCTCAGTTTCTTAGCTACATACTGTCACATGATGTTTTCCCAGTTTCTTAGCTACATACTGTCAGATGATGTTTTCCTAGTTTCTTAGCTACATACTATCAGATGACGTTTTCCCAGTTTCTTAGCTACATACTGTCACATGATGTTTTCCTAGTTTCTTAGCTACATACTGTCACATGATGTTTCTAGTTTCTGAGCTACATACTGTCAGATGATGTTTTCTAGTTTCTTAGCTGCATACTGTCAGATGATGTTTTCCTAGTTTCTTAGCTACATACTGTCACATGATGTTTTACTAGTTTCTTAGCTACATGCTGTCAGATGATGTTTTCCCAGTTTCTTAGCTACATACTGTCACATGATGTTTTCCCAGTTTCTTAGCTACATACTGTCAGATGATATTTTCCTAGTTTCTTAGCTACATACTGTCAGATGATGTTTTCCCAGTTTCTTAGCTACATACTGTCAGATGATGTTTTCCTAGTTTCTTAGCTACATATTGTCAGATGATGTTTTCCTAGTTTCTTAGCTACATACTGTCAGATGATGTTTTCCCAGTTTCTTAGCTACATACTGTCAGATGATGTTTTCCCAGTTTCTTAGCTACATACTGTCAGATGATGTTTTCCCAGTTTCTTAGCTACATACTGTCAGATGATGTTTTCCCAGTTTCTTAGCTACATACTGTCAGATGATGTTTTCCTAGTTTCTTAGCTACATACTGTCAGATGATGTTTTCCCAGTTTCTTAGCTACATACTGTCAGATAATGTTTTCCTAGTTTCTTAGCTACATACTGTCAGATGATGTTTTCCTAGTTTCTTAGCTACATACTGTCAGATGATGTTTTCCCAGTTTCTTAGCTACATACTGTCAGATGATGGTTTCCTAGTTTCTTAGCTACATACTGTCAGATGATGTTTTCCTAGTTTCTTAGCTACATACTGTCAGATGATGTTTTCCTAGTTTCTTAGCTACATACTGTCAGATGACTTTTTCCTAGTTTCTTAGCTACATACTATCACATGATGTTTTCCCAGTTTCTTAGCTACATACTGTCAGATGATGTTTTCCCAGTTTCTTAGCTACATACTGTCAGATGATGTTTTCCCAGTTTCTTAGCTACATGCTGTCAGATGATGTTTTCTCAGTTTCTTAGCTACATACTGTCACATGATGTTTTCCCAGTTTCTTAGCTACATACTGTCAGATGATGTTTTCCTAGTTTCTTAGCTACATACTATCAGATGACGTTTTCCCAGTTTCTTAGCTACATACTGTCACATGATGTTTTCCTAGTTTCTTAGCTACATACTGTCACATGATGTTTTCCTAGTTTCTGAGCTACATACTGTCAGATGATGTTTTCCTAGTTTCTTAGCTGCATACTGTCAGATGATGTTTTCCTAGTTTCTTAGCTACATACTGTCACATGATGTTTTACTAGTTTCTTAGCTACATGCTGTCAGATGATGTTTTCCCAGTTTCTTAGCTACATACTGTCAGATGATGTTTTCCCAGTTTCTTAGCTACATACTGTCAGATAATGTTTTCCTAGTTTCTTAGCTACATACTGTCAGATGATGTTTTCCTAGTTTCTTAGCTACATACTGTCAGATGATGTTTTCCCAGTTTCTTAGCTACATACTGTCAGATGATGTTTTCCTAGTTTCTTAACTACATACTGTCAGATGATGTTTTCCTAGTTTCTTAGCTACATACTGTCAGATGATGTTTTCCTAGTTTCTTAGCTACATACTGTCACATGATGTTTTCCTAGTTTCTTAGCTACATACTGTCAGATGATGTTTTCCAAGTTTCTTAGCTACATACTGTCAGATGATGTTTTCCCAGTTTCTTAG
This sequence comes from Arion vulgaris, assembly GCA_020796225.1. NCBI lineage: Eukaryota > Metazoa > Mollusca > Gastropoda > Stylommatophora > Arionidae > Arion > Arion vulgaris. The sequence goes on along the minus strand of CM036753.1, from coordinate 112,812,720 downwards.
CTACATACTGTCAGATGATGTTTTCATAGTTTCTTAGCTACATACTGTCAGATGATGTTTTCCCAGTTTCTTAGCTAAATACTGTCAGAAGACTTTTTCCTAGTTTCTTAGCTACATACTATCACATGATGTTTTCCCAGTTTCTTAGCTACATACTGTCAGATGATGTTTTCCTAGTTTCTTAGCTACATACTGTCAGATGATGTTTTCCCAGTTTCTTAGCTACATGCTGTCAGATGATGTTTTCTCAGTTTCTTAGCTACATACTGTCACATGATGTTTTCCCAGTTTCTTAGCTACATACTGTCAGATGATGTTTTCCTAGTTTCTTAGCTACATACTATCAGATGACGTTTTCCCAGTTTCTTAGCTACATACTGTCACATGATGTTTTCTAGTTTCTAGCTACATACTGTCACATGATGTTTTCCTAGTTTCTGAGCTACATACTGTCAGATGATGTTTTCCCAGTTTCTTAGCTACATACTGTCAGATGATGTTTTCCCAGTTTCTTAGCTACATACTGTCAGATGATGTTTTCCTAGTTTCTTAGCTGCATACTGTCAGATGATGTTTTCCTAGTTTCTTAGCTACATACTGTCACATGATGTTTTACTAGTTTCTTAGCTACATGCTGTCAGATGATGTTTTCCCAGTTTCTTAGCTACATACTGTCACATGATGTTTTCCCAGTTTCTTAGCTACATACTGTCAGATGATGTTTTCCTAGTTTCTTAGCTACATACTGTCAGATGATGTTTTCCCAGTTTCTTAGCTACATACTGTCAGATGATGGTTTCCTAGTTTCTTAGCTGCATACTGTCAGATGATGTTTTCCTAGTTTCTTAGCTACATACTGTCAGATGATGTTTTCCTAGTTTCTTAGCTACATACTGTCAGATGACTTTTTCCTAGTTTCTTAGCTACATACTATCACATGATGTTTTCCCAGTTTCTTAGCTACATACTGTCAGATGATGTTTTCTCAGTTTCTTAGCTACATACTGTCAGATGATGTTTTCCCAGTTTCTTAGCTACATGCTGTCAGATGATGTTTTCTCAGTTTCTTAGCTACATACTGTCACATGATGTTTTCCCAGTTTCTTAGCTACATACTGTCAGATGATGTTTTCCTAGTTTCTTAGCTACATACTATCAGATGACGTTTTCCCAGTTTCTTAGCTACATACTGTCACATGATGTTTTCCTAGTTTCTTAGCTACATACTGTCACATGATGTTTTCCTAGTTTCTGAGCTACATACTGTCAGATGATGTTTTCCTAGTTTCTTAGCTGCATACTGTCAGATGATGTTTTCCTAGTTTCTTAGCTACATACTGTCACATGATGTTTTACTAGTTTCTTAGCTACATGCTGTCAGATGATGTTTTCCCAGTTTCTTAGCTACATACTGTCACATGATGTTTTCCCAGTTTCTTAGCTACATACTGTCAGATGATATTTTCCTAGTTTCTTAGCTACATACTGTCAGATGATGTTTTCCCAGTTTCTTAGCTACATACTGTCAGATGATGTTTTCCTAGTTTCTTAGCTACATATTGTCAGATGATGTTTTCCTAGTTTCTTAGCTACATACTGTCAGATGATGTTTTCCCAGTTTCTTAGCTACATACTGTCAGATGATGTTTTCCCAGTTTCTTAGCTACATACTGTCAGATGATGTTTTCCCAGTTTCTTAGCTACATACTGTCAGATGATGTTTTCCCAGTTTCTTAGCTACATACTGTCAGATGATGTTTTCCTAGTTTCTTAGCTACATACTGTCAGATGATGTTTTCCCAGTTTCTTAGCTACATACTGTCAGATAATGTTTTCCTAGTTTCTTAGCTACATACTGTCAGATGATGTTTTCCTAGTTTCTTAGCTACATACTGTCAGATGATGTTTTCCCAGTTTCTTAGCTACATACTGTCAGATGATGGTTTCCTAGTTTCTTAGCTACATACTGTCAGATGATGTTTTCCTAGTTTCTTAGCTACATACTGTCAGATGATGTTTTCCTAGTTTCTTAGCTACATACTGTCAGATGACTTTTTCCTAGTTTCTTAGCTACATACTATCACATGATGTTTTCCCAGTTTCTTAGCTACATACTGTCAGATGATGTTTTCCTAGTTTCTTAGCTACATACTGTCAGATGATGTTTTCCCAGTTTCTTAGCTACATGCTGTCAGATGATGTTTTCTCAGTTTCTTAGCTACATACTGTCACATGATGTTTTCCCAGTTTCTTAGCTACATACTGTCAGATGATGTTTTCTCAGTTTCTTAGCTACATACTATCAGATGACGTTTTCCCAGTTTCTTAGCTACATACTGTCACATGATGTTTTCCTAGTTTCTTAGCTACATACTGTCACATGATGTTTTCCTAGTTTCTGAGCTACATACTGTCAGATGATGTTTTCCTAGTTTCTTAGCTGCATACTGTCAGATGATGTTTTCCTAGTTTCTTAGCTACATACTGTCACATGATGTTTTACTAGTTTCTTAGCTACATGCTGTCAGATGATGTTTTCCCAGTTTCTTAGCTACATACTGTCAGATGATGTTTTCCCAGTTTCTTAGCTACATACTGTCAGATAATGTTTTCCTAGTTTCTTAGCTACATACTGTCAGATGATGTTTTCCTAGTTTCTTAGCTACATACTGTCAGATGATGTTTTCCCAGTTTCTTAGCTACATACTGTCAGATGATGTTTTCCTAGTTTCTTAACTACATACTGTCAGATGATGTTTTCCTAGTTTCTTAGCTACATACTGTCAGATGATGTTTTCCTAGTTTCTTAGCTACATACTGTCACATGATGTTTTCCTAGTTTCTTAGCTACATACTGTCAGATGATGTTTTCCCAGTTTCTTAGCTACATACTGTCAGATGATGTTTTCCCAGTTTCTTAGCTACATACTGTCAGATGATGTTTTCATAGTTTCTTAGCTACATACTGTCAGATGATGTTTTCCCAGTTTCTTAGCTAAATACTGTCAGAAGACTTTTTCCTAGTTTCTTAGCTACATACTATCACATGATGTTTTCCCAGTTTCTTAGCTACATACTGTCAGATGATGTTTTCCTAGTTTCTTAGCTACATACTGTCAGATGATGTTTTCCCAGTTTCTTAGCTACATGCTGTCAGATGATGTTTTCTCAGTTTCTTAGCTACATACTGTCACATGATGTTTTCCCAGTTTCTTAGCTACATACTGTCAGATGATGTTTTCCTAGTTTCTTAGCTACATACTATCAGATGACGTTTTCCCAGTTTCTTAGCTACATACTGTCACATGATGTTTTCCTAGTTTCTTAGCTACATACTGTCACATGATGTTTTCCTAGTTTCTGAGCTACATACTGTCAGATGATGTTTTCCCAGTTTCTTAGCTACATACTGTCAGATGATGTTTTCCCAGTTTCTTAGCTACATACTGTCAGATGATGTTTTCCTAGTTTCTTAGCTGCATACTGTCAGATGATGTTTTCCTAGTTTCTTAGCTACATACTGTCACATGATGTTTTACTAGTTTCTTAGCTACATGCTGTCAGATGATGTTTTCCCAGTTTCTTAGCTACATACTGTCACATGATGTTTTCCCAGTTTCTTAGCTACATACTGTCAGATGATATTTTCCTAGTTTCTTAGCTACATACTGTCAGATGATGTTTTCCCAGTTTCTTAGCTACATACTGTCAGATGATGTTTTCCCAGTTTCTTAGCTACATACTGTCAGATGATGTTTTCCTAGTTTCTTAGCTACATACTGTCAGATGATGTTTTCCCAGTTTCTTAGCTACATACTGTCAGATGATGTTTTCCCAGTTTCTTAGCTACATACTGTCAGATGATGTTTTCCTAGTTTCTTAGCTACATACTGTCAGATGATGTTTTCCTAGTTTCTTAGCTACATACTGTCACATGATGTTTTACTAGTTTCTTAGCTACATACTGTCAGATGATGTTTTCCTAGTTTCTTAGCTACATATTGTCAGATGATGTTTTCATCTTATATTTGAAATAAATCCATGTTCCTACATTGATGTATATCAAGAGATAAGTCTTGTACTTTTCTGTGATCAACCACATACAATACATGATATGTCAACATTTATTGCACTCATTTACTTACCAACGTTTTCTGGTTCCCAAATTAAAACTGTGTCAAACTGAGACTGTGTCAAACTGAGACTGTGTCAAACTGAGACTGTGTCAAACTGAGACTGTGTCAAACTGAGACTGTGTCAAACTGAGACTGTGTCAAACTGAGACTGTGTCAAACTGAGAGCCGTTGCAGTCGAAGAATAACTCTACTCCCCCTGTGGAATTGAACCCGCCACGTGCCTACGAAGCAAGTGTACTAACTCCTATACTATAACGGCTCTCATCTGATAATTGACATGACAGAAACTAGAATAAAATATTACGTCTGTAAGACAAACAATAATTTCCTGTAAGAACTATTCAAGATCTTGGGACACGTTTACCCATTAGAAACTCACAGATAATCACACACTACTTATCCGGTGCGACGTTTGTTTCAGGTCGTTGATAGATCACCAACACTCACCGTCATAGTCGGCGGAGTATTATACCTTCTCCGTGTATAAATATGACAGTATGTGTCTGTGTGTGTCTGTGTAATGATATGTACATATACATTCGTATTCACATTATTTATATGTGTGTGCTGCTTCTGCGCGTATGTCTCTCTGTAGATTAAACCTTTCATCTGATGTACATATATATATATATGTATGTGTATGTTATAGCTTTGATCTGATGTACATACGTATGTGTGTATGTTATAGCTTTGATCTGATGTACATACGTATGTGTTTATTTATATGTGTGTGACATTCTTGATCTGTTGAAATCTATGAGTGTCACATACCTTTCATCCCAAGTTTATGTTTTATATTTATGTTCTGTTGTCAATGTTGCTTCCTTGTTCTGACGCTATGAATATGTTATACCATTGTTCTGACGCTATGAATATGTTATACCATTGTTCTGATGCTATGAATATGTTATACCATTGTTCTGATGCTATGAATATGTTATACCATTGTTCTGACGCTATGAATATGTTATACCATTGTTCTGACGCTATGAATATGTTATACCATTGTTCTGACGCTATGAATATGTTATACCATTGTTCTGATGCTATGAATATGTTATACCATTGTTCTGATGCTATGAATATGTTATACCATTGTTCTGACGCTATGAATATGTTATACCATTGTTCTGACGCTATGAATATGTTATACCATTGTTCTGACGCTATGAATATGTTATACCATTGTTCTGACGCTATGAATGTGTTTATATCCCTTGTTCTGACTCGTGTATGTCATACCACTGATCTGAAATATGTGCGCATTAGATCAATGATCGCATTTGATGTGTGTGTGTGTGTGTGTGTTTGTATTTGTGTATCATATCATATTAAACAAGTTGTCGGTGTGTATGTTAGTCAGTATGTATGTCAGTCGGTGTGTATGTCAGTCGGTGTGTATGTCAGAAGTCAGACTGAGAACGTCAAACTCTCACTAAAATGTGTGCACAGTTTATATCTTGCAGAAAAGTGTAGGTCAATGTCTCCATGTTCAACTCTTTACATGACTTCTTTACCGAGTTATAAGTAAGTTCAGTTCGTTTTAAAATCTATACATTTCATATCACGTTTAGTCAGACACTGAATATATCATAAAGTATGCGCCAACAGTATTTTCATCAATTAATAAATTGGATCAAATTTTCTTTTGCTTACCAAAACGCACGAGACAAATTTAGATTGTATAATCAATGCATGTTAAACTCGTGCCACTGACGTCAGCGTTGTGACAAGTGTTAATTGAGAGTCAAAAGAACTAAAAAGCTGCGTTTAGCGAACGATGGCAGTAGATAGATATACTGTTATAAGAAAATGAAAATGGAGATATGTTGGGCACACTGAGAAGAAATGATTAAAGAAGCACAAATCAGACATTGCAGTCGAAGACGGGTTCAAGAAAGAAAGAACAATTTAGGGAGACTCTGACACAAACTTTGCGCAACGAGGACTCAGTTCCATAGAAGAGATTGTATTAGTAGCACCAGATAGAGCGGTATGGAGGAATTACTGGCAGGCCCTATATAATGGTAGAAGAAGAATATCATTTGAAAAATTATATATAAATAAATATTATCTAAATATATATATATATACTGTATATATAAATCTTTCTGTGGTCAATAATGTACATATGTTAGTGTTAGACAACAGGCGAATTCTCAGAGAATATTCAGAGAATTCTCATTCTCAGAGCTACAAAGCGCTCACGCACACGATGGATCACAGAAACATCAGACGCGATAGGAAACACCATAAACGAGATGCACTTGCTAGAACTCATGGCATACCCTCAGCTCTGAGATGCACTTGCTAGAACTCATGGCATACCCTCAGCTCTGAGATGCACTTGCTAGAACTCATCGCATACCCTCAGCTCTGAGATGCACTTGCTAGAACTCATGGCATACCCTCAGCTCTGAGATGCACTTGCTAGAACTCATCGCATACCCTCAGCTCTGAGATGCACTTGATAGAACTCATCGCATACCCTCAGTTCTGAGATGCACTTGATAGAACTCATCGCATACCCTCAGCTCTGAGATGCACTTGATAGAACTCATCGCATACCCTCAGCTCTGAGATGTACATGATAGAACTCATCGCATACCCTCAGCTCTGAGATGCACTTGCTAGAACTCATCGCATACCCTCAGCTCTGAAAGTTACAGCTAGAATAGACAATAGAATAGATAGTCTTGGACGTTGTGACTAACCTGCTGCCTTGCAGGTCGGCTGAGGACAGCTAAAGGCTGGCGGAGAGTGAACCCAGTGAACGCTGGCTAAAATCGGACACATCACCGAAGGATAGCACCAGACCTCCAAATGGCGCCGAAGATGTGACGAAACCTACCCATGCTAAGGCTGCATGAATCTGATTTCCACATGAATTAAATTTATAGGGAAATCTGGTACATCAGTCTAAGGATGATTGCAAGAGAGAGAGAGAAAGAGAGAGAGACGTTGTGACTGACATGTGTGACATCTTCCATTCTTATGTGTGTGCGTGTGTGTGTGTGTTCTATAGTTGTGACGTTTTTGTCTTCTTGTGACTGACTTGTGTGACATCTTCCACTCTGTGCGTGCGTGCGTGTGTGTGTGTGTGCGTGCGTGCGCGTGTGTCTGTGTGTGTGTGTGTCTGTGTGTTCTATAGTTGCGACGTTTTTGTCTTCTTGTGACTGACTTGTGTGACATATTCCACTCTGTGTGTGTGTGTTCTGTAGTTGTGACGTGTTTGTCTTCTTGTGACTGACTTGTGTGACATCTTCCACTCTGTGTGTGTGTGTTCTGTAGTTGTGACGTGTTTGTCTTCTTGTGACTGACTTGTGTGACATCTTCCACTCTGTGTGTGTGTGTTCTGTAGTTGTGACGTGTTTGTCTTCTTGTTTTGTTTTGTCTGCTCAATCTGAATGTTTGATCACGAGAGTTCATGTCCTATATTGTTGATATTAACTGTTATATCATTGAAGGTTAGTCTGTGAGGCTGACATGTTGTTCTGTGAGGCTGACATGTTGTTCTGTGAGGCTGACATGTTGTTCTGTGAGGCTGACATGTTGTTCTGTGAGGCTGACATGTTGTTCTGTGAGGCTGACATGTTGTTCTGTGAGGCTGACATGTTGTTCTGTGAGGCTGACATGTTGTTCTGTGAGGCTGACATGTTGTTCTGTGAGGCTGACATGTTGTTCTGTGAGGTTGACATGTTGGTCTGTGAGGCTGATATGTTGTTCTGTGAGGCTGACATGTTGTTCTGTTTTTGAGCTGGTGTCCGTTATATCTTTCAGTTGATGTCAAACATTGTACCTAGGCCCTCGGATATATCGTCCTAGGCACTCGGTTATGTCGTCCTAAAGAGAAAGTTATTTGCATATCCTTTACAGAACTTTGCGAATCAACCCCAGCTTTTAACGCTGTTTGTAATTTTTCTAGACATTATTACGTTCAGTAGTTTGCCATTGCTTTCTGAACGGGTAGTACCATCGTCCTTTGTAAAATCACGCGAAACAATTTGCAACCAAATTGTCCGCAGCGTGATTCGAACTCAGAACGTCGGGTTAATAGACCGAGTCACTATCCCTAAGCCACAGACGCCACCATGTCGTTCTAGGCACTCGATTATATCGTTCTAGGCAGTCGGTTATATTGTCCTCGGTAATGTATTTAGTATGTGACTATTGTACTTTATGTAATATCGATATCAAGACTACAGTAAAACTATGTAGCAATGGCGAAACACGTAGAAACAAAGTACTGTAGTTTCACAAAGTATACACAAACAATACACAACGACGTTTCGACTAAAAGGTCTTCATCCAGAAATGGATACAACGGAAGAGAATAAATCAGGCTATTGATTTATTGTCTGACTGTATATGTTATATTTACAGTCAAGGGAAGTTGACATTTATTCACATCTATTGTATCCTTTCCTTGATAAAGACAATGTGATTGAAACGTTGATGTATATTCTTCTTCTACTTTGTCAAACTACATTATTTGGTTTTTCTTTACATGTGTTTTCTTATTGGATTAATATATATGTTGTTATTACATGTCTCGGGTGTCTGCTATTACATGTCTCGGGTGTCTGCTATTACATGTCTCGGTTGTCTGCGATACAAATGTCTTGGTTGTCTGCGATACAAATGTCTCGGGTGTCTGCATTGTAATATTGAAGTCAAAGTCTTAATTATGTCAAAGATTATCCAATGTCTGCTAGACCACACAATATTGCTTCCATGTTTGATGACATGATTATCGGATATTGATGTTAAAACAACTTATGTAATGTCTTTGTTTTGTCAAATATATCACTAATGTTGTACCTAGGATATCAGAATGTACTACACTCACCTGCAGAAGTCTTTGATGCATGACATCAAGCACACGTCAGGTACGAGTTACGTTTTCTGTCCAAGTTTAATAAAACGTCAATTAAAATCAGATTATCATGCAAAAATTACTTGATGGTTTTTTCTTTTGTTGATGTGTTTGATGGTAATAGTATTCTTTTGTTGATGTGTTTGATGGTAATAGTATTCTTCTGTTGATGTGTGTGATAGTAATAGTATAATGGAGTGTAAGTATTTAAACTTTTGCATTGAGTTTCAAAGGTCGTAGGTTTGAATCCAGACTCGCGCCATTCGGTTCATGGGTGCCATTTTTTTAATGAGACCCTTTGGATTGTTGCCAGAGATACGGAATTCGTGCTTTGTGCCCTTCTCTCGGTAAGTAACGTGCTTTTTTCTGGGGACAGAGAGGGAGGTATATGTGGTAAAATCCGCTCTGCAATGAAGTCAATTCTTTGGTTTTATACAATATTAGTCGTTCATGTGTGTGTGTTGTGTGTGTTCATGTGTGTGTGTTGCCACGTCTCTCAAGGGAGCAAAGAATAGTAATACTGCAATCTACAAAGCATGTCGTAAGAGGCGACTGAAGTAGGAGTCTAGTATAGCTACCCTAGTAAATAAAAAGCGTCGCAGAAATCGGATGTGCTGGCCTACTAGGAGGCGCATAACTGACACAACTTACAATCGCTCTTCGGCTCGGATAACATACAAATAACACAGAGTGGTTAACAAGTGGTCGATATGCAGCGTTTTAGGAAAAAGATATCTTTTTAGTACAGTGAGGGATTGTGGGTAGAGAGTGGCATTGGTAGATTTGTGGATTTGATTCACGTTATTGGGGTTATGGGTTCAATCAAATTAAAATCTCACAGAAGGGGCAGTGAGCTGGTACTAACCAAGATATTATTGTTCCACCTTCTCGTGGTGATCTTGGAAACAGACTGCAATGTAGGAACATCTGTGCATAGTATAACATTGTCTCGCATACAGCAGACGAGCAACATCTCAGCGTACTGATACGTCAACCAGACCAGCAATATCTCAGAGTAATGATACGCCCACCAGACGAGCAACATCTCAGAGTGTGCGCACGGATACACACAACAGACGAGCAACATCTCAGAGTGTGCGCACCGATACGCCCACCAGACGAGCAACATCTCAGAGTGTGCGCACCGATACGCCCACCAGACGAGCAACATCTCAGAGGGCGTACTTACACAATTCATCTGCCCGATGTCTAGTGAATGGATATAATTATTGTGTAATTGTGTCCTCGACACTGATGTCAGCTAAAATAATATGTCGGTAACAGCAACGCCGCCGTGACAGTCTTACTGGTTGGTCGGACCAGAATTCTTGGTCTTGAGATATTCTATCAGAGCATGAGGTTTCGTACTTCAACTAGAAGAACCATACAGAGTGAACGATGCTCATACAGAGTGAACGACGCGCATACAGAGTGAGCCACGCTCATACAGAGTGAACGACGCTCATACAGAGTGAACGACGCTCATACAGAGTGAACGACGCTCATACAGAGTGAACGACGCTCATACAGAGTGAACGACGCTCATACAGAGTGAACGACGCTTATACAGAGTGAACGACGCTCATACAGAGTGAACGACGCTCATACAGAGTGAACGACGCTCATACAGAGTGAACGACGCTCATACAGAGTGAACGACGCTCATAATTTTTGGGAAAGACACAAACAGCTGATTCTTTCAATCTGGTCTTGAACAATTAAATGTCATTTACAGGAGACAGGTAGGGTTTTGTTAGATAAGGTCATCAAATCATATCTTCTCTGCTCGCAACGTTTCCGTACTCCTCCCAGGGCAGAAGAACCGAGTAAACATCTGGAATTCCTTAAGAGAATTTTGTAATAGATGATTAGCATGTAACCCACATGTAGCAAGTATACACTAATAGACGTCTATCGCAAGCAATGGTGACAACAGCCTCAGACGCGTGCTACTGCACCTCTCTGGTGTGTGCGGAAGTGACTGTAGAGTCCAATCACAGAACACAATCCGCTACCATATGTGGGGCATACATGATCAGGGCATCAGAGATCAAGGTTGGACATGTGGGGCATACATGATCAGGTTGGCAGTGGGCATATGTCAGTTAGACATGTGAGGTTTGTGTGTTCTATCTTTTCGCGCAACTCGTTTTCTCTGTGCCTCAGCGGCATGATGATTCTCAGCTATGCGGGTTTCTCTTGTGTTGTTACAGCATCACATTTGGCGATCTTGCACCAGGGACTCCCAGCATGAGGTGTCTATATCAAAGCATTTCAGAGACACTTTAAGAATGTCTTTAAAGCGGTTTATTTCTGTACACCAGCTGACCGTCTGCCCCCTTCAAGTTCGCCATACATCAACTGCTTTGGGATGCGTTTATCAGGCATCCGAGCAACGTGACCGGCCCATCTCACTTGGGTCTTCTGCAACAGGGTGTTGACGCTTGGAATTTTTGTTCTTGTGAGGACTTCGCTATCTGAAATCTTGTCCTGCCAGTTTATTTTTAGTATTCTGCGTAGACAACTTGTGTAGAAGTGGTTTAGTTTATACACGCATACACTCACACACATGCTCGCTCTCTCTCTCTCTCTCTCTTGTCTTTGCAACCCCAGTTAGGGCATAGACCCTCAGGTAACTCAAGCGAAATCTACGTATCTTACACTCTTTTCTCTTGCAGCTTTGTCCTTGTCTTTCATAAACTTTTGATTCTTCTTTAACATCAATTGAAATAAGTTTTGTATAAAATGTAGACAATATTAGCAAGAATAAAATCAAAAACTAACAGGTTAATGTAGACAATATTAGCAAGAATAAAATCAAAAACTACTACAATATTAGCAAGAATAAAATCAAAAACTACTACAATATTAGCAAGAATAAAATAAAAAACAGTTATCAGCGTGGTGCGGTGCCTCATGCAGCAACGAATAAACGCTGCGATTTCAACATGTCAAGAGGCACGGTAGAGTCGGAATTCTAGTAAATAAAAGGTCGAGAAATCGATGCTGCACTTGTAGCATAACCGGAAAAGTAAATCTCTAGCAAAATCACATACAAATCACAAAGATGGTTACAAGTGGTCGTTATGTAGCTTAGGATAGAGAGAGAATAGATAATGTACATGCAATTATCTGATCTCTTTTTGTTCATTCAAACAGCTAGATTTTAACAATTTGTTTAACAGTTATCTATCCTGTTTGTCGTTTCAGTAACAGGGGTATTGTTCTATATTGTTCATGTTTGAATCAACTTATAGATATTTCAACAGTCTCCAGAGTTTACACATATTAATCATTGTTTTATATTTAACAGTCTGCAGAGATTAACGACATATTAATCATTGTTTATATTTCAACAGTCAGCCGCAGAGATTAACGCATTTAAATTGTTTTAATTTCAACAGTCTACGCAGAGTTTAACGACATATTAATCTATTGTTTTATTTTTTCAGCTGTCTAGCAGGTTTAAGACATATTATCATTGTTTTTATATTTCCGAGTTTTACAGGAGATTGACTGACTTTAAATCATTGTTTTATGTTTCAACAGTCTAGCGCAGTTTACGACATATTAATCATTGTTTTATATTTCCAACAGTTACAGCAGAGTTTAAATGCTATAATCATTGATTTTATATTTCAACAGCTCGAGATTTGCGATGTTGAATATTGTTTTATATTTCAACAGTTACAGCGAGAGAACGATTTAATCATTGTTAATTGAGAACTAATTTGACTGAATGGTCTCTGGTCAGACTTGAAATCTTTGTATTTCTCACCACGATAGCATCTTCTCACGTTTTTGTACATCTTTCCCCCCAGTTTTATTATCATCTTCTCACCGTTTTTATTATCATCTTCTCACTGCGTTTTTATTATCATCTTCTCACCACTGTTTTTATTATCATCTTCTCACACCGTTTTTATTATCATCTTCTCACTCGTTTTTATTATCATCTTCTCACTGCCGTTTTTATTATCATCTTCTCACTTTATTATCATCTTCGCTTTATTATCATCTTCTACCACTGTTTTTATTATCATCTTCTCACCACCGTTTTTATTATCATCTTCTCACTGCCGTTTTCATTATCATCTTCTCACAGCCGTTTTTATTATCATCTTCTCACTGTTTTTATTATCATCTTCTCTCTAATCCACTGTTTTTATTATCATCTTCTCACTGTCGTTTTTATTATCATTTTCTCACACTGTTTTTATTATCATCTTCTCACTGTCGTTTTTATTATCATCTTCTCACTGTCGTTTTTATTATCATCTTCTCACCACCGTTTTTATTATCATCTTCTCCACTGTTTTTATTATCATCTTCTCACCATGTTTTTATTATCATCTTCTCACTCACTGTTTTTATTATCATCTTCTCACTCCTTTTATTATCATCTTTCACTGTCGTTTTTATTATCATCTTCTCACTGCCGTTTTCATTATCATCTTCTCACTGCCGTTTTCATTATCATCTTCTCACTGTCGTTTTCATTATCATCTTCTCACTGCCGTTCGTCCTCGAGCATGTATTTTGTTAGATGATTGTTGAAGAAGACGACAGGAAAATGGGCGGGGTTTGAAAGTTATCTAGAAGGCGGAGTTTACTTCATATAACTTGTAACTTGAAATGATTGACAGCTGGTTAAACTGAATTGACCTGTTCTCCCAGTCTGATATAGTTGAAAACTGATCTCACCAACCGCCCCGCCCCCTCTACGCATCTGTGCAGTTTGAGAAACAGAAATAACAAATAATTTGACAGAGGAGAATGTTTCCAAAAAAAAATGTTATCCTAGGATATCTCATCAAAGATAGTTTCTCAACCACCATGAACACACTGTTACCTGCAGCACTACCATGAACACACTGTTACCTGCAGCACTACCATGAACACACCTGTTACCTGCACACTACCTCCATGAACCAACTGTTACCTGCAGCACTACCATGAACACACTGTTACCTGCAGCACTACCATGAACCAACTGTTACCTGCAGCACTACCATGAACACACTGTTACCTGCAGCACTACCATGAACCCACTGTTACCTGCAGCAACACCACCATGAACCACTGTTACCTGCAGCACTACCATGAACACACTGTTACCTGCAGCACTACCATGGACACACTGTTACCTGCAGCAACACCACCATGAACTCACTGTTACCTGCAACCGCGTGATAAATATAACTACATCCTGATCTCGTGATGTCACATCAACAAGGATGAAATCGTTGTTGTTAGAGATAAGCTTAGTGGAATAGAACAATATATAGAACATTCAATGTGCACATGAACAATATCAGCATTATCAACTACGATGATGATGATGATGATGGTGATGGTAATGGTGAGGATGATGGTAATGATGGTGATGATGGTGATGGTAATGGTGAGGATGATGGTAATCATGGTGATGATGGTGATGATGGGAGAGATGATGAGGATGATGATGATGATGATGATGATGATAATGAGGATGATGATGATAATGATAATGCTGACGATGATGATAATAGTGATGATGATATGATGATGATGTGATATATGATGATGATGATAATGATAATGATGATGATGATATGTGATGATGATGATAATAATGATGATGATGATGATGATGATATAATGATAGATGATGATGATGATGATGATGATGTAATGATGATGATGATGATGATGATAATGATAATGATGATGATGATGATGATGATGATGATGATGATAATGATGATGATGATAATGATGATGATGATGATGATGATGATGATGATGATAATGATAATGATGATGATGATAATGATGATGATAATGATGATGATAATGATGAGGATGATGATGATGATGATGATGATGATGATGATGAGGATGATGATAATGATGATGATGATGATGATGATAATACACAACTGTCGGCCATTATCACTTGTTCAACTTTAACTATTTGCAAACTCTGCAGATGATGTTCCATAGTTAAATGAGATGATTGTTATAGTTCAAACTGTGAAATGATTGTCAAGTTTCAAACTCTTGAAAAGTGTTAGTTCCATGTTCAAATCTCTGTAGAAAAGTGTGTTAGTTCCCTAGTTTCACAAATCTCTGCAGAAAAGTGGTTAATTCCTAGGTTCAAATCCGGATCGTGTCATTTAGTTTAAGGGTTTTTTCCCAGAAAATCTATAGGATTATTTGCCAGAGTTACGGAGTTCGTGCTTTTTATTTTATTTTGACCGAGGATGTTCTATTTCTACGGAGAGGGACCGAGCCATATAATGAGAGTTTGGGACCGAGCTATATAATGAGAGTTTGGGACCGAGCCATATAATGAGAGTTTGGGACCGAACCATATAATGAGAGTTTGGGACCGAGCCATATAATGAGAGTTTGGAACCGAGCCATATAATGAAGTTTGGGACCGAGATCATATATGAGAGTTTGGGACCGAGCATATAATGAGAGTTTGGGACCGAGCCATATAATGAGAGTTTGGGACCGAACCATATAATGAGAGTTTGGGACCGAGCCATATAATGAGAGTTTGGGACCGAACCATATTATGAGAGTTTGGGACCGAGCCATATAATGAGAGTTTGGTGCAATGATTGATCTTTAAATACATTAAAAGCTGTCCTAGTGATTGGTTGATTGAGTGATTTATTGATTGATCGGTTATTGATAGGCCATCATATTGCACTTCGATGAAAACCATGTGTGCTCCTATTTATTTCTTACATATGAAGATCTCAGTGGCAGAACACGAGTACCGTAGCACCAACGATTGTTTCCAATGTTATTTGGAAAGTTGTGTAGGGATATTATTTTAGTATTTCAAATTAATTTTGTCCAGGCAGCGGATTTGCAGTCTATTCTTAACTATGTTCAACTTATTTGTCGTCATCATCATACAACGTGTCTAATGGTTATTTTAAGTACTCAACTTAAACACGAGACCTACTTTTATCATCCATCTCCGATATGACTAGGACATCTACATTAGGATCAGGGATATCTGGACAATTATTCCGATCACTCCACTCGGGAACGAAATGAGTACCTTCAAAGTGAGAGGCGAGCACCGTACCTCCACGACACAGATACCCAGCCCTTATTACTGTGCAACTAGAAGTAGTATATTTGGTGTGAAATAGCATGGATTAATTGTGAATAGAACAAAATATACTGCAAGCTGGAAAGTTTTATATGTACAGAAAGTATAAGCCCAAGTATGTGAAGGTAGAAGGACCAATTTCTTTCCACACTTGTAAATAAGTCGGTTCTATGAATTGAACTCACAACCCCATCCATTGTTCTACTCCGTCTCGTATAACAGTAGCCCCTCGCCCCACCCCCTCCCCCATCCATTATTCTACTCCGTCTCGTATAACAGTAGCCCTCGCCCCACCCTCCCCATCCATTGTTCTACTCCGTCTCGTAGAACAGTAGCCCTCGCCCCACCCCACCCATCCATTGTTCTACCCGTCTCGTATAACAGTAGCCCTCGCCCCACCCCATCCATTGTTCTACTCCGTCTCGTATAACAGTAGCCCCTCGCCCCACCCACCCCCATCCATTGTTCTACTCCGTCTCGTATAACAGTAGCCCCTCGCCCCACCCACCCCCATCCATTGTTCTACTCGTCTCGTATAACAGTAGCCCTCGCCCCACCCCCTCCCCATCCATTGTTCTACTCCGTCTCGTATAACAGTAGCCCCTCACCCCACCCTCCCCATCCATTGTTTTACTCCGTCTCGTATAACAGTAGCCCTCGCCCCACCCTCCCCATCCATTGCTCTACTCCGTCTCGTATAACAGTAGCCCTCGCCCCACCCCTCCCCATCCATTGTTCTACCGTCTCGTATAACAGTAGCCCTCGCCCCACCCCCATCCATTGTTCTACTCCGTCTCGTATAACAGTAGCCCTCGCCCACTCCCCCATCCATTGTTCTACTCCGTCTCGTATAACAGTAGCCCCTCGCCCCACCCCCACCCCATCCATTGTTCTACTCCGTCTCGTATAACAGTAGCCCTCGCTCCACCCACCCCCGCCCCCACCCCATCCATTGTTCTACTCCGTCTCGTATAACAGTAGCCCTCGTCCCCCATCCATTGTTCTACTCCGTCTCGTATAACAGTAGCCCCTCGCCCCACCCCCACCCCATCCATTGTTCTACTCCGTCTCGTATAACAGTAGCCCTCGCCCCACCCTCCCCATCCATTGTTCTACTCCGTCTCGTATAACAGTAGCCCTCCCCCAATCCATTGTTTTACTCCGTCTCGTATAACAGTAGCCCCTCGCCCTCCCCACGGAGAGGAGATAGATCACATTCAGACAATAAATGTGTACAGCCACTTTCGGTACACGAGAACCGCAGTGGCGTAGTTGTTAGAGAACCGTAGTGACGTAGTTGTTAGTGAACCGCAGTGACGTAGTTGTTAGAGAACCCGCATCTTAGGCTAGTTGTCTGGGTTCAATTCCACAGCGGGCGGGGAATTTTATCCGACCGTAACAACTCTCAGGTCGACCTATCCTCAATTGGGTATATTTTACAGTCGGTACGGCATCACCAGGGACATTGTCGGTGCCGACCAGAAGATATTTGCACCAAGGTACCCCATCACCAGGGGCAATGCCGGAGCCGACCAGCATATATCTGCACCTAGGTACCCCATCACCAGGTACAGTGTCGGTGCCGACCACCAGATATCTGCACCGAGGTACCCCATCACTAGGCACAAGACCGGTGCACCACCAGATATCTGCACCGAGGTACCCCATCACCAGGTACAGTGTCGGTGCCGACCACCAGATATCTGCACCGAGGTACCCCATCACCAGGTACAGTGTCGGTGCCGACCACCAGATATCTGACGGCACACCAGGCACAAGACCGGTGCGACCAGCAGATATCACCAGGCCATCACAGGACAGTGTCGGTGCCGACCACCAGATATCTGCGGTACCCTCACCGCAAGACGTGCCACCCAGATATCACCGAGGTACCCATACCAGGGACAGTCGGTGCCGACCACCAGATATCTGCACCGAGGTACCCCATCACCAGGCACAAGACCGGTGCCGACCAGCAGATATCTGCACCGAGGTACCCCATCACCAGGTACAGTGTCGGTGCCGACCACCAGATATCTGCACCGAGGTACCCCATCACCAGGAACAAGACCGGTGCCGACCAGCAGATATCTGCGTACCGAGATACCCCATCACCTGTGAGCGATCGCTGAGAAAATGAAGTGCATGTTGACTAGCGATGTCTTTATTGTCTGTGATGCTAGGGGCAGACGGAGATTTACTGTGCACATAAAACAGACTGGGCATAAAGATGGAGGACAAGGAACAATTTATGTCTAGAGCCGATCGTTAGATCACTGTCAAGTTATACTGGCGCAGCAACGAAGACTGATCAAATTGTGTGTGAGTGTGCTGTGTGAATGGATAAATGTTTAGTGTGTGTGTCCGAGAGTTTGAGTGCCATGTGTGTCTGAGAGTTTCAGTGACATGTGTGTCCGAGAGTTTGAGTGCCATGTATGTCCGAGAGTTTGAGTGCCATGTATGTCCGAGAGTTTGAGTGCCATGTATGTCCGAGAGTTTGAGTGACATGTGTGAGTGTTTTAGTGCCATGTGTGTCGAGAGTTTGAGTGCCATGTATGTCGAGAGTTTGAGTGCCATGTGTGTCCGAGAGTTTGAGTGACATGTGTGTCCGTGAGTTTGAGTGACATGTGTGTGTCCGAGAGTTTGAGTGACATGTGTGTCCGTGAGTTTGAGTGACATGTGTGTCCGTGAGTTTGAGTGACATGTGTGTCCGAGAGTTTGAGTGACATGTATGTCCGAGAGTTTGAGTGCCATGTGTGTGTCCGAGAGTTTGAGTGACATGTGTGTCCGTGAGTTTGAGTGACATGTGTGTCCGAGTGTTTGAGTGCATGTGTGTCGAGAGTTTGAGTGCCATGTATGTCTGAGAGTTTGAGTGACATGTGTGTCCGTGAGTTTGAGTGACATGTGTGTCCGAGAGTTTGAGTACCATGTGTGTCCGAAAGTTTGAGTGCCATGTATGTCCGAGAGTTTGAGTGCCATGTATGTCTGAGAGTTTGACTGACATGTGTGTCCGAGAGTTTGAGTGCCATGTGTGTGTCCGAGAGTTTGAGTGCCATGTGTGTCCGAGAGTTTGAGTGCCATGTGTGTCCGAGAGTTTGAGTGCCATGTGTGTCCGAGAGTTTGAGTGCCATGTATGTCCGAGAGTTTGAGTGCCATGTGTGTGTGTCCGAGAATTTGAGTGCCATGTGTGTCCGAGTGTTTGAGTGACATGTGTGTGTTTGATTGAATATGTGGGTAATCAGCGTGTGTCATAAGCGATATCGTCATGTATTACTTGTCGCAGAGTCTTTGAGAAGAGACTTATGTACAGAGCTGAACGACAAGAGAGAAAGCGAAAACTCAGAAGTTGTCACAATAAAACACTTGCCAATTGACCGTCTGTAAAGTTGTCACAGTAAAACACTTGCCAATTGACCGTCTGTAAAGTTGTCACAGTAAAACACTTGCCTACTGACCGTCTGTAAAGTTGTCACAGTAAAACACTTGCCAATTGACCGTCTGTAAAGATGAAAAGGGCCATATATATATTGCTTGTCTTGTGACTGTGTGCCTGTGTGTGTGTGTGTGTGTTTTGGATGTCTATGTGTATCGTGTATTTGAATGTAATTATCAATGTAATTATCAATGTAATTATCAATGTAATTATCAATGTAATTTAAACAAGATTCTGTCCCAACTTACTCTTGTATGCGGACGTTGGTGACTGACTTTTATTGTCTTTGTTTTTGATAACCTCTCGTTGACATTGTATTTCATATGTTTTATGTGACTATGCTTTGCTCCTTGTTATCTACATAAGTTTTATCTACATACTTGTTATTTACATAAGTTATTATCTAGAAGTTATCTACATAAGTTGTTGTCTACATAAGAAGTTATCTACATAAGAAGTTATCTACATAAGAAGTTATCTACAGAAGTTATCTACAGAAGTTATCTACAGAAGTTATCTACATAAGTTATTATCTACATAAGTTATTATCTACATAAGTTATTATCTACATAAGTTATCTACATAAGTTATCTACATAAGTTATCTACATAAGTTATCTACATAAGTTATCTACAGAAGTTTTCTACAGAAGTTATCTACATAAGTTATCTACATAAGTTATCTACATAAGTTGTTATCTACATAAGAAGTTATCTACATACGAAGTTATCTACAGAAGTTATCTACAGAAGTTATCTACATAAGTTATCTACAGAAGTTATCTACAGAATGTATCTACATAAGTTATCTACAGAATTTATCTTCATAAGTTGTTATCTACATAAGTTGTTATCTACATAAGTTATTATCTACATAAGTTGTTATCTACATAAGTTATTATCTACATAAGTTATCTACATAAGTTATTATCTACATAAGTTATTATCTACATAAGTTATTATCTACATAAGTTATCTACATAAGTTATTATCTACATAAGTTATTATCTACATAAGTTATATACATAAGTTATTATCTACATAAGTTATTATCTACATAAATTATTATCTACAGAAGTTATCTACATAAGTTATTATCTACATAAGTTATCTACATAAGTTATCTACATAAGTTATTATCTACATAAGTTATCTACATAAGTTATCACATAAGTTATTTACAGAAGTTATCTACATAAGTTATCTACATAAGTTATCTACATAAGTTGTTATCTACATAAGTTATTATCTACATAAGTTATTATCTACATAAGTTATTATCTACATAAGTTATTATCTACAGAAGTTATCTACATAAGTTATTATCTACAGAAGTTATCTACATAAGTTATCTACATAAGTTATCTACATAAGTTATCTACATAAGTTATCTACAGAAGTTATCTACATAAGTTATCTACAGAAGTTATCTACAGAAGTTGTTATCTACATAAGAAGTTTTCTACATACGAAGTTATCTACAGAAGTTATCTACAGAAGTTATCTACATAAGTTATCTACAGAAGTTATCTACAGAATTTATCTACATAAGTTATCTACAGAAGTTATCTACATAAGTTATCTACAGAATTTATCTTCATAAGTTATTATCTACATAAGTTGTTATCTACATAAGTTATTATCTACATAAGTTATCTCATAGTTATTATCTACATAAGTTATTATCTACATAAGTTATTATCTACATAAGTTATTATCTACATAAGTTATATCTACATAAGTTATCTACATAAGTTATTATCTACATAAGTTATCTACATAAGTTATTATCTACATAAGTTATCTACATAAGTTATTATCTACATAAGTTATTATCTACATAAGTTATTATCTACATAAGTTATCTACATAAGTTATTATCTACATAAGTTATCTACATAATTTATTATCTACATAAGTTATCTACATAAGTTATCTACATAAGTTGTTATCTACAGAGTTATCTACATAAAGTTATCTACATAAGTTATCTACAGAAGTTATCTACATAAGTTATCTACAGAAGTTATCTACATAAGTTATCTACATAAGTTATCTACATAAGTTATTATCTACATAAGTTATTATCTACATAAGTTATTATCTACATAAGTTATTATCTACATAAGTTATCTACATAAGTTATCTACATAAGTTATCTACATAAGTTGTTTTCTACATAAGAAGTTATCTACATAAGTTATTATCTACATAAGTTATTATCTACAGAAGTTATCTACATAAGTTATCTACATAAGTTATCTACATAAGTTGTTATCTACATAAGTTATTATCTACATAAGTTATTATCTACATAAGTTATTATCTACAGAAGTTATCTACATAAGTTATCTACATAAGTTATCTACATAAGTTATCTAAAGAAGTTATCTACATAAGGTATCTACATAAGTTATCTACATGAGTTATCTACATAAGTTATTATCTACATAAGTTATTATCTACATAAGTTATTATCTACATGAGTTATCTACATAAGTTATTATCTACATAAGTTATTATCTACATAAGTTATTATCTACATAAGTTATCTACATAAGTTATCTACATAAGTTATTATCTACAGAAGTTATCTACATTAGTTATCTACATAAGTTATCTACAGAAGTTATCTACATAAGTTATTATCTACATAAGTTATTATCTACATAAGTTATTATCTACAGAAGTTATCTACATAAGTTATTATCTACATAAGTTATTATCTACAGAAGTTATCTACATAAGTTATCTACATAAGTTATCTACATAAGTTATTATCTACATAAGTTATTATCTACATAAGTTATTATCTACATAAGTTATCTACATAAGTTATTATCTACATAAGTTATTATCTACATAAGTTATCTACATAAGTTATCTACATAAGTTATCTACATAAGTTATCTACATAAGTTATCTACATAAGTTATCTACATAAGTTATCTACATAAGTTATCTACATAAGTTATTATCTACATAAGTTATCTACATAAGTTATCTACATAAGTTATCTACATAAGTTATCTACATAAGTTATCTACATAAGTTATTATCTACATAAGTTATCTACATAAGTTATCTACATAAGTTATCTACATAAGTTATCTACATAAGTTATTATCTACATAAGTTATTATCTACATAAGTTATTATCTACATAAGTTATTATCTACATAAGTTATCTACATAAGTTATCTACATAAGTTGTTATCTACATAAGTTATTATCTACATAAGTTATTATCTACATAAGTTATTATCTACATAAGTTATTATCTACATAAGTTATTATCTACAGAAGTTGTTATCTATGACACTGGTAATTAAAAATGGGGTGTTGTAGATGGTCTCTGTGGCGTATAGGTTAGGTGCTTATCTCTGGTGGCAAAGGTACCGGTTCGCTCCTCGTGGAAACATCGGAATATTGTTGTAGAAATCACTGATCTCAGTGTAGATCAAGTTCCTAGTCCTATCGGAGATGGACGATAAAACTTAGATCCTGTGTTCAATTTGAGCACGTAAAAGAACCGTTGACAGTTCATAATAGAGAAGATCAGGCTGGAAAGCCGCTGCCCGTGCAATATTCATTAGAAAAGATTAAATACAAAATTCCTATAAAATATCTTCACCATCTTCAAAATTACGTCGGGGACCTTTGCCGGTGCTACGGAGTTCGTGCACTGCAGCTGAGATATGCATGTGTCAGAAAGAGATGGGAGCACACATGGTTACTCACCGAAGTGCAATGATGATGATTCTATCAATCAATTTCATGTTTTTCTTGGGAATCTAAAATACAAATGGCCTCGAAGTCGGAATATGGTTTGCCTAGTTGAATGGTGAGACACTCTGGTGATAAAGAAAGCAAGCCAACACGCAAGAATCAGAGGTGTTAAATTAGGCGCCATGACTACTCCTGTTATAGCAAATGGAGAAAACACCACTTGCCCTTCCCCCACAAGTGACCCATTTGTCAACCAGTATTGGACTTGGTACGGTTAGTGAAAAAATATGTGATAGCCAGGTCATTCACACAGGAGGAACATTCACAGGTCACGACTGCCAGCTTGAATGTTTGTGTTTGATGTCAACGGATGACGTCTACAAGGTCACATTCCAGGTGAACTACACTGAAGTGAGAGAGGGGAGGAGGGGGTGGTTAGAAGTTGTGTAGTGTCAGGAGTACAGGACACTTGAATGTACTGGGTGAACTCGCGCACTTGGGATGTTCTTGTCAGCTTCAGTATCTTCAGTGCAACCGACCACCAACTTGTCAAATAAGGACGAATATTTTATTTCTGGCCACAATGGTTAACCATACAAATAGTGGATACTTTGAATTGTATTTTTCTGCTCATTTACTCAGTGATATAAAGAGAGAGAGAGAGAGAACGAAGGAAGCCGGGAGAGGGGGAGAGGGAGACACAGAGTGCGAGAGAACGAAGGTAGCGATAGAGAGAGAGGGAGAGGGGAGGAAAGGGACAAAGGCAAGAGGTAGCAGGGAGAGGCACAAAGTGCAAGAGAGAGAAAGAACGAAGGTAGCGATAGAGAGAGAGAGGAGGGAGAGGAAGGCAAGGAAGAGAGAGAAAGAACGAAGGTAGCGATAGAGAGAGAGGGAGGCAGAAAGGGGAAAGAGAAGCTGAGAGAGAGAGGAGAGGGAGGAAGTACAGAGAGAGAGAGGAGGTACAGAGAGAGAGAATGAGGGAGGTAAACAAAGAGAGAGAGAGAGAGAGACACAAAGAGAGAGAGAACGAATGTAGTTTATTTGTTAGATACCACTTGTCAACCACTCTGTGTGATTTGTATGTGCTCTGAGTCTAAGAACGATTGTACGTTGTGCCAGTTATGCGCCTACAAGTAGTACATCCGATTTCTGCGCTGCTTTTTATCTACTAGGGTAGCATCCTAGGGCCTACATCAGTCGCCTCTTACGACATGCATTGTAGGTTGCAGTGGTATTATTCTTTGCTCCCCTTGCGAGCTCCGACACCACACAGGAGAAAAATCAATCTTGGATAATTGCAACTCATGCCTTTGACGGAGAAACTAATCTAATCTTAGTGATAAGTTTGTGCAACTCCTATGCTCATTTGACGGGAGGAAAAACTAATATAATCTTAGTGATAAATTTGTGCAACTCCTATGCTCCTTTGAACTCTGCCAATGCCGGTTCCAATCCCGGATGAAAAAGGAGGAGGACTTGTGCGTGAGGCCAGCTACCTCATCACAAGAAATTAAAGTAGCTACAGAAACTTGTAAGAAAGGACGCCATACCGGTAAACCGACCAGCCAGGTGGTGTGGGGTGCACCTAGTGCATCAATGACGGTTGCTGATGAAAGCCGCTTTGCGGAAGTAGCAATCCGACTCGTACATACTTAGCTCAAAAACACACACTAAAATTGGATTTTGGAATGTGAGAACGATGCCATGGCTACAAAATCAGCCCAAATTGCAGAAGAAATGAAGAGATACGAGCTGGACATACTGGGGTTAAGTGAGGTGAGATGGCCTGGAACAGATAGAAGAGTAGTTAGTGGATTAACTTTCATATATTCAGGAGAGAAGATGGTAAGCATTTTGAAGGAGTGGGTATAATGCTGACACCTAGAGTAGCAAAGAGCATGTTAGAATGGGAACCCATCTCGAGTCGGATAATTAGAGCCCGCTTCAGTACTAGGCATGTCAATATGACAATACTTCAGTGTTATGCACCAACAAACGAGGCTGACGATGATAAGAAAGACACATTTTATGAGCAACTACAAGATAAAATTAACAAGACCCAAAAACATGACCTGTTAGTAGTAATGGGGACTTTAATGCCAAGGTTGGAAGTGATAATGTAGGGGTAGAGAGAGCTATAGGAAAACAAGGAATAAACAAAATGAATGAGAATGGAGAAAGACTGGCGGAGTTATGTATGCTGTCAAACTTAGTAATTGGAGGTACCATCTTTGCACATAAGGAAATTCATAAACTTACTTGGCACTCACCAGATGGAGTGACCAGAATCAGACTGACCATATGTGCATAAATCACAATTTAGAACATCATTGCTGGATGTCCGTGCATACAGAGGGGCAGATGTAGGAAGTGATCATAATTTATGCATAGGTAAATTGAAACTGAAATTAAAAATTCACCATACTAAAAAGAACAACTGCGAATAGACAGTCAAAGACTACAAAATAAAGAAGTAAATAGGAATATCAGCTCGAACTTAAGAATAGGTTCGAGTTACTCAATGGTGAAAATGAACAGAACATTGAAGACAAATGGACTAAGATAAAGGACACACTATTGGGGCAGCAAATAGTAGTGCAGGATTAAAGACGAAAGACAGAAAACCTGGATAAGGATGACACCTGGAAATGTATTCAAGAAAGAAGAAAGATGAAACTAGCGATATTTAATACTAAGGATGCAACAGATGAAATCCAAGCTAAAGAGGAATACAAACTAAAAGACAAGGAAGTGAAAAGAGCGGCTAGAAGAGATAAAAGAGCATATGTCAATCGACTGGCTGTAGAAGGCGAAAAGGCACCTAAGACTGGAAACAGTAAATGCTATACAATACACTAAAACAACTTACTGGAACTTTTGTTTCAAAGGGTGGCCCAATCAAGAGTAAAGATGGTAAAGTTCTAACATCAGATACCGAACAGAAGAAAAGATGGGCAGAACATTTTGAAGAAATATTAAATAGACCTGATCCACCAGTACTACTCAAGTTTGACGAAGAGGCAAGAAACAGTTCCCTACCAATTAACGAAGAAATGATAAGTGTAGCTGAGGTCAAGGAGGCAATCCATTCCTTGATAAACAATAAGGCAGCGGGTGATGACAACATTACTGCAGAAATGCTCAAAGTGGCTGATGATACAACTATTAGCCAGGTGCAATAAAATATTTAATAAAGTATGGGAAGAAGAAACTGTCCCAGATCAATGGAAAAAGGGAATAATTGTTAAGATCCCCAAAAGGTGATCTCAAAGATTGTAACAACTGGAGAGGGATCACCCTATTATCAGTAATGACCAAGACTTTCTGCAAATCATTCTTAATAGAATCAAAGGGCAGTGGACACAACCCTGAGAGAAGAACAAGCTGGATTTAGACCTGGGAGAAGCTGCTTAGACCAAATAATTACCCTACGACTAATTTTGGAGGAACATATTGAGAAGCAACAATCACTCATACTAAATTTCATCGATTTTAAAAAGCCTTTGATAGTCTACACAGAATCTCCCTGTAGAATATTCTAAGATGCTATGGAATACCAGACAAAATAATAAACATTATTAAGAGCCTCTATGATGGTTCACAGTGTGCAGTTCGCACTGATGGTGGACACAGCGACTGGTTTATGGTTGAAAACGGAGTAAAGCAAGGCTGTATTCTATCCCCGCTATTGTTTGGAGTGGCCATTGACTGGGTGATGCGAAAATGTTGCAGGGCGAAACTGGCATCGATTGGGTAGAAAATAGTCAACTAGAAGATTTGGATTTTGCAGATGATATTGCCTTGTTAAGTAGAAACAACCAAGATATGCAAAGAAAAACAGACAACTTGTCATCTATAGCATCAAAAGTTGGACTGCAGATAAGCTATGAAAAAACAAATATAATGAAGACACCTATGGCAAGTAATGCAGATATAACACTGGAATCTAAAATGATAAAAATAACAGAGCAGTTCACCTATTTAGGTAGCAATTTTGATTGTACAGGAAATGTTAAAAAGAAATTATGATACGAATTGGCAAAGCAACATCAGATTTTAAAAGTCTAAATAAAATATGGAACTGCAAGTTATATAGTATTAAAACTAAATTACGAATTTTCAATTCAAATGTTGTATCAATCCTAACATATGCCAGCGAGAGTTGGAAAATGACTAAAGATATAGAAAGCAAGTTGAATGCATTTGAAAATAGATGTCTGCGAAAAATAATGAATATAAAATGGAACGAATTCAGAGAAGTGATGAAATCAGAGACATGTCTGGTTAACTACTAGTGACAACTGTTATAAGAAAGAGAAGATGGAGATATGTTGGGCACACCTTGAGGAGAAATAATCAACGAATATCAAAGCAGGCATTGAAGTGGGATGCAAAGGGTTCAAGAAAGAGAGGTCGACCTAAGGAGACCCTGAAACGAACTTTGCTGAGAGAGGCAGAAATATCGGTCTCAGTTCCATGGAGGAGATTGAGCGAGTTGCCCAGGATAGAGCGGTATGGAGAAATTACTTGCAGGCCCTATGTAACGTATAAGGTACGAGAGGAATTATTATTATTATTATTATATGCTCCTTTGAGAACAGAAGAGAGATGAAATAAGAAAATATGAAAGCATGAGAGAGAGAACGTTATTCTACCCCTAGACGGTCGTCTTACATAACTCAAGTTTTATTCAGATTTCTTATACCACGTCCATGTTAGATAATAGTTGGAGAGAGAGAAAGTTATTCAGATTTCTTATACCACGTCCATGTTAGAGAACAGTTGAGAGAGAGAAAGTTATTCTACCGCTAGACGGTTGTTTGTATGTTATGTTATGATGTTATGTTATGCGATCAACGTCATGGCCATTGGGCATTCCAATTTGTGCTCTGTCCTCCGCTCAGCAGCCATTCCAAAGTCCATTTGCTTACAGTACCCATGAGAAGTTGATTACTATATCTTCTTTCTCTACCACGAAGACGACACTGTCTGGCATGTCCAAACTTAACACCAAATTCTCGAACTCGTTCCAGTGTCTGAGACCCGCCCATGTCACACAATTGAGAGCGTACCGCATTGATGATATCGGCTCTGTACATACTTCTGTCCATTTGAGTCGGGGCACTGTTTGCAAGAGAGTCAGCACGCTCGTTAACCCGCACTCCAGCATGTCCAGGCGTGTACAGCCAAGTAATTTTCTTGAGATGTGATCTCCGAATGATGTCCACCCACTCCACACGCATACTTCCAGATGCAATCAGTTGAAGCATATTCATCGAGTCTAATATAATGATCGTATGGGTAACCTGTTGCTAAGCCACCCATGACAGAGCCCTGGAGGCAGCGGTAATCTCCATAGTCATGCTCGATGTCGTTGTCTCAAAAGCCCCGCAGTCCTCATGAAGTGTGCGGCCGTTTTGTTGTGCTGAGTAAGCCCACGATGATCTGGTGCCACGCTTGACAGAGCTATTGGTGTAGATAATGATATCACCTGGGTGGGAGTGCTGGTCCACGAGTGCAAGAATTTCCGCATTGACGACGCCCGGGGCCCATTCTCTACAGCGGCGTCCAAGTGTGCTGACAACCCTGGAGTAAGCAGTCATATCCTCTGATATAGGCATCCATTCTTCACCATGCCTCAACTCATCTAGAGTACAGACCTGTTTAATAACATCCTCTGCCTCGGCCATCCAGGATCGACCTCTCTTCAATCGCCTGTCCTTGTTTTCATTTATGGATTTGTGCAGAGGATGATTTGTGTCAGCAGAAACTCTCAGATAAGCTTTTACCTGTGCGACTTTGTGTCTCATGGCCATCGTTGGCAATCCAAGAACATAGCGCATTGCCTCACAAGAAGTGTCACGTATGCAACTAAGTATAAGCCTCATCGCTTCATTTTGGATCCTATCTAACTTATCCAGCGATGTTCTGCTTACTGTTAGAAGACCAAGGCCATAGTCCACCACGCTCAGCACTAGTCCTTGATAAAGAAAGAGTAGCAGGCGTTGCTCAATATCCGCCCCGCCATAACTTTGAGAGCGGTTAGCCCTTTTCTTGCCTTTATGATTACGTTCTAACATGGCTCTTAAATGACAGGCTTCTGTCAACTGTTATTCAAGATACTTTAATGTTTCGGTTCTGTCAATGTCTTTGTTACACATGCTGACAACTGGGATAGGTGTCTTTACTATGTGAGTGTTAAGAGAGAACCATGTCAGAGAGGCCTTTGCTGGGTTCACATTCGCTTCGAATTCGTTGCACCAGTCACCAATCCTATTCAGCTCACCGGTTGTTCTACATAATGCATGTCTGTAGTTTTGAAATGAAGTTTCTAGAAGTAAAAAAGTATCCACTTCAGCTATTGTTGTTTCCACACTTCGTTTCCAGCGGCAGCAATTCATATTTTTGATCATTAAGCAATAAGTCTGCAATTGTATGTTGACATTGGAAACCAACTAAGCCAGGTACTAGTACAGAATTCAGACCAAACGTACAAAAATCTCTACCCAATTGAATTATTTCAATCCAACCTATGTAAACGAGATGTGATCCGGACTGGGAGCAACAATACAACTTGTTAGAGATTTAGAATGCTCATTCTTGTCCTTGTCTGTTCATAATACTGGTCTTCCGGACATTCTAGGGGTCATACAGTTCACATTTGACTCTAGTTGGGAGTCACGTAGTTAACTTTTCTTCCATTCTTTGGTTTGCTGGGAATTCAGTCTATACATTGAATATTGTCTCTTGTATCAACTTGACTGTCTTTTGTAGCTGACACACAGAGTGTAGCTGACACACAGAGTGTAACTGACACGTAGAGTGTAGCTGACACACAGAGTGTAGCTGACACATAGAGTGTAGCTGATACACAGAGTTATATGTAGTGTTAAACTTCAGGTATTGTACCACCAGGTCGGTGAGTTAGCCATTGTTCCACCAGGTGGTTAGTTAGCCTAGTTCCACCAGGTCGGTGAGTTGCTATGCTCCACCAGGTTGGTGAGTTAGCCATTGTTCCACCAGGTTGGTGAGTTAGCCATTGTTCCACCAGGACGGTGAGTTAGCTATTGTTCCACCAGGTCGGTGAGTTAGCCATTGTTTCACCAGGTCGGTGAGTTAGCCATTGTTTCAACAGGTCGGTGAGTTAGCCATTGTTTCAACAGGTCGGTGAGTTAGCCATTGTTCCACCAGGTCGGTGAGTTAGCCATTGTTTCAACAGGTTGGTGAGTTAGCCATTGTTTCACCAGGTCGGTGAGTTAGCCATTGTTTCAACAGGTCGGTGAGTTAGCCATTGTTCCACCAGGTCGGTGAGTTAGCCAGTGCTCCACCAGGTTGGTGAGTTAGCCATTGTTCGCCAGGTCGGTGAGTTAGTCATTGTTCCACCAGGTTGGTGAGTTAGCCATTGTTTCACCAGGTTGGTGAGTTAGCCATTGTTCCACCAGGACGGTGAGTTAGCTATTGTTCCACCAGGTCGGTGAGTTAGCCATTGTTCCACCAGGTCGGTGAGTTAGCCAGTGCTCCACCAGGTTGGTGAGTTAGCCATGT
Organism: Arion vulgaris; assembly: GCA_020796225.1. Lineage (NCBI taxonomy): Eukaryota > Metazoa > Mollusca > Gastropoda > Stylommatophora > Arionidae > Arion > Arion vulgaris. Next base: position 112,781,885 of record CM036753.1, on the reverse strand, counting down.
TCCCCCAGGTTGGTGAGTTAGCCAGTTCCACCAGGTTGGTGAGTTAGCCATTGTTTCAACAGGTCGGTGAGTTAGCCATTGTTTCAACAGGTCGGTGAGTTAGCCATTGTTCCACCAGGTCGGTGAGTTAGCCAGTGCTCCACCAGGTTGGTGAGTTAGCCATTGTTTCGCCAGGTCGGTGAGTTAGTCATTGTTCCACCAGGTTGGTGAGTTAGCCATTGTTTCACCACGTCCGGTGGAGTTAGCCAGTGTGGTCAGCATTCAGGACAGTCTTAACCTGTTTTACTTTGGAATGTTTTTATTTACCCTTGGCGCATTTCTTTTACAATATATACTAAATTAACCAGTATACAGGCTTTAGATCATGTTAACATCTAGTGCTAGACAGTATACAGGCTTTAGATCATGTTAACAACTAGTGCTAGACAGTATATAGGGTTTAGGTGTGAAAGAGTTAAAGCATATGCTGGACAGTTTGGAGTGTATGTTCACATGTACACATAACTCTATAAGAAACGTCACTTAGTTCATCTCTCACTTCAGCTCCTTCTAGAACTGGGTCATATATCGCATATCCCATTGTAGCACACTCTATATTGGATCACATATCGCATTGTAGCACACTCTATATTGGATCACATATCGCATTGTAGCACGCTTTATATTAAGGGTCATCAAGTTCATATCTTACTCAAGATATGGGTCATGTAGTTCACATCATATTGAAGCTCCCTCTAGCGAACAAACCCTGGCCTAACTTAACTGCAGGTGCACAAACATTTTACCATAACGCGGCAACATTTTCATGCTGGTGAACTTTGACAGAAAACTTCCTCCCACCAGTTCCTCATTAATCTTGGCCAAAATACCTCATTTTATCACGTGACAGATGCACTAGTCAAACAAAAGCCTGGCAGTGTCGTCATGTTGTAGTTTCTGCAGTGACTACTTCAGTATTTGTTCTATCTAGTTGATATTTTCATCAGACTGTTCCTATTCTTTGTCTCGTTCAGAGTTTGATTAATGTAATGAGATTTCACATCTACAACTCACATTTCAACATCATGTTTAAACGAATTTATTAACGCTATCATCATGTTTTGTAACATCATCTGTGTTTGGTACTTTGTTCAAACGTACATTCAATCACAGGAGCAAGTTACTAACATATAATCAACATCATCATCAAATACCTTGTCCTGAGCAGAACTTCGTCTTGTCCTTCGGAATTTCTCTCTCTAATAGGTCAGACTTCCCGCCTCTGCAACCGTCATGCTCAAATCATCAGTTATATCATGAATCCATCGCCTCCGTGGTCTTCCTCTTTTCCTCCTTGCCGGAATAACTCCTTCCTTCTATAATGGTTTTCTCCAACGCTTCGTGTCTATTTAGAGTCCAACATATTTCAATTTTCATATTCTTGTTTGTAGCATAATTTTTTTTTAATTTTAATTTTGAGTTATTTCTGGATATCAGTTATCAGTTATCTGAGGACTATCATCATAGCACTCCGGACACGTACATATGTGCTCCGATCTCCGCCTCAACAAATCCAGCAGCGTCCAGCGGCCCAACACGCCAGTTTGATGTTGATTAATTAATCTCTATGCATATTTGTTGTGTCTTTCTTTTCGGGCTGCACCAATATCGACAACCAGCTCTCTCAATCTGGTCAGCGACTGGGATTCACAACCCTGAGACTCCTCTATTGGAAACTACTCTCTCAATGCATGAAAAATGTTCTTGATAACTAACATCTAAACAGATAACAAATGAGATATATATGAAAATTATCAAGTGTTATATCGCTGATAGTCAGGTTGATAACAAACGGCTCCAGTGTCCACCTATCCACCCCCTCCTAGCTAGCTAGCAGTAGAAATGCCGTGGTTTGATGTCAGTTTGAGCCACCTAGCAGTAGAATTGACGGGGTTTGATGTCAGTTTCAGCCACCTAGCAGTAGAAATGCCGGGGTTTGATGCCACTTTCAGTCACCTCGCAGTAGAAATGCCGGGGTTGAATGCCGGGGTTGGATGCCAGTTTGAGCCACCTAGCAGTAGAATTGACGGGATTTGATGCCAGTTTGAGCCACCTAGCAGTAGAAATGCCGGGGTTTGATGCCAGTTTGAACCACCTAGCAAGAGAAAGGACGGGGTTTGATGTCAGTTTGAGCCAAACATTTACTGTGTGCATACGACACGACACACGGTCTACTATACCATGTCATCATCATCAACAACATCTCTCTACTGTATCCTGGCATTATTATGTTAGATAGTCCATAGACTGGTGATATTGTGGTCAACTCATCTCTCTGCTGTATCCAGGCATCATTATGTTGGTCTATAGTCCATGCCACCGCAAATAGTAAGACGTACACACACATACACACAGACATACACATACCCACTATACAAGTTCAGAACTGACTCTGCAGCAGACACATGTACATACACAGATACATACACACATACATACAGAGAGAGAAGGGAGAGAGAAAGACACACACGTGCGTGACAGATAGTCAAGTTGAATTTCATATATTTAGGTTGGAACTGAGATTTGCTTACATTGCCTGTAAGAGCACTTGCACTTGAAGACCCCAGAAACACATGAAAGTCCTCGCTCCTGCCCATATTCCATAATGCTATAGTCTTAACATTGAACCTCATATCTTTCATTGATTACCGTCCTTGAGTGTAGCCGTCATGTAGCAGACCACGCCTGCTCACGTCAAAATGACTGTTTGGGCGAGTTCGTCTGATCTTTTCAATAATTTATTTTCGACATGTGAGGTAGAGTTTTGTCCGTGAAGCACCCAGAGACCTCCTGTCTAATGCTAGCAGAAGCAATCACTAGACAGCACGGACTGGAAGTGAACTCTGCCCTGCTTGCTCGTACATCTGTTAGAGATTTGCTATTACCTCCTCTTAGATTATAACAAACAGCATGTCAAGGGAAATAACTCTAGTTTTGAAGGATGTTTATCTGGAGAATAGAAAATCATTACAAGTGATTAGATTTGGCTCAAATGTTATTTGCTGTTTATTTCTTCTTCCAGTCCACGTTTGTGGGTGTGGTGTGAGTTTTGTGTGTGGTGGGTGGGTGGGGGTGGGGGAGGGAGAGGTGTTTGTCCGATGAGGACATACGTAACATACGTCCAACACTATTCCTGATGATACCGTTGGTCTTTCTTTCTTGTGTTTCTCTTGTTTCCTTCAATCCTGTTTTGCCTCAAGCGACAGTTTAAGAAGAGATTTCTAGAACGGGTTTTTGTGTTTTCTTCATAAACAGTGTCTTTCCACTGCCTCTGTTATCTCTGGGGTCCACCTTTTGTGTAGCCGACTTTGTGCATTGTATACACTGCATGGAACCAAGTAGAAGAGAAGACAACTATATTTTACCTGCAACATTGACAAATATGTTAACAATTATGGCGGGTATTCTAGCAGATTTGATTATGTCTCTTATGTCAAGTTCCATATAGCATCGATTCCCAAACTGGTGTCCGCAAGGTACTCATATGGGGTGCTCAAGCTCTTGTAGAAATATTATGAATTTTTAAAACATGTATAAAAACAGTGGTAAACTAGTTCTGCTAAGCATCATAGGACCCGGATCAGACCGGAGTCTAACTGTCTGACAGGATAAAATGAAAGACCATTTGAAGTTTCCTGCAGTCTAAGAACATTGTTTACTATTGTAACACAAAGATAATTCATGTTCATGTTCATATTCATGTTCATGTTCATGTTCATATTCATATTCATGTTCATATGCATGTTCATATTCATGTTCATGTTCATATTCATGTTCATATTCATATTCATGTTCATATTCATGCCCATGTTCATATTCATGTTCATATCCATATTCATATTCATGTTCATATTCATGTTCATATTCATGTTTATATTCATGTTCATATTCATATTCATGTTCATATTCATATTCATGTTCATGTTCATATTCATGTTTATATTCATGTTCATATTCATGTTCATATTCATGTTCATGTTCATGTTCATGTTCATATTCATGTTCATGTTCATATTCTTGTTCATATTCATATTCATATTCATGTTCATATTCATATTCATATTCATATCCATATTCATATTCATATCCATGTTCATATCCATATTCATGTTCTATTCATTTCAGTATTACATATTCATATTCATATTCATGTTCATATTCATATTCATGTTCATATCCATATTCATGTTCATATCCATATTCATGTTCATATATAGAAACTGTTGGGGATCCGCGGCAGCACAATGTATTTCTTCTTCTTCTTCTTCTTCCAACGCTCCATATCGACCATTTGTCAAACACTCTCTGTGATTTGTATGTGATCTGAGCCTAAGAGCGATTGTACGTTGTGCCAGTTATGCGCCTACAAGTAGGCCAGCACATCCGATTTTGAGCTGTTTTTATTTACTAGGGTAGCATCCTAGGGCCTACATCAGTCGCCTCTTACGACATGCATTGTAGGTTGCAGTGGTACTATGTTTTGCTTCCCCTTTTGGGACCTGGCACAAAATGTATTTAAAAGTGTGTCCGCGTAATGCAAAGTTTGAGAACTGCTGCCATATAGCATCACAAGAATCTATGTATCAATGTTGTTTCTATTTCATGTTTGATGTAGCTTACAGGAAAATTGATACTGTCTGAATGGTTTGTCAAATGGTTGAGGTAGTTAAAGGTGTCAAAGTTCTGCTAAGAACAAACTATTTGATGATGATGATGCATCTGTGTTATGTTACATGTTTAAGTCAAACACATACGATCTTGTCATGTATTTGCTGTAGAAGATCAAATAAAATCATATTTGTAAAATAAATGATAAATGCTGTATCATATTTGTGACTAATGCCAGCGAGAGTTGGAAATGACTAAAGATATAGAAAGCAAGTTGAATGCATTTGAAAATAAATGTCTGCGAAAAATAATGAATATAAAATGGAACGAATTCAGGAGAAGTGATGAAATCAGAGACATGTCTGGTCAACCACTAGTGACAACTGTTATAAGAAAGAGAAGATGGAGATATGTTGGGCACACCTTAAGGAGAAATGATCAACGAATATCAAAGCAGGCATTGAAGTGGGATGCAAAGTGTTCAAGAAGGAGAGGACGACCTAAGGAGACCCTGAAACGAACTTTGCTGAGAGAGGCAAGAAATATCGGTCTCGGTTCCATGGAGGAGATTGAGCGAGTTGCCCGGGATAGAGTGGTATGAAGAAATTGATTGCAGCACTATGTAACGTATAATGGTAAGAGAGGAATTAATATTATTATTATATATTTGTGACTAATGATGCTTCAGTGACTCATTTTTATAGATATCCATTTTTATTTAGTTCTAGTTCACTGTGAAAGTATTTTTATAGATATCAGTGGCGGCTCGTCATTAAGGGCCAGTGGGGTCAGGCCCCACCAGAAATAATGTATAACATGTGTAAATACAAATATTTAACCTAACACAAAACAATAATTTTTACGGAAATTTTGTCCGGCCCCACCATCAAAAAAGATCACCAGCCGCCACTGATAGATATCCATTTTGTTTAGCTCTAGTTCATTGTGAAAGTATTTTTATAGATATCCATTTTTGTTTAGCTCTAGTTCATTGTGAAAGTATTTTTATAGATATCCATTTTGTTTGATTCAGTTCATTGTGAAGTATTTGATCTGTCCTTTAGTGAGAAAATGTTGAACTTTCCGCTTATTTTGGTATTGTTTGCTTAACTAAATTGAAGTTTAAAATCTCGTATATCTTACAACTGCTTGTTCACTTTCCATGTTTTATCTCGTCTTGCGAGTGAGGAATATCATCAGCATCAAGTGCCGTGCCATCAGGCGTTGGTTATCAAGTTCTTCTACAACTCTGTTTCTTGTTCTAGCTATGAGTTCTGATACTGTTTCTTGTTCTAGCTATGAGTTCTGATACTGTTTCTTGTTCTAGCTATGAGTTCTGATGCTGTTTCTTGTTCTAGCTATGAGTTCTGATGCTGTTTCTTGTTCTAGCAATGAGTTCTGATGCTGTTTTCGCACTGTGCCATGATGTTAAGCTGCCTAGAATCTTTTCTTTCTGTCGACCTCTATCTCGCTTCCCCTGTATCTTGCCCGCTGTCACAATTTATTCCAGTTTTTATCTCTTCTCATAGCAAGTTCAAAGAATGATGATTATTTATTTATGATGCATTTCACAAGTGATCTCTTTTCGTCTGTTTCCTGGAGAACATTATCATTTGTCATCTTTTCATATGATATTCTCATCATTCTTCTATAAAATCACATCTTTTCTGTCCATGATATTCTCATCATTCTTCTATAAAATCACATCTTTTCTGTCCATGATATTCTCATCATTCTTCTATAAAACCACATCTTTTCTGTCCATGATATTCTCATCATTATTCTATAAAATCACATCTTTTCTGTCCATGATATTCTCATCATTCTTCTATAAAACCACATCTTTTCTGTCCATGATATTCTCATCATTCTTCTATAAAACCACATCTTTTCTGTCCATGATATTCTCATCATTCTTCTATAAAACCACATCTTTTCTGTCCATAATATTCTCATCATTATTCTATAAAACCACATCTTTTCTGTCCATGATATTCTCATCATTCTTCTATAAAATCACATCTTTTCTGCTCATGATATTCTCATCATTCTTCTATAAAATCACATCTTTTCTGTCCATGATATTCTCATCATTCTTCTATAAAACCACATCTTTTCTGTCCATGATATTCTCATCATTCTTCTATAAAACCACATCTTTTCTGTCCATAATATTCTCATCATTATTCTATAAAACCACATCTTTTCTGTCCATGATATTCTCATCATTCTTCTATAAAATCACATCTTTTCTGCTCATGATATTCTCATCATTCTTCTATAAAATCACATCTTTTCTGTCCATGATATTCTCATCATTATTCTATAAAACCACATCTTTTCTGTCCATAATATTCTCATCATTCTTCTATAAAACCACATCTTTTCTGTCCATGATATTCTCATCATTCTTCTATAAAACCACATCTTTTCTGTCCATAATATTCTCATCATTATTCTATAAAACCACATCTTTTCTGTCCATAATATTCTCATCATTATTCTATAAAACCACATCTTTTCTGTCCATGATATTCTCATCATTCTTCTATAAAATCACATCTTTTCTGCTCATGATATTCTCATCATTCTTCTATAAAATCACATCTTTTCTGTCCATGATATTCTCATCATTCTTCTATAAAACCACATCTTTTCTGTCCATGATATTCTCATCATTCTTCTATAAAACCACATCTTTTCTGTCCATAATATTCTCATCATTATTCTATAAAACCACATCTTTTCTGTCCATGATATTCTCATCATTCTTCTATAAAATCACATCTTTTCTGCTCATGATATTCTCATCATTCTTCTATAAAATCACATCTTTTCTGTCCATGATATTCTCATCATTATTCTATAAAACCACATCTTTTCTGTCCATAATATTCTCATCATTCTTCTATAAAACCACATCTTTTCTGCTCATGATATTCTCATCATTCTTCTATAAAACCACATCTTTTCTGTCCATGATATTCTCATCATTCTTCTATAAAACCACATCTTTTCTGTCCATAATATTCTCATCATTATTCTATAAAACCACATCTTTTCTGTCCATGATATTCTCATCATTCTTCTATAAAATCACATCTTTTCTGCTCATGATATTCTCATCATTCTTCTATAAAATCACATCTTTTCTGTCCATGATATTCTCATCATTATTCTATAAAACCACATCTTTTCTGTCCATGATATTCTCATCATTCTTCTATAAAACCACATCTTTTCTGTCCATAATATTCTCATCATTCTTCTATAAAACCACATCTTTTCTGTCCATGATATTCTCATCATTCTTCTATAAAACCACATCTTTTCTGCTCATGATATTCTCATCATTCTTCTATAAAACCACATCTTTTCTGTCCATGATATTCTCATCATTCTTCTATAAAGTCACATCTTTTCTGTCCATGATATTCTCATCATTCTTCTATAAAAACACATCTTTTCTGTCCATGATATTCTCATCATTCTTCTATAAAACCACATCTTTTCTGCTCATGATATTCTCATCATTCTTCTATAAAACCACATCTTTTCTGTCCATAATATTCTCATCATTCTTCTATAAAACCACATCTTTTCTGTCCATGATATTCTCATCATTCTTCTATAAAACCACATCTTTTCTGTCCATGATATTCTCATCATTCTTCTATAAAACCACATCTTTTCTGCTCATGATATTCTCATCATTCTTCTATAAAACCACATCTTTTCTGTCCATAATATTCTCATCATTATTCTATAAAACCACATCTTTTCTGTCCATGATATTCTCATCATTCTTCTATAAAACCACATCTTTTCTGTCCATGATATTCTCATCATTCTTCTATAAAGTCACATCTTTTCTGTCCATGATATTCTCATCATTCTTCTATAAAGTCACATCTTTTCTGTCCATGATATTCTCATCATTCTTCTATAAAATCACATCTTTTCTGCTCATGATATTCTCATCATTCTTCTATAAAACCACATCTTTTCTGTCCATAATATTCTCATCATTATTCTATAAAATCACATCTTTTCTGTCCATGATATTCTCATCATTTTTCTATAAAACCACATCTTTTCTGTCCATGATATTCTCATCATTATTCTATAAAATCACATCTTTTCTGTCCATGATATTCTCATCATTCTTCTATAAAACCACATCTTTTCTGACCATGATATTCTCATCATTCTTCTATAAAACCACATCTTTACTACTCATGATATCCATATTCTTCTATAAACCACTCTTTTCGTCCTGTTTCTCACATCAAAAGATCACACTTCTGCTCATGATATTTATCCATTTTCCATTTTTCTAGTCCATTGTATCATCATTTTCTATAATACCATTTTTGTTTAGCTCTATTCATTTGTAAAACACATTTTTATAATATCCATTTTTTTATTTTCTGTTCATGATATTTGATCTTCCTTTATAAAATCAATCTTTCGCTTATATTTGTATTTTCTTACTAAATCACATCTTTTAATGTCATGATATTCTCTCATTCTTTTCACATTTCTTCATGATATTCTCATCATTCTTCTATAAAACCACATCTATTGCTGTCCATAAGGCTATTTATCAATTTTCTAAACTCTGTTTCTTGTTCTGCTAGAGTTCTGATACTTTTCATTTTTCTGCTCATGAGTTCTATCTGTTTCTTAATTCAGCATCTTTCTGTCATGTTTTCTTATTCTAGCTACAGTTCTTCTGTCTTATCTCATCTTCTTCAAATATCTCTGATGCTGTTTCCATCTGTCCCTATGTTAACGCCAGAATCTTTTCTGTCTGTCACTCTATCTTCTTCTGTATCTTCCCTTCTGTCCAATTTATTCCACTTTTTATCTCTTTCTTCATGCAAGTTCAAGATGTTTCATTATTTATTTGCTATGATTTCACAAGTGACCCTCTTTTCTGTCTGTTTCTGAAACATTATTCTATAACACATCTTTTCTTATGATATTCTCATCATTCTTCTATAAAACCACATCTTTTCTGTCCATGATATTCTCATCATTCTTCTATAAAACCACATCTTTTCTGTCCATGATATTCTCATCATTCTTCTATAAAACCACATCTTTTCTGCTCATGATATTCTCATCATTCTTCTATAAAACCACATCTTTTCTGTCCATAATATTCTCATCATTCTTCTATAAAATCACATCTTTTCTGTCCATGATATTCTCATCATTCTTCTATAAAATCACATCTTTTCTGTCCATGATATTCTCATCATTCTTCTATAAAACCACATCTTTTCTGTCCATGATATTCTCATCATTCTTCTATAAAACCACATCTTTTCTGTCCATAATATTCTCATCATTCTTCTATAAAACCACATCTTTTCTGTCCATGATATTCTCATCATTCTTCTATAAAACACATCTTTTCTGTCCATGATATTCTCATCATTCTTCTATAAAACCACATCTTTTCTGCCCATGATATTCTCATCATTCTTCTATAAAATCACATCTTTTCTGTCCATAATATTCTCATCATTATTCTATAAAACCACATCTTTTCTGTCCATGATATTCTCATCATTATTCTATAAAACCACATCTTTTCTGTCCATGATATTCTCATCATTCTTCTATAAATCACATCTTTTCTGTCATGATATTCTCATCATTCTTCTATAAAGTCACATCTTTTCTGTCCATGATATTCTCATCATTCTTCTATAAAACCACATCTTTTCTGTCCATGATATTCTCATCATTCTTCTATAAAACCACATCTTTTCTGTCCATAATATTCTCATCATTATTCTATAAAACCACATCTTTTCTGTCCATGATATTCTCATCATTCTTCTATAAAACCACATCTTTTCTGTCCATGATATTCTCTATCATTTTCTGTCCATGATATTCTCATCATTTCTGTCCATGATATTCTCATCATTCTTCTATAAAACTACATCTCTGTAGATTCTAATAATTTACTATTCTTGTTTTTTATTGTCCATGATTCACATCTGTATGTGAACACTGGTTCTACATGATTCACATCTGTATGTCATGACACACTGTGTACCTACATGATTCACATCTGTATGTGAACACTGGTTCTACATGATTCACATCTGTATGTGAACACTGTTTCTACATGATTCACATCTGTATGTGAACACTGTTTCTACATGATTCACATCTGTATGTGAACACTGGTTCTACATGATTCACATCTGTATGTGAACACTGGTTCTACATGATTCACATCTGTATGTGAACACTGGTTCTACATGATTCACATCTGTATGTGAACACTGGTTCTACATAGCACTGTAAGACTATCTTACTTTCCATGATAAGCTTTTATTATACAACATGTTATTTTCATTTCCCAAACAGCTGCCTTAGATTGTTTGATTTAACAAAACAGATTACAGTAAACCAAGAGGTTAAAAAAGACGCTAGCGCTGGTTAGGACACACTTTACGAAAACTAGAGTGAAATATAACAAGAAGAGTCCTTTCCTGGAACCCACAGGGACAGCAAAGAAAGGGAAGTCTAGAAATACATGGAGACGAGATTTGGCATGAGTTGGTAGAAGCAGAGATCAACAATATAACGAATAGCTGGAGGGAGTTGCAGGAGATAGGAAGATTTGGCATGAGTTGGTAGAAGCAGAGATCAACAATATAACGAATAGCTGGAGGGAGTTGCAGGAGATAGGAAGATTTGGCATGAGTTGGTAGAAGCAGAGATCAACAATATAAAGAAGGGCTGGAGGGAGTTGCAGGAGATAGGAAGATTTGGCATGAGTTGGTAGAAGCAGAGATCAACAAAATAACGAATAGCTGGAGGGAGTTGCAGGAGATATGAAGATTTGGCATGAGTTGGTAGAAGCAGAGATCAACACAATATAACGAATAGCTGGAGGGAGTTGCAGGAGATAGGAAGATTTGGCATGAGTTGGTAGACGCAGAGATCAACAATATAACGAATAGCTGGAGGGAGTTGCAGGAGATAGGAAGATTTGGCATGAGTTGGTAGAAGCAGAGATCAACACAATATAACGAATAGCTGGAGGGAGTTGCAGGAGATAGGAAGATTTGGCATGAGTTGGTAGAAGCAGAGATCAACACAATATAACGAATAGCTGGAGGGAGTTGCAGGAGATATGAAGATTTGGCATGAGTTGGTAGAAGCAGAGATCAACAAAATATAACGAATAGCTAACAAGAAGAAGATGGCCTTTCTGGAAACAGGATCAGCAAGAAAAAGATCTGAAGTTTCATGGAAAGAGATTTGGAGGCAGAGATCAACAATATAACGAATAGCTGGAGGGAGTTGCAGGAGATAGGAAGATTTGGCATGAGTTGGTAGAAGCAGAGATCAACAAATAACGAAAGGGTGGAGGGAGTTGCAGGAGATAGAAGATTTGGCATAGTTGGTAGAAGCAGAGATCAACAATATAAAGAAGGGCTGGAGGGAGCTGCAGGAGATAGGAAGATTTGGCATGAGTTGGTTAAGGGCATATGCCCCAATCCGGATTAAAAAGGCGGAGAGAGAGAAGGATATTGGTTTATTCTTCTCTTTATTCCTGTATTACATTTACCATTGTATGTAATTATTGTACCCAGGAATTTGTATTGCTTTTCTTGTTTTAGAACTGTTCCCTTTATTCTAATTATACATTGTTGAGGTTAACTATTTGATATAGCTGTCACATTTTTGTCATCTATACTTGGACAATCTAGTTATCTTTCTGATGTCATGATTTCTACTTCTGCTTGTGTGTCTTTTTCACTTTCATCTATTCAGACAATATAAGAAGAATATAATAAGGAGTGATATGATAACAACTGAAGACGAATATATGTCTACGTTAATGACAGTTGGAATAGAGGGTGTCGGACAAATGGGTGCAAGCAGAGAGATCTAACTTGAGATTTTAGTCTCTAGAAATCCAATGAAATGCGTCTTGTGTATGGCTAAATTATGTCCCGCCTCCTGAGCTCATTTCTGAAGAGTTATGAGAGATCGGGGCTTGTTTTTCGTATCTGCCGGAGGAGGGAGGTGGAAATGGCAAAAGTCAATGAAAATAAATGTTAGCTGTACAGACGCTTACAGTCCCGCCTCTATTCGTTGCCAGACAAGCAACCGGAAGACGTGGAACTGTGTGTTCAAGAGAAAAGTAAAAGATATATATTTGAAAGATGGCGCTAGAAGATAGGAACCTCAACGTCCTGGTAAACGAAACGAAGGAAGTTTGAGGCTAACGGTTTGAGTCATGGACTCCATTTTGGTGCACGCTTGGCTCAGACTCACTGCTTATGTTATCTTGGTGCGCATTTTTCTCTCTGCACCGGAATTCTCTGGATTTGCGTTTTGAAGCTACGATTAGGTTACCGTTGTCTGACATGAGCTGGGGGTCGGACGGTGCATAGTTGGCAACTGTTCTACCAGCAGTACTCAGAGACCCCCGCTGTGCGTGAGATAGAGTTGAGAGTTCAAGTCGGGTTAACTTAAACGTACCGAGTTTCCCTCTCATCTGAGAGCTTCTTTACTTTTTTCTTCACATTTTGTTTAAACGGGAAAAGTCGAGATTGAATGTGACAAACATGCCTATGTATATTTACATATTGATATGTGTAGATATATGTACCGATACGCGTGTCGTTGTGGGCGTATGTCGCGGTGTGTACGTGTGTCAATGTTTGTGTGCATTGACATACATGTGGATGTTTATGTGCGTGTGAAAACATATATATGTATATGTAGATATATTGGTTAATTCTAACTGAACTGACGTCACATCACTACAGACAGACCCATAGGTACTCAGTCTTCTCTAACAGATGTCAGAGGGTATGCATGCTGATGGTTCATGTGGCTCGCTGGTTAAACACCTTCTCTCTCTGCTCCTCAAGCAGCCAGCTCTACGTGTACAACGTCTAAACTCCTTAAATCGCTGAATTGATTCAACATCAGTTCTAGTGTCCTCGTCCAACAGTAGGTTGCCAAGAGAACGAAGAACATCCTCCTTATCAATCCTAAATTTCCTGACAATCGGTGCTCTCGGTGCAAACCTGTTCGCTCTCTCGTTCCCACGAACACCGGAGCGCCAAGGACAGTAGATCCACGTGAGTCTCCGGAGGCTGGAAACCTCTATTGACGACATTCACTCATTCAGCAAACTGTCATTCTAGATCTTCAGAAGCATTGACTGAGACCTGTCATTCTAGATCTTCGGAAGCATTGACTGAGACCTGTCATTCTAGATCTTCGGAAGCATTGACTGAGACCTGTCATTCTGGATCTTTGGAAGCATTGACTGAGACCTGTCATTCTGGATCTTTGGAAGCATTGACTGAGACCTGTCATTCTGGATCTTCGGAAGCATTGACTGAGACCTGTCATTCTAGATCTTCGGAAGCATTGACTGAGACCTGTCATTCTGGATCTTTGGAAGCATTGACTGAGACCTGTCATTCTGGATCTTTGGAAGCATTGACTGAGACCTGTCATTCTGGATCTTTGGAAGCATTGACTGAGACCTGTCATTCTGGATCTTCGGAAGCATTGACTGAGACCTGTCATTCTGGATCTTTGGAAGCATTGACTGAGACCTGTCATTCTAGATCTTCATAAGCATTGACTGAGAGTTAGAAACAGCACTGGCCCCAGTAAACAGAGTCTCAAAGAGATACTGAAGGGCAGCAGTAACGACCTTAGACTCCATCCTCGTACTGGAAGTAGATATTATGTATGCTCCGCTTTGCTCTGCAATGATTCCAGCCTGATTTCTCACCACGACGCACAGTGACTTCTCACCACGACGCACACTGACTTCTCACCACGACGCACAGTGACTTCTCAACACGACGCACAGACCTATCTGTATAAACATCATCATCATCATCACTTGCCCTTATCTGCTATCAGCTAATAACATTGCCGTAGTACCTCTGAAGTCGGAGACGGCTCGCCTGAATGGCGAGAGAAGAGTTGCGATGCTGACGTCAAACCAAGTCCATGACAATGTTGAATAGTAGGGCTGACGTTACACAACATGGTGGCACGTCTATTTTAACTTCAAACTTCAGTTCGGAAGTTTCAACATGTAACATTGCATTTGAAGAACTTACTACAGAAGCAATCACCATGCATATTCTTCGGCATCTGCCGTGGAAGGAAGAGCCCCTACGAGTTTTCAAAATAATATTATATCGGTTATATATATATATACATACTAGCTAATTAATCCGGCTCTGCATGGGTGAAAGTTGTTATTAATCCTTGATGAGGAATTGGATAAGCCTTTCCAAAAGATGTCATCTAATAGCATGAATTGTATTTTCTGATATTATTTAAGAAGTGATTTGAATCGGCTATGTTGTCGTTAAACGATTTTAACAGTTCAAGTGGTTCTTGTAATGCTTCACGTCTAATCAAAGTAGCGTCTTCACATTCTTCCAAACTATTTTACAATTTCTATAATATAGTTTCAAACAGAAAAGTGAAGTTGAAATGATATGAAAATTATACATTCTGCGCAGCACCGGATTAGCCTAGTAGCAGAAGTAGCAAATGCTACGGGCCCCGCGCTTCTAGGGGCCCCGCGCCTATGTGACAGATGAAAATGGAAAAAATAACCAGATGTTATATCAAAAACACGCACGCTGTCTGAATTTTTAAATGTTGTATGTGATGGTGCTGAATCCAACGAAATCGATGCAGAAAATACAGAAGTCGCGTCTCACGGAGTAGTAGATGAAGGCAGTGCTATAGAAGCATCATCATTACCAATATTACCATTAAGATCAGCAACTCTTCACGATTTAGCCACATTTTCCACAAGACAAACTGAAATCGAATGTACAGCAAGTTCTCCCAATTTAGCCATATCATCTTCAAGCCAAAGAGAGGTAGAAAGCACAGCACATGCTTCTAATGTAGCAACATCATCTACAAGCCAAAAACACAACGAAAGTAAAATGCACTCCAACGATATTGGTGAATGGCCAAACAACTTCAATCGAGATTATTGGATTGTGAAAGAAAGTAGCGAAGTGCAACATATGAACAGTGATTTCATGTCTTTAAAAAAACCCAAAAAAACATACGATAAAGAAAACAATCCACGATTTTGTCGAAAGTCGTTTTCACATACACGCATACACCAACAAACAAAACTCACGTGAGAGATTGGTTGTGTTATACAGAAACTAAAGGACAACTGTTCTGTTTTGTTTGCAAAGTTATTGATTTAGGCTGTACCATAGAGTGACTGGTGTATTTGGAATACTCCGGCAGTTAAAATCTATTACAGCAAAAGAAATCTTGAAAAGAACTCCAAATGTTGTCAGCTCTTACCAAGAGGATTTGGAAGAAAGTAAGCACAGGCGACGAACTTATGCAGTTCGTTGAACTTCTAAAATTAATGTAGCTGCTGCTATTAGCAACGAAAAGCATGAGGCTCTTGAACTGCAATTTTATAAACTTATAATGGAAAATTCATTAGAGTCGTGTTTCCCAAATGTACAAAGTCTTACGAATTTATTTGTCTTTAATGATTACTAACTGCAGCGGAGAACGTTCTTTTTCAACATTAAAGTGTATAAAAAGTGAGTTAAGAAACATAATGTGACAAGATATTCTAAATAACCTCACCTTAATGAACATTGAATGTAATTTACTTAGAGAAATTGATTTGTCTAGTGCTATCTCTAAATTTGCTCACATTAAATCGAGACAAGTTTGTTTGTAAAAGTTGTGTTTTATTTTATTATCATACAAAACCTAGGGCCCCGCGCTAAAATTTGCTACGGGCCCCGCGCTAGTCTAATCCGGCACTGATTCTGCGCAAATCAACGCAAACGGAAAAACGCAACGCAACTAATGGTGTATTTAAAAAAAATTAGATCGGCATTAGAAAAATCAAAAAAGATTGCGTGTTTCTTATACGATGCAAAGGAACGACCTCGCCACATGTACAAAACGGTGGGAAATCCATTAGAGTAGAACTTCACTAAATGTCACTAGCTTCACGGCAAGTCGTTAGGACTACAGGTCTCCTGAAAAGATCTCACTTGAATGAGCTAACCCATAAGGTCTCCAATGATTGAAAATATCGTTAGATTTATATGCCAGTGGTAACGTGTTGCTTCTATGGCTCGGAAACCTGGAAGACCACAAAGGAAACTATCAGAAAACTGCAGACCTTCGTAAATGGATGTTTACGTAGGATAGATGGATTGAGATGGTATGATAAGATTACAAACGAGGATCTCAGGGAGAGAACAAAGCAGATACCAGTGGAGAGAGAGAGCTCAGGAAGAGACGCTGGCGATGGATAGGACATACATTGAGAAGACCGACCCGAAGCATCGCAAGACAGGCATTGTTTTGAAACCCGCAGGGAAAGAGGAGTAGGGAAGGCCTAGGCAGACCTGGAGAAGAGAGCTGGAGGCGGATATAAAGAGGATAGGCAAAATATGGAAAGAATTGGAAGGGATGGCAAGAGAGAGGAAGAGATGGAAGAAGTTTGTTGAAGACCTGTGCTCCGAGGGGAGTTGAAAGGTGATGATGATGATGATGAACGTGTTGCACGTTAAGGGACGTAATCCATGCCTATGTTGTAGAGGCCATCTGGCAATTTTTGGATTATATTCCTTCGACTGTTAAGCTTTCTTAACCACGTGTCCTGTTGTAACAAAGATGTCGGATTTTAATGTCGGATCTGACATCAAGAATTCGATTTAATTTAATTTTAAAGCTAATATTGATCCGATTTCGAAACTGTTTCTTTAGTTGATCTAAACTTGTCATGATAACATTTTGCAGAAAAATGGGGAATTTCGGATGTAAACTGAGGCCGTGTATAGGTGGACAGCACATCCCGACACTAAGGAATATATATATATATATATATATATATATATATATATATAGACCTTTTCGTCTTTACAGAAGTTGGCAAGTGTTTTACTGTGAGTTTTCGCTTTTCTCTCTTGTCGTTCAGCTCATACATAAGTCTCTCATCAAAAGACTCTGCGCCGTTTCGCCTTTCACACAACTCTGTCATCACCTAGTTTTTCCCATGTGCTGGGGCCTATAGAAAAGTTGTTCATTGAGGCTTTGCAGACATCTTTATATCTGAGCAGTGGTCTGCCCTGGTGCCTCTTCTCCTCCGAAAGTTCACAGAACAACATTTGTTTTGGTATGCGACAAGTTTCCATTCTTCTCACATGTCCCAACCATCTTAGTCGTCTACTGCTGAGCATGCCCATGATGGAAGGCAGATTTGCACGTTGTAGTACTTCAGAGTTAGTTATCTTGTCGTACCACCTGATGTTCATAATCTTGCGGAGACATCGAAGGTGAAAGATGTTAAGTCTCCTCTCGTGTCTTGAGTAGGCTGTCCATGTTTCTGAGCCATATAGTAAAGAACTAATTACACAGGATCGATATATTTTAATCTTCGTCTGCAATGTCAGTTTTGTGTTGTCCCACGCTCGCTTTGATAGAATGCCGAATGTAGTAGCCGCACTCCCTACACGAGCGTTGATTTCTTCATCAAGAAAAAGGCTGGCAGTGACTATGGACCCAAGATAGCAGAATTTTTGAACTGGTGTTAGATGGTTACCATTTAAAGTGATATTTGTTGTGTTACCTCCTTGACATAATACAACTGTTTTGGAGACACTTATTGTCAGAGAAAATAGGTCGCATGCCGTTGACAAATTATTGATTAGACATTGCAGTGTAGTCTCACTGTGGGCGACTAAGGCAGCATCGTCAGCGAAAAGGAGGTCCTTGGGAAGAATTTCCGTCATTTTTGTCTTGGCTCTTAAGCGAGCCAAGTTAAAAGTGAACCATCAGATCTAGTGTGGATGAAAACATCATCATCAGCGTCCCACAAGGCGTGGTTCAAAACGACTGCTAGGAGATGCCAAAGAGAGTGGGGGCAAGGACACAGCCCTGCTTGACTCCACTCTTAACCTCGAAATTATCAGATGTGCTGCTATCGAACTGTATGCTGGATTTCATGCTCTCATGGAAGGAGACAGTCAATTGGAGCAACTATGGGGGACAGCCAATATGCTTCAATATTTTATAAAGACTTGGCCTGCTGACTGTGTCAAATGCCTTAGTCAGATCCACGAAAGCAATACATGAAGGCTTACTCTGCTCTTCTCTTGTAGCTGTTGACGGGTAAATACCCTGGTACTATACCATGCATACAATACACCGAGAAGCAAATAATCAAGTGGTTCGGCCATCTAATGAGAATGGAACCACATTTACTACCATCACGTGCCTACAATAATATACACTCAGGGCGCAGAGCACGAGGCAGGTCAAGAACACGATGGATAGATAACATCTCAGAGTCCCTGAGAAAGCATGGACTGACAACGTCAAGCGCAACACACATGGCACAAGATAGAAAAACTAACTCTCCCCACGTCGCTTCACGGCAAATGTGGTTAAGATAAGATAAGACTAATACAGGATCGACATATTTGAATCTTGGTCTGCTATTGTTTTGTTTTGTCATGTTTGTTTTTCAACTGACTTCCGGTTAGATGCATTGTGGGAGAAAATACGTCATAAATAATTAACAAAATGGCGGCTACAACACACGAAGGTAATGCGACTAAATAATAATGAAGATAATGTTGTGTAATAACTTTAATGATTCTGTTATGGTACATTTATTTGATGTCTGTTGTTGTGATTGCCTCATTAAAAAACTGTATCACATTATCCTAGCTTCAGCAAGGAGAATAATTGCAAGATGTCTTTTGGAATTACTAATGCAATCTACCTAAGTTATAGGCGAGTTATAGCAATTATCGGCCAAACATACGCTCCAACATCAGACCATGCAGATGAAGAAATCGAAAAATATTATGAAGATTTACAACAAATTCTCAAACAAGTAAAGACAACTGACATACTAATTATAATGGGCGATATGAATTCAAAAATTGGCAAAGGCAAATACAAGAATATTGTAGGACAATACTGACTAGGAACAAGGAATGAACGAGGAGATAGGCGTATCCAGTTCTGTGAAGAAAATAACATGGTTATATGCAACACATTTTACCAACACGAATCTAGGAGATTATACACATGGAAAAGCCCAGGAGATAAAGGAACCAGATAGATTTCATCATTATTAGGAACAGATTTAAAAATAATGTATGAACACCAAAACATATCCAGTAGCAGATATAAATTCTGATCATAATCCAGTGATGATCAAACTAAATATAAAACTAAAAAGATAGACCAACCAACAAGAAAGGAGCCACATATAGATATATCAGCACTTAAACAATCAGAGATACAACAGAAATATTGTGTGGAAGTAAAGAACAAATATGAATGCCTAATGACAGAGTGCTTAGAACAATACAGAAGAGAACATCCTGAAGAGAAAGTAACCAATAAATGGGATTGCTTAAAACAGAGTATACAAACTGCAAACAAAAACCTGCCTGTAAAAGAATCCATGAAAAATCAAATGTGGATGACTGATGAAATCTTAGAAAAAATGGCAGAACGAAAGAAAGCCAAGAACACCCCAAAGTATACAATTTTAGACAACAAAATACGCAACATGTGCAGAACCACAAAAGTAAACTGGTTAGAAACAAAATGCAAGGAAATAGAAGATATGGCAGAAAAACACAGGACTAGAGATATGCACAGAGAAATAAGACAAATGACAAGTAAGAAAAATACTCTAAAAGGTGGAGGATGTATCAAAAACAACAGCAACCAACTTCTGTTTGATAAAACAGAAGTATTGACAAGATCTACAGAATATGTAATGGCTCTATTTGATGATCAAAGAAGCAGTAAACGGAGAATAAAGTGCAATGACGGCCCAAGAATACTAAAATCTGAAGTTGTAAGAGCAATCGAAACAATGAAGCGAGGAAAGGCTGCAGGATTGGACAATATTACTGTTCAAATGTTAACCTCCTTAGAGGATTTTGGTATTTCAACCATTACAGGTTTGTGCAATGATATATATAACACAGGATATATACCAAGAGACTTGAAGACATCAGTATTCATACCACAACTAAAAAAGCCCAAAGCACAGGAGTGCACAGACTATAGAACAATTAGCCTGATGAGCCACATAACAAAAATACTACTCAAGATCATACATGAAAGAATTAAAAACAAGATAGACATAGAAGTAGGAGAAGAACAGTTTGGCTTTAGAAAGAACAGAGGAACAAGAGAGGCAATACTTTGCATAAGACTATTCGCTGACAAGTATATAGAAGTGCAAAAAGTATCTACTTGTGTTTCATCGATTATAGCAAAGCTTTTGACAGAGTCCAACAAGAAAAGCTAATCATATGTCTACAAGAAATAGGCCTAGATGGGGATGATATCAGACTAATAAGTAACATATACTGGGAACAGACAGCAATTTTTTTTTTTTTTTTTCGTCCGCTTTCAACTCAGACGAGTTTCATCTCTGAAACTGATTTTTGCGTGAAAATCTGTTTTTCCAATTTCTTACAATGGCAGCAGCTTGCACATTGTAAATTACTTTACACTGGCAGCCGTGTGCTCAATGTACTCGTAATTAGTATTCCTCGCCATACAGGCAGATTTTCTCCGACTTCAGAGGTACTCACGTTATCGTCCTGAGTAAGACCAGGGGACTCAAACAAATGCCGGACAGTAGGTTCGAACCCGAGCTATGAGGCGTCTCACAGCTAGCAGGCCGAGCTACTATCAACTACTCTAGGCAGTCCCCAGACAGCAATAATAAAATATGAAAATAGCTACTCTCCATATATAGACATAAAGAGAGGAGTGAGACAAGGATGCATTCTGTCACCAAGCCTATTTAACATCTACACAGAGAAAATCTTCAAACAACTAGAGGGAATGCCAGGACTCAAGATCAATGGAAAAAATAATAAACAACTTAAGATATGCAGATGACACAGTATTGGTAGCAGAAATGAACAAGAACTAGTGGACCAATTGGACAGAACTAGCAAGGAATATGGATTAGACATTAACATACAGAAAACAAAAACTATGGTAATCAACAAGGAAATGGAAAAACCTAAAATGAATATAAAAATACATGGAGAATTACTACATCAAGTAAAAGCTTCTTATATCTCGGTCAGATGTATAACAGAAATTAAAAAGAGAATAGGAATGGCCAAGGATAATTTCAATAGTATGAGAAAGTTACTGACATCCAAACAAATCA
This sequence comes from Arion vulgaris, assembly GCA_020796225.1. Classification (NCBI taxonomy): domain Eukaryota; kingdom Metazoa; phylum Mollusca; class Gastropoda; order Stylommatophora; family Arionidae; genus Arion; species Arion vulgaris. Next base: position 112,759,981 of record CM036753.1, on the reverse strand, counting down.
CAAACAGGCTAAAAATGAGAATGATCAAATGCTATATATTTCCTATATTAATGTATGGCTCGGAAACATGGACAATGAACAAGCAGTTAGAAGACAGAATTGATGCATTTGAGATGTGGATATATAGAAGAATAGGCAGAGTTTCATGGACAGAAAAACAGACAAATAAACAAGTTTTAGGAAAACTAGGCATGAAGAAACAATTATTAAGAGAAATAAAATTCAGACAAGTATTTTGGGCACATAAAAAGACATGGCACCATGATAAAACATTTACTAGAGGGGACGCCCGAGTGGTTACCGGGCCCAAATTTGGGATGTAAAGAATATAACCACTGTTACCTGCCACGCATGTCGTAAGAGGCGACTAAGGAGGTTTGGCTGAAATCGGATGCACGTGTCCTAAACATGTAGAAGAATATGCGTTTAGGGGCCAACCAAACCAATGTGCAACGTATACACGTTCTTGGCAAAGATCAAACATATCACAAAGAGTGATTAAAATTAGTAGTAAAGAACAAACGCAAAGAAGAAGACTAGAGGGAAAGTTGAGGGGAAGGGCAAGAGGAAGACCGAGAGATAAGTGGGAGGAAAACTTTAAGAAATGGACAGGTTACAGTCTGGCAGTGTGCAACACCAAGGCGAAAGACAGAGGATGCTGGAGATTCATTGCAGCCAACCTTCGATGTGGAGACCGCACCTGATGATGATGATGAATCTACCTTCACACCAAGGCAGACTCCTGCTCCACAACCACTGATTTCACTGATCACACGGATTCATTTAAATTCAACATTTCTCAAATTTGGTTTTTGCTGAATGATGGTGTATTGCTAGTTTTACCAAGATATAGAGTGCCTCAGGACATGAGAGATGCAAACATCATCACCTTGTATAAAAATAAAGGTGATCGTGGTGACTGTAACAATTACCGTGGTATCTCGTTGCTCAGCATCGTGGGGAAGGTCTTCGCACGCATAGTACTAAATAGGTTACAAAAGCTAGCAAACCAAGTATACCCTGAGTCACAATGTGGATTTAGATCCAACAGATCCACTATTGACATGTTATTCTCCTTGAGACAACTGCAGAAGAAATGTCGCGAACAACGCATGCCACAGTACATTGCCTTCATAGATCTAACAAAGGCATTTGACCTAGTGAGTAGAGATGACCTCTTCAAGCTTTTGGAAAAAATCGGCTGCCCTCCTACATTGCTTAAAATCATAACATCATTCCATAACAACATGAAGGGTACAGTGATGTTTGATGGGGCCTCCTCCAGCGCTTTTCCTATCAACAGCGGCGTCAAGCAGGAGTGCGTACTTGCACCCACACTCTTTGGGATATTTTTCTCCTTACTTCTCTCCCATGCTTTTGAATCCGCCAAGAAGGAATATTTCTCCACACAAGATCAGATGGAAAATTGTTCAACATGCGCGACTCAAAGCAAAGACCAAAGTCCAAAGAGTCACCATCAGGAAACTTCTGTTTGCCGATGATGCAGCATTAACATCATACACAGAAGAAGGGCTACAACACCTCATGGACAGATTTGCTGCAGCATCAAATGAATTCGGCTTGACCATCAGCCTGAAGAAAACAAATATAATGTTCCAGGATATTAGCAGAGCCCCATCTATCAACATTGGTAGTCATTCGCTTGAAGTAGTCAATACCTTTACATACCTTGGCTCTGTCATCAGCAGCAACCTCTCCTTCGATGATGAAATTAGTGGTCGCATTGGGAAGGCCTCCACTGCTATGTTTAAATTAGCAAAGCGTGTATGGGAAAACAGGGCACTCACAAGAAACACCAAGATACAAGTATATAAAGCTTGTGTTCTCAGCACTCTGCTGTATGGTAGTGAGACATGGACCACATATGCTAGACAAGAACATCGCCTCAACACCTTCCACATGCGCTTTCTCAGGCGAATATACAACATCCGATGGCAAGATCACATCTCCAATATAGAAGTCCTGAACAGTGCTGGCATTCCAAGCATGCACACTTTACTGAGTCAGCGACGTCTCAGATGGCTGGGACACGTGTGCCGTATGAGTGATGATAGAATCCCAAAGAACATTCTATATGGTCAACTTGCATCTGGTGCTAGACATCATGGGTGCCCATTATTACGCTTCATTGACACCTGCAAGCGTGATCTAACTTCATGCGGCATAGACAAAAACACTGGGAGCGGCTGGCCAAAGACAGGCGCGCATGGTGAGGGGCGCTCGAAAAGAAGAAGAACAACATCCATGCATCGGCTCTAGTCTCCAGTTTTACCTGCAACAACTGTGGCAAGGATTGCCACTCCAGACTAGGCCATTACAGCCACATGAAACGTTTTGATTCAGCACAGAACATACTACGTGACGCAACACCTATTGTCTCCTGAGACAAAGAGGTCAATGATGATGAGAGTTTGAACTTAGACTCTGACTCCTACTTGTTCTAACTCAATTGTATTGATCAAACATTGGCCTGGGCTCGCCCTACTAATACTAAAACTAATATTATGTACTATTATTGTTTGCGTCCAGTATTTCAATCAAATTAATTTCATGGCCTACTCTCTTAAGTCTAATAAATGTTTAATGAGTAGGGTAGTCAAAGAAACGTAACCCAGCTGTAACAGGGAGTTCAGTGAGAGGTATACCTCTGAAGTCAGAAAAAGTCTGCCTGTATGGCAAGGAACCAATAAAACAGTAACTTACCGTTTTACCGGATAAGCAGGCTTTCACACAAAAATAATGCGTCAACACCAGGCACATGGCTATGGGCAAATGAAGATGTGAGAAGTATCCGTTGACAGTTAATTATAACGGAGTGATTATACGGAAACGTCTGTGAATAAAGTTCAAAGACAGAGTTATTCGCAGTCGACTGTGAATAACTCTGAACGTTATTCACAGACGTCTGCACTGTACAGTCACATCAGCATAGCCTAATAATTTTTTCTTTTAATAGGAGCGACAATAACATATATAATATATGGCATATCAACATCGTTTATATCTTATAGGCAGGCATACTTATGTAGGCCTCGGTCTCATCTAATATATTTTACAACGAATTCAAGTAATATGTCATTATAGGCCTATGATAATGGTTCAATATACAGTAAATTCTTTTGTTTTAGGTTGTGTCTGAGGCATTGAAGCAATGCTAGCCTCTTTCATATCTTTAATGGAGCGATCAGACTTCTAACCATCCATTCCATGTTTGCATGATATACATGGTAATATGATTATATTAACGCTGCCAGAGACTATATTCACACAGCATGACTTAGCCATTACTTAATCCCCAAGATTGACTCAAACTGCAGATTATTTACATTTTAAACATACAAAAATACATTGTTAAATTAACAGGTCCATGCATTAAGTGGCTAGTCAACATCTTAGTTGCCCAGGCGGTGTCACCCTTCGATTCAATATTTTCCCTCATTAGTGTACATCTCATGCTATAACAAGATCCGCCATTCAGATGATATTGAGTCCTGGATCCAAGCCATTCATATGATTATTGAGTCCTGGAATGTAGTATTTTAAACAACAATATAAAGTTAAGTTATGGCAGGGTTCTAGAACTCATCAGTATAGTAACATTTCTTTTGATTATAATATTACTGTCTTCTTATTTCCTTCAGAATTGAGAACAGTTGAAATCTAGGCTAGACAGAAACTACTGATAAAGATTCTGAAGAGGACCGAGTTGCACTTGGTCGAAGGACATTGACAGAAATATGAAGTGAAGTACCAGTTATGGCTTGTCATCTATTGCAGCTAATGATGAACCAGATGTGTCTATTGTATTCCAAACACAGGAGGCATTAGAACAGGGCCAAATGATGCAGACTATTTACCTAATCATATTATGCAGAATAGTAACTGTAATTGATTACCAATAGTCGCACATGTGGTGCCGGGGCCGGCAAGAGAAGCCAAGAATAGTACCACTGTGACCTACAAGGCATGTCATAAGAGACGACTGATGTAGGACCTAGGAAAGCTAATTTAGTAAATAAAAAGCATTTAAAAAATCAGTGGTGCTGGCATACTTGTAGATGCATAAACTGTCACAATGTACAATTGGTCTTAGGCTCAGATCACATACAAATCACTCAGAGTGGCTAACAAGTGGTCGATATGGAGCGTTCGAAGATTACCAATAGTAATTGATGTTCATGAGTGACACACCACACTTTTTGATGCATACCTAGAGAATTGCATCACAATGTAGTGAACTGCATCTGATAACTTACTGAAGATCAACTGAATGTTGAAATGAGGAGTGTGTGTTGAGGTATAGTGGTGACAATTTTGTGATAGCAGGTTAATGCTGACAAATTTATCTTTTCTCCCCATCTGTGCTCTGTGATACCACCACTTCAGCAGGTGTCTAAAGTGAACATCCAGCACGACCTGTAGTACATTTTTAGACAACAAATCCCGTCTTTTGGTAATTGTGATTTTTGCAGAAAAATGATGAGAATCACATTGACAACAAAAAGGACTAATGTAGATGTTTTGTGAAAGATCAAGGAACCGTATGCAGTCATGCATTTTAATCAAGCAGTCAGTGTTGTTGTCAACAAGTAATGCTGAGATGGAGATTATAACACTTTGTTTCAACTAGAAAATCTTGTTGGAAAGAGATATCAAAAACAATAAATAAAAGATTCTGGGCATTGTGATATGAAGGAGTGTCCAACACCAGCAGGCACAGCACATGATGATGCTGTAACTATTATACAGGGTGTTCAAGATAAAAACAGCCTGTGAATGGAGCTAATCTGGCATATATGTATGAAAATGAGAAGGTTCAGTTATAACGTAGTATAGGTCAAGGTTGTATGAAGGTGTGTAATCGTAGTGCGGAAGGAGCGATGAACAAATGTAACGTAGGGCGAGCTAGTCAGAACCGGTTTAAATAGTAAATAGACACAACTCAATAGGTTAACTGGCAACTTTTGATTTGTCAATGGGGCTGCATTTATCTTGAACACCCTATATATATATATATATATATATATATATATAAAAAGATGTTATGAGGAGCAGATGTAAGAAGTCTTATTTTCTATTATTGAGAAGAAAAATGTAACTTGTAATCTATTGTTTTGTAAACAGTTCATATTCAAGAAAGTATGTCAAGTGAATAAACAATTGAAATCTTTTTCTTCTTATCGTTTACACTGGAGACCAGCCAGAGACATTTTTCTGTAAAAATAGCTGGTATTTTGTTAGTTCTCCAGATGATTGCTTCATTATAACCAATGTTTTGTAATTCAGGACGATGATGATGTTACTCAAGTCTATCAGAAAAAGTCCAGCTACACAGCACCACTTAACCTGCTTCATGAGACACACGATCAGGTATAGTTGAAGCATTTTGTTGTTGTTGTTGTTGTATCTTGAGACTCACAGAGAGGTATGCTTGACTGATTTAATGAGTGATATAAGAGTTCTACTGAAAAAGGTTTTGTATATGCTGAAATTAAATGAGTCATATAGACCTCACTGAGATAGGTATGTTTGACTGATTAAAGTAGAGTCATATAGACTTTACAGAGAGGTATGCTTGACTGATTAAATGAGTCAGATAGTCACAGAGAGGTATGCTTGACTGATTAAATGAGTGATATAGAGTCACAGAGAGGTATGCTTGACTGATTAAATAAGTCAGATAGTCACCGATGAGATAGCAGAGGTATGTTTGACTGATTAAATAAGTCAGATAGTCACAGAGAGGTATGTTTGACTGATTAAAAGGTCATAGAGTCCGAGAGAGGTGTGTTTGACTTCTTCTTTGCGTCTTCTTTCGACCAATTTTAATCACTCTTTGTGATAAGTTTGATCTTTGCCAAGAACGTGTATACATTGCACATTGGTTTGGTAGGCCCTAAACGCATAGAATTCTACACGTTTAGGACATGTGCATCCGATTTCAGCCAAACCTCCTTAGTCGCCTTTACGACATGCGTGGCAGGTAACAGTGATTCTATTCTTTACACCCAAATTTGGGCACGGTAATCACTCGGGCAGATTATGTTTGATTAAATATGTCATCGCCCGAGTGGTTACCGGGGCCCAAATTGGGGTATAAATAATAGAACCACTGTTACCTGCCACGCATGTCGTAAGAGGCGACTAAGAGGCTTGGCTGGAATCAGATGCATGTGTCCTAAATGTGCAGCAGTCTATGCATTTAGAGCCTACCAAACTCAATGTCAACGTATACACGTTCTTGGCAAAGATCAAACATATCACAAGAGTGATTAAAATTGGTGGTAAAGAAGGAGAAAGAAACTTTCATAATGTCTTATCATAACTGGTTTATGTTGTAGAGTTTTAGGAGCTGTCAGGTTAAGCTGCAGAAAGAGATGCTACTAATTATCTTGGGTATACCTACTAAATATCGTGCTGCGTTTTTTTTCCAGGACTACGACCCTATGGCCGAGCACAGAATTCCTAAAATTGCTGACAGAGAGGATGAGTACAGAGCCATACGAAGACAAATGATTATTTCTCCAGAGCGATACGATCCTTTTGCTCTAGGTAATGCCATCTTCTTGATTGTTAATCTTGTTTTGATGTTATTAAAATGAAATGATGTCCAATGTCACAGAGATATATATTATAGAGATGATGTTAGATGTATGTGATCAATGCCATGATGTTGTTAGTCAAGTAACAACTAACTAAAAGTAACATCAGTAGACTGCTGGCCAAGTCTTAGTCATAAACATTTACACTGAAACCAAAATAGATTATTCAGTTAATGCTGGTAGGCCACATTGACTTGTACAGGGTGTTCAAGATTAAAGCAGCCCCATTGACAAATCAAAAGTTGCCAGATAATCTATCGCGTTATGTTTATGTACTATTTAAACCGGTTCTGACTAGCTCGTTTACGTCACATTTGTTCATCGCCCCTTCCCGCACTACAATTACATACCGTCACATAACCTTGACCTATACTACGTCATAACTGAACCTTCTCATTTTCATACATATATGCCAGATTGACTCCATGCACAGGCTGCTATTATCTTGAACACCCTGTACAATTAGAAATATTGTTTTAATTGGCAACTAATTTAGTTGTGTCTTCGTACATAGAGTTGTTGCCAAATCTCATGGGGCTGTATTCTAGGGACAACTAGAAAACATATTACCAGATGCCAAATCTCATGTAGCAATGGGGGCAGTATTCTAGGGACAACTAGAAAACATATTACCAGATGCAAATCTATGTAGCAATGGGGGCATATCTAGGACAACTGAAACATATTACAGAGACACACGTATCTGCAGTTATGATGTCTGTTGAGAAGAGATGGTTGTGTATCATGGAGGATATGGAAGTTTTGGAAATGTTGGGGGGAATCAATAGAAGTTTGTTGAGATAACAATATTTTCAAAGAGAATAAATGATATATTTTTTATATTAAAGTGGACATGACATGCTGTTACAAAACATACTAAAGGGAATAGTTAAGAGCAAGACTGTTTTTGTTTAAATATGGTGGTAAGAAAACATACTAGATGGAAATGCAAACGTGAATAGTAATTCTTAATTAATAAATTAATCATTTGTAGTAGTCAATAAAATGTGTAAGATCCAAAACCACCTGGAGAATGGCAAGAACTGAAAATAATGAGTCACAGCTGAACAAAATACAGAGAAGAATGGTGTTCTTTTTGTTGCTGGACTGCAACACCAACTCCAACACAAACTAGAGAGATGAGTGAAAGTCATGCTAACTGTACATAGCTGTGCTGTGTATGGGTAGAAAGTAGACAGTGATCTGTTAGTCATCAGTAGTAGTCAGTGCAACAATGTACCCTCATGATCAATTATTCAGATAATTGCCACCAAAAAATACATGCTCAAGTTGGTAACATAACATCCAGACCAGCAAAAGTTGGCATTCCCCTAAAGTCTGCCAGAGCAAAACGTTTGGAGAGAGGATACTGAACCAGAAGTATGTATCCAGACAGAAGTGAAAGGAATACTCAACAAGGATGAGCAGAACAGCAGACAACAAGACAGTCGCTCTCAGCTTACTTGATGAAGAATACCCACAAGATCTCATGGTCCGGGTATACACGGATGGCTCAGCAGAAAATGCAGTGAAGAATGGAGGAGCAGGAGTGTACATAGAATACCCAAACAACTTTAGGGATACGATTAAAGCACTTATAGGGAAATTCTATCATAACTATGATGCAGAAATTCAGGCAATCAAGGTGGCAACTGAGAAACTGTTGAATACCAGACCCGATCCTCAACCTGTTGTATTTTTGACAGATGCAAAATTAGCACTCCAAGCACCCCTGTCCAGAAAATTGCCAGGTCTACAGACCCTACTGTCTAAACTGTGCATACAGCACACAGTCGTCTTGCAGTGGATACCGTCTCACTGTGGAATACCAGGAAATGAAACAGCAGACCGACTGGCAAAGGAAGGTGCTGCAGAAGAGCAACCGGATGTGCCAGTTACCTACCATCAAAAGAAAAGGATGATTAAATCAATGAGAAAGCCACAAATACCAACACAAGATGACTACTATAATATGAGCAGATTAGAACAAGTTGTCATTCTGCCCCTTAGAACAGGACACAATCGACTCTGCAGCCACATGTAAACAACAAAATTCAAGATTGGCAATTCAGCCATGTGGACAGTCACATCAGACTGCGGAGCACATACTTCAAGACAGCCCCAAGTATGATATACTGAGGCAAACTCACTGGCCTAACGAAACTACACGGACCTCTGTGTGAGCTACAAAAGACGGAAGTTTATACACGAGACAACATTGAATGTATAGACAATATTTCAAGCGAACGAAAGGAGGAAGGATCCAGACCAGCAAACAAATAACAAATTGCATCAGCAGATGAGAAGAAAGAGCAAGTTGTAATGTGCCAAGTTCACACAGGTTAAAGAATTCAGATATGAACTTGTGATATGATGACAGTGGTACTGACACAATAACTTCTCAACATCTTTATCAAAGATATACTACATATGATGAGCAAATAAGTATCCTAAGGATCTGAAACTTTGAATGTGCCATGAAAAATTGTGATAGCAATTAAGAAGTTACAGGAGAGATCTCAACAATTCTGCTCTTGATATAGAACAAAGTTGGCTGAATCGTTGCATTCTGCAGCAGCTGACAACAACAGTCAAACTGTTGGGAATAGAACAATGAATTGGTGAGACATTACTGTAGACTAACACCAATACATCAAGATTTTGTGGCTTGTTTTAGAGAGTGACTCAAGATTAGGTTATGTGACAATTGTTTTCTCCTGAATATGACATAAATGATACTGAATTAAGTATAGTCACAGTCATCTATACAAACAATGAGCCATTTAATAGAGACAGTCACAGTCATCTAATATACACATACTTTTTCGTCTTTACAGACAGTCAAATGGCACGAGTTTTACTGCGACAACTTTTGCATTTGCTCATCTCTCTTGTTTTTCAGTTTATCCATAAGTCTCTTTTCAAAAGATCTGCACCTTTGCATAATGTTGTTTTCCACATAACTCGGTCATCCGCTAGTTTTTCCCATTTGTTGGGACTAACAGAAAAGTTCTTTATTGAGGCCTTGCAGACATTCTTATATCTGATCAGTGGTCTGCCTTGGTGCCTCTTCCCTTCTGAAAGTTTACAGAATAACACTTGTTGTAGTATGCAGCTATTGTCCATTCTTCTCACATGCCCTAGCCATCTGTCTTCTACTGCTGGGCATGCCCACGATGGAAGGCAAGTTTGCACGTTGCAGTACTTTAGAGTTGGTTATCTTGTCATACCACCTAATGTTCATAATCTTGCGGAGATGTCGAAGGTGAAAGATGTTAAGTCTCCTCTCATGCCTTGACCAGGATGTCCATGTTTCTGAGTCATATAGTAAGAAACTAATTACACAGGCTCAATATATTTGAATCTTCATCTGCAAAGTTAAGTTTATGTTGTCCCATGCTCTCTTTGATAGTTTGCCGAATGTAGTAGCCGCACTACCTATTCGAGCTTTGATTTCTTCATCAAGAGAAAAGCTGGCAGTGACCATGGACCCAAGATATCAACATTTTTTAACTGGTGTTAGATGGTTACCATTTAAAGTGATATTTGTTTTGTGTTATATCCCCGACATAAAACCACTGTTTTGGTGACACTTATAGTCAGAAAAATAGGTTGCATGCCCTGGCTAAATTATTGATTATGGATTGCAGAGGAGCCTGACTGTGTGCGATTAGGACATATCATCTAATGTAGACAGTCACAGATAGTCATCATGAGACTTTAATTGTTCATGATATATTATTGCTGCATAGCATATCATCTAATGTAGATAGTCACAGATAGTCATCATGAGACTTCAATTGTTCATAATATATTATTGCTGCATACAAACATGTGCATATCAAAGATACCAGTGTTAACTGGGAATTGTTGACATGATCAGATATAGAAGACAGACACATTAGTTTGAATATCTCTCTCTCTCCTCATCCACAACTTGTCTTATATATGTTGTTGGTGATGCTGATGATGACATTTATTTATCTTGTATTTTGTTCAGTCACTCTTTGTCTAATTGTAATGTTGTTGTCTGTCATGTTTTTCATTGTACATTAACTCTTAGTGGACATACTAGTGGCTTAACTGTTTCTACATTTAAGCCAGCTTTGAGTCATACCGAACTCTTCACAATTACATAGTATTGATCTATCCAAATTGTTAGTAATAACTGAAAGTCGGTTCATTGACAATTATAGATTTTTTTACAAATAATTTAAAGGTGGGCAATATGTATTCTATTTCATATTTAGAAAGGATATCTCTTGAGGCACCAGAAACTATTGACTAGTTTGTTGTTGTTTTAGTACTATTAATGAGTCACATGAAGTGGCAAGATGTCCACTAAGTGTTAATATGACATTGACTGTCTGAAACAAATAGACAAGAAGCCGCTAAAGAAGAACTCTAATACAAGTCAAACCTTTCCTTCCTAGCTGTGTTCAAATGCTGCTGATGATCAAGTGATTCCCAGAAAGCTCACCATAACTTCGTGGTTCATGGGTTTAAATCAGCCGAGAGCTTCATTTTCATTTGTATACCATTTGTGAGAATGTGATTCAGAGAGCATTAATATTGATTTGATTTTAAACTATAAAACATCAATTGATTGCAATCTGTAGTAGCAAAGTTGTAGTTAGAACTTTTAAATTGCTACCATCAATCAGAAATAGCCATCGTTAGAATTTAGGACAGTCTCAGAGGATAGCGGTGTGATCGGGTTGTGAAAGGACACACTGTGTATGTATGTGTGTGTGTTGTGCACTCCCTGTTATCAGTCCTGTCACCACTAAACTAATGAAAGACTAATTCTAGGGATGCTGGCTCATATCGTTTACAGCCCTGTCAGTTGCAGAGTTCTATGGACAGAAACCAGCGTACGTATGACTAAGACAAATAGCAGATGGTTTGTTTAAATTTGGCAAACAATTTATACATGTCATTTTACTTTGTCACTAATATCATATGAATAGTTTGATTATTATCTGACCTGTTGTTTTGCTGGGTGTTACTTACACAAGTCTAATGTCTGCCAAAGCTTTGCATAGGGGAGACAAGTTGGGGTAAGCAAAAGACCTGTCAAAGTCACTCTCAACATGTCTCATTTATTCTGTCTAGAAAATATGTGCTTGCTTCATACCTTGTCTGAAGTCTTTCCTGGACATGTCTTCTCCATCACCAACACATGAAGTATACTTGTAACAGATACTATCACACACATTCATTTCACTTAATACAGACCGACATGGAAGACATTTATATTTGACATATATCATTGTGGGTATTTTCTGTCTATCCCTTGATCAAAACATATTCTCACATTCTGTCAGTTTAGTCATTTCTTATTCTCTACAACATCTACATTTTTGTTTACAACATCCTGCACATATTTTCTAGATTTTACTTACCATGGATCTGATGGAGAAAAAAGGGGGAATACACTTTTTGTTTGGTAATTATCTCGTGGGGTTTTGTGCTCACACAGACTTGATAAACTAGTTGAAAAATAAAGATCTCATCATGAACTTGATGAGCAAGTAGAGAAATAATCAGATCCATGTCTCTGTCAGATTAAACTAGTGTTAAGTATGTTTGTTTATGAAGAATAGTCATAACTAATCTGATTTGGGTCACGGCACTGTCGTGACTTCTCTGCTTTCTCGTTGTAGGTGGAAAAACACCAGATCTGTCTCGTGTCGGCAGGACATATCAAGATGTCATGGCTGAAAGAGCTCTCAACAAAGAACAGGTGAGTCACATGTAGATTCTTAATTTGTGATGAGTTTCTTACACCGAGATATCTAACTGGAGAGAGATGAATTGCTACCTTGAATCCAGTAGTCAGCAACCCCACAAACATTTCTTATACAACTTTCTTTCTCCCGCTGCCAAGCTTTGAGTTGCTCATCTCACTGAAGAAGTTGCATGTTTGCAGAATATGTTAGGGAAGTCTGAAGATTAATTTAGGTTTGTGCACTCGTCAGTTTAGACATTGATTAGGGCCAGCTTTTTGATATCTCTGAATATGTGTTAGTACAATTTGAATCTCTTCACAATCAGTGAATTATCAGTTATCTCTCTGTTATCAGTGCCAAACCTGGACGCTGACATCAAACAATAGAAGAAAACTAGTCACAACATAGATGAAGTGTCCATGCAGAATGATGGAAGTATCAAGAAGAGACTGGTTTAGAAATGAAGACATTGATGGGACAAGTGTATACAACATCAGTACTAAACTTCATCAAGTAACAACAAATTAAATTGTTCGGCTACATAAGCAGATTACCAACAGACAGTGCGTCTCAAAGAGCAATATGTCTCCGATACAGTAGATACAAAGCAAAAGACCATCCATGCAAAAGGGGGACCTCAGAAATAACCGACAGGGAAAAACACTATTTATTAAATGCACACAAAAGCCAGTTCTAGAAACCTCATCTTATCCTGATGATGTGAGACAAAACAAGATAAGAGAGAAGAGTTTGAATAGTTCAAATACTGTAATCCCTTAACTAGCAGATTAGGACTGAACACACTGGACAAATATATAATGTACTGTATTGGTTTCATCGTCATTCTAAATGTCCACAATATTAAACAACACTTTCAGAAACTTGGGTAACTATTAGACACACTAGTTTATAATTTAGTAACATTTATATTGTACTATAATCTATATATATATATATATTAATATAAAAACTTCTGCATTCTAAACAATTTAAAAAATGGCAGCCACTGTAAGTTTATTTAATCTTTCTTTCTCCCCACCCACATCATGTTGAATGCAAGATTCAGTCTACTCTCATATATACTTTATTTCTTCACAACTTTCTTTCATATCATTGGCCAAACCAAATGTATACTATTTGTATTTTGTGTGTGTCATAATAGTAAAAATTCATCAATAGTTTGTTGTCATAGCATACAGTGTAGTAACTGGATAAGGTGCAAAACCAGGTGCTTCGTGTCATCACAGGAGCAATGAAATCAACACCAATAGTGGAGATGGAAAGAGTGGGGGAATACAAGCACTGAGAGAACGCAGAGACACAAAAGTGATGACGCAGGCAGAAAAGTTTCTGAGTATGCCAAGCCATCCAATGGAAAACAGATTCCAAAATCTAGCAATGGGGCGGCTGAAAAGAAGCAGCTATATTCATCAGGCCAAAAGACTGAATAGGCAAACTTCAGACCTACCAAAAGTTGGCATTCCCTAAAGTCTGTGCCAGAGCAAACACCTTGGAGAGAGGAGACTGAACCAGAAGTATGTATCCAGACAGAAGTTAAAGGAATACTCAACAAGGATGAGCAGAACAGCATACAACGCATGACAGTCACTCTCAGTTTACTTGATGAAGAATACCCACATGATCTCTGCGTCCGGGTATACATGGATGGGTCAGCAGAAAATGCAGTGAAGAATGGAGGAGCAGGAGTGTACATAGAATACCCAAACAACGCTAGAGATGCGATTATACCATCGGGAAATTCTGTCACAACTATGAGGCAGAAATTCAGGCAATCAAGGTGGCAACTGAAAAACTATTGAATACCAGACCCGATCCTCAATCTGTTGTATTTTTGACTGATGCAAAATCAACACTCCAAGCACTCCAGTCCAGAAAATTGCCTGGTCTACAGACCCTACTGTCTAAACTGTCCAATCAGCGCAGGGTCGTCTTGCAGTGGATACCCTCTCACTGTGGAATACCAGGAAATGAAACAGCAGACCGATTGGCCAAGGAAGGTGCTGCAGGAGAGCAACCGGATGTGCCAGTTACCTACCACCAAAAGAAAAGGATGATTAAATCAATGAGAAAGCCACAAATACCAACACAAGACGATTACTATAAAATGAGCAGATTGGAACAAGTTGTCATTCTGCGCCTTAGAACAGGACACAATCGGCTCTGCAGCCACATGTATACAAAATTCAAGATTGGCAATTCAGCCATGTGTACATGTGGACAGGCACACCAGACTGCAGAGCACATACTTCAAGACTGCCCGAATATGATACACTGAGGCAAACTCACTGGCCTAACGAAACAATACTGGACAGAAAACTACATGGACCTCTGTGTGAGCTACAAAACACAGTGAAGTTTATACAAGAGACAATATTGAATATTTAGGCAAATTTCAAGCGAACGAAAGGAAGGAAGGATACAGTGTAGTGTTGAATGTTAGGCCCGTACATTTTGTGACCAACAGCCAAAGATTGGTGAAGAGGCCAATATCACAGCATTTGTCATTATTTCTCAGAGATTTTCTAGTACACAGCTGAGATTTGGTCAACTCCAGAGCAGCTTGTGATGTGAACATTCCTACTTTAACTGTGGATTAGAGCGAGATTACTCATCAAGAAATTCAGTTGACTAATCACTATGCTAAATACAGCTGCTATCATTTGTCATGTGAAACACTCTAATTAGAAGTAACTCTCTCTCTCTTTGCCTTTTTACCCGGGTTGGGGCATAGGCCCTCAACCAACTCATGCCAAGTCCTATCTCTAGCTATCTCCTGCAGCTCCCTCCAGCTCTTCTTTATATTGTTGATCTCCGCCTCCAAACCTCGTCTCCATGTATTTCTCGGCCTCCCTTCTTTCGCTGTCCCTGCGGGTTCCAGGCAAGGACCCTTCTTGTTATATTCCCTCCGGTTTTCGCAAAGTGTGTCCTATCCAGCGCCAGCGTATTTTTTAACCTGTTCGTTCACTGGAATCTGTCTTGTTCTCTCCATAAGTTCCTCATTTGTGACCCTATCATACCATCTTATTCCCTCTATTCTGCGCAGACACCAGTTGATGAATGTTTGCAATTTATGCGCTATTGTTTTAGTTGTTCTCCATGTTTCTGACCCATACAGTAGAACTGCTTTAACATTAGAGTTAAATATCCAAATTTTTGTTCTAGATTTGATTTCTTTGGACTTCCAAATGTTTCCCAGTGCAATGAAAGCTCCTCTTGCCTTCTGTATTCTTATTTTAACATCTCTATCTGTTCCACCCTCTTTGTCTACGTTGTTGCCCAAATATGTGTATGATTCTACCTCTTGAAGTGGGATTTCCCACAGGGAGATCGAGTTGTCGTTTGGTTGGTTAATTCTCAATATCTTTGTCTTTCCCTTATGAATGTTCAGCCCTAGTTGCTGGGACCTTTGATTCAATGTGTTTAGCTTATCCTGCATCTGATTTCGTGTATGTGACAGAAGGGCAATATCATCAGCGAAGTCCAGATCATCTAGTTGCTCTGTCAGAGTCCATTGGATTCCATTTCTGGTGTTAGTTACTGTGGTCTTCATAATCCAGTCTATTGTCAGTAAGAACAACAAAGGTGATAGAAGACATCCCTGACGCACTCCTGTTTCTATTCAGAAAGTATCTGTTAGTTTACCTTCATGAAGAACTCTACATTTCATATCTGTATATGTTGCTTTTATTAGGTTAATAATTTTCTGTGGGATTCCATAATGCCTCATTAATTTCCAAAGGGTTTCCTTATCAATACTGTCAAAAGCCTTCTCATAATCAACAAATCCGATATAAAGTGGGGATTTCCATTCAATACTTTGCTCTATTATTATACGTAATGTGGCTATCTGGTCAGCACAGGATCTATTTGGTCGGAAGCCTGCCTGTTCATCTCTTAGCTTTATATCGATGGCATCTCTCAGTCTCTCCAGGATGACTCTGCTTAGTATTTTCCCAGGTACTGACAACAGCATTATTCCCCTATAGTTTTCACACTTCTGAAGGTCCCCTTTCTTTGGTAGCTTCACCAGGTATCCTTCTCTCCAGTTTGCTGGTATTTCTTCGGTCTCCCAGATTCTGCTAAATAATTTATACAGTATTTCTGTGGATGTAGAAGTAACTGGTAGCAACAAAATATCACTCTTGTCAAATGTAGCTGTAGGTATGCAATCTGTGTTAGGAGCATGTCAGTTTTTCATGCTATATTTTTATGTATCATACAGGCTGCACTTCGACAACAGATGCACGATAAGGCTAAAGCAGGGGATCTACGAGTTGTTAATGGATCAGAAGCAGCACAGAAACAACCAAACAAACGACGTCGTTGGGATCAACCTGGGGCAGAAGAGGCCCCTACTAAGAAGAAGTCTTCCTGGGATGCTGCAGAAGCATCAACACCTTCAAACAGTCGATGGGATGAAACACCTGGACGTGCTAAAGGTGAAATCTCTTACACTCATAAACAAACATCTGATATGTTGTATGTATTACGTGTCTGCAGTCATGTTTATGTCAGTATAGTATAGTTGTGACTGTACCCTGTGTCAATCAACACAAGCTGTCAGTTTAGCTTGTTTACTACATAGAAGGGAATAAGAACTCTGAATATTTCTCACAGAATCAAACAATCATGGCTAAGTGTAGATATCACATTTTTGTATAACATTCAACATGCTGGTCTCATTAATTCTGCTAATTGGTTGTTCAATATGTCCGTTGTCACCCTGTATGGTTTCTGGGATAGGAAGAATACAATCACTGTCACCTCTCAACATCTGTCGTCAAAGGCAACTGGGGTGACACCACACTGTAAAAAAGCATACAGAAACAAAGACAAATAAAATCTGATACTGCTCATGAAGAACCAGGTGCCAAAGTGGGAGGTGAATAACACAACTAGATTTGAGGTAGAAAGGCACAAAATCAGATTGAGCCTGCATTATTTGCCTTCTCTGCCACATGTATCATTGTGTTCAACGAGGGCTGATGATAGCTATTAATCCCATCAATAATACATATTTTCAAACAACATGAATATGGTAATTGTAACAAGATCATTTTTAAGGGATTTATTGTCAGATTGTATATGTTATGTCTGCCATACATGAAGTCTGAATGTCTTCTTTTCTATGCTGTGCTTGATAAAGGCCTTTTGGTCGAAACGCTGTTTATTGTTTTTGTACGTTGTAAAACTACAGTGTCTGACTGTGTCTACACACTTCTGTCTATCTCTCCCAGAGTATATCCAACTAATATACACATTTTCTCACAGTATCCACTTTCATGTCAGATTGCTTCAATCTTGACAGCATGATTGTTTTATGTTCAGATCTACTGACATACAATTGCTAATACTACGATAAGAGTGGGCTGAAAAAGCAAAATTGAATTAAGATATTTTTGTTACGATCTTCACAATTACATCGGGGAACCAGCATAGCACATGTGCTGCAGAGTTTGTGTCCACTGAGATCTTCCTGTGTAAGAAAGAGATCGAAGTACATATGGTTATTCAATGCAGTGCAATGATGACGCAATCAATTAATGATTCTTAATCGGATGTACCTGTATGACAGATGTGTGTGTATCGTATGCTTAGTTAATATGTCAAGTGATAATATTGGATGTGGTTTGTATATAGGTGCTGAAACACCAGGAGCCACCCCTAGCACACGAGCATGGGATGTCACGCCAGGACATGCCACACCAGGGGCAGTAACCCCAGGAAGGGGAGATGACACCCCAGGTCACAAAGCTACTCCCAGTGCAAGAAAGAACAGATGGGATGAAACCCCAAAGACAGAAAGAGGTATGTTATATCATTTGTTTTGTTCTATCACTTGACTTTAGCCATAACAGCTGTACTCTTGATTGTATTTGCTAGTCGTCAAGTCTTATATAAGCAAGAATGATTGAAAGATTGAGACGCACTGCCTGTTGGTAATCTGCTTATGTGGCCAAACTATTTAATTTGTTTCCTGATATCTTCATTTCTAAACCAATCTCTTCTTGTACTACCAGGACTCATGTATAGATACATCATCTCCGTCATAACTAGTTTGATGTCAGCATCCAAGTTTGGCATAATGTTGGGAGAAATATTGTGTTCTACAATGCTTATTTAGTGTTCATGATGATATGCTTGCATTTTAAAATTGGAGCCATTTGACCAATGATTTGATTTGCTTTATTGCATCTATGTTAGATATCCGTTCCACGATAGTAATTCTATCATTTGTTGTTGTTATTCGTCCATTTGCTGACAAAACTGTTGCCAATATAACGTAAAGTCTTTAACTGGAGATATTGGTAGTGTTTTCTTCTCTGGTGAATGTCATTACTTTTAACATTCATTTTCACTTTGTAGTCATTGCATATTACTGGAGTCTGTTAATGTGGAGCTGTTCGCCTGTTGTTGATATGATTGGCCTGATCGTTGGAAAAAAACAATTCATTTAAGAGTTCCTTAAGACCTGTTCTCTTCACTAGTGTTAGCTATTTTACAGATTTGTCATATTAAATGCTGTGTTCCTATACTAGCAAGTCAATTAGATGCTGTGTTGCTATACTAGCAAGTTACATTAGATACAGCACTGTTATGTTCCTTTATTGCAACTTGTTACTGATGATCTTGTTACCATTCTCATTACAGAAACTCCTGGCCATGGCAGTGGATGGGCAGAAACACCAAAGACCGACCGTGGTGGCGACCTGATTGAAAGCACACCCACACCTGGTGCTAGTAAGCGCCGGTCTCGGTGGACGAGACCCCAGGCACCACTCCCTCAGCTATGACTCCCAATATGACTCCTGGACAGATGACGCCCAACCAAACACCAGGTGGCATGACTCCTCAAGGCCTAACACCAGGTGGAATGACACCAAACATGACTCCTAGTGGTATTACACCGACAGGTTCCAAGGCTATGGGTATGGCTACACCCACTCCTGGTCATTTATTACACATGACACCAGAACAACGTCAGGCTTGGTCATGGCAGAAGGAGATTGATGAGAGAAATCGACCTCTCTCAGATGATGAACTGGAAGGCATGTTCCCACCTGGTTACAAGGTAAATCACCATTTCCTTTATTGTTGCTTTGATGGAGATTGTGTGTTTGCTTAGAGATAATCAATATGTATTTGAAATATCTATATCAATCACATGATTGGCTTTTATCAGTTGATATCTACACACTTGTTATCACTGTCTGATGTCTTCTGTTAATGTCTATTTCTTCTGTCTCATTGTGTGTTTTTATTTGTTAAAGATGTCACATACTTTCTCTGCATTCATTCTACTCATCTTGACTGTTAATGTTATCATGTCATACTTTAAAAAACCCCAAAACCTGTTGTTATTGCCTGTAGTGCCGTTTGTTAGGACAATGTAGATCAGGTGGAATGAGAGCCTGAGAAATATACTTGCCGCATTGCTAGTGCAGTCACTGCAAAGCTGTTCAGGTTAGGATTTTAAAATTTATGTCATAAGGGATCGCACGAGAGAGAGATTTATGTCATACTGAAACCATATGTAAATGTTGCTTGACTTTCTTGATCAGGTTCTGCCGCCACCAGCTGGATATGTGCCTATCCGAACGCCTGCTCGCAAACTCCTGGCTACACCTACTCCAATAGCAGGAACACCGATGGGCTTTGATGCAGACTCCAGACAACAAGAGCAGTAAAGACATGATAGTAGACATGCAACCCAAGGGCAACCTACCAATGATGAAGCCGGATGACATGCAGTACTTTGACAAGCTTTTGGTATGTACAAATGACAAGACATTAGAGACAAGACATTCACATACTTGTCTGACATTCCATTTCTTGCAATCATTGACATTTGATCAATAAATGTTGGTCTGTGATCATGTTACAACCGTAATCATTGACTAGTTTGTCAACTGAATCTCTTATGTATTTTTACAGTTAAGTAGGAGATCCATTTTGTTTAGTTGATCTGCTATTAGAACAAAGTAGGTTTATATCTGTCTTACTAATCTATTCTCATCTCTCATGACTTCTACTACTAGAACAAAGTAGGTTTATATCTGTCTTACTAATCTCTTCTCTCATGACTTCTACTAGAACAAAGTAGGTTTATATCTGTCTTACTAATCTCATCTCTCAAGACTTCTACTAGAACAAAGTAGGTTTATATCTGTCTTACTAATCTCATCTCTCATGACTTCTAATATCAGCTTACTAATCTCATCTCTCATGACTTCTATCAGCTTACTAATCTCATCTCTCATGACTTCTAATATCACTATAATCTCATTCTCTGACTTAATATCAGCTTACTAATCTTCTTCTCATGACTTACTACTAGAACAAAGTAGGTTTATATCTGTCTTACTAATCTCATCTCTCAAGACTTCTACTACTAGAACAAAGTAGGTTTATATCTGTCTTACTAATCTCTTCTCTCATGACTTCTACTACTGGAACAAAGTAGGTTTATATCTGTCTTACTAATCTCATCTCTCATGACTTCTAATATCAGCTTACTAATCTCATCTCTCATGACTTCTAGTAGAACAAAGTAGGTTTATATCTGTCTTACTAATCTCATCTCTCATGACTTCTACTACTAGAACAAAGTAGGTTTATATCTGTCTTACTAATCTCTTCTCTCATGACTTCTACTACTGGAACAAAGTAGGTTTATATCTGTCTTACTAATCTCATCTCTCATGACTTCTAATATCAACTTACTAATCTCTTCTCTCATGACTTCTACTAGAACAAAGTAGGTTTATATCTGTCTTACTAATCTCTTCTCTCATGACTTCTACAGGTGGATGTGATGAGAGACACTTCACCTGAAGAACAGAAGAGTAAAGATTATAAGTTATCTCAAGATCAAGAATGGAACTCACCAATGAGAAAGGTATGTATATTACTCAGCCTCTCATGACAAGATGTACATCATCTATATAGTTGCAAGTCTTCTACTTGACTGAAGCTATTGCTATAGTTTTCTCCTTCTATTCACATATAGTACATTCTTATATGATATTTTCTGTGTCCATACAAAACCTTCATGTCTGCACTTTGTTTGTTTTATTTCATTAAACAACCTCAGTCGTGAGTTCTTATTTTGTTTGTGATCTCTTCCAATATTTGCACAGCTGGGACCAGGTCTCACAATGAACTCGACTCTTGTATGAAGAAGCTCTTCTGATCTCCATTGTTCTATTGTCAGGTGCAAGATTTAGTTGGCTGTTCTGTCTTGCCATTGCTAGGATGGAGCTTTAATTGCTTCTAGCTCAGATGTTCAGCTTGTGTTATATTGTGTTTATGTAGTATGGTCTTCTATATTGTCTATCCATCTTTTCTTGGTCTTCCTTAGCTCTAGTACCCGATCTCTTTCATTGATGCTGTTATATCAGGTTGGTTGTATTTCATTCTCATTTAATGTCCAAACCACTGCATTTGTTGTTTTTCGATGTATTTGGTGCATGAATTTATGCCCACTCTGCTTCTGATGTCCTCATTTCGTAGTCTGTCTTTCCTGTACTCTACTGCCTTCCTCAAGCATTTCACACGGTGAGCTTTCTGTGATGTTTGCTTAAGAGCCAAGTTTGACACTGGTAACAAAGTGTTGGTAGAAAATACTTTATCGCTGTCTTTTCACTTCCATCTTCATATGTCTCATAACTGTCTTTACTGCCTACTTACTTTCTTCTATGATGTAGGATGTAGTAAATAAATAGATTACCTCTAACATTGGAGAAGATAACCTGATGGTGGGGCACTGATAAAAAAAAAAGACCAAATTGGTCAAGCACCATACCAGGATACTGATCATGCATGAATTCTTAACAGGCTAACGCAAGAAGAGGAAGTCAATAGGTTATTTCAGTTGATGTTAGTGGATATATTTGTTCAGTTATTTCATTCAAGTATGATGATGTACCCATAGTTGATGTTAGTGAATATTTGTTCAGTTATTTCATTCTTCAAGTATGAATGTACATGATTGATGTTAGTGGACATATTTGTTCAGTTATTTCATTCTTCAAGTATGATGATGTACCCATAGTTGATGTTAGTGGATATATTTGTTCAGTTATTTCATTCTTCAAGTATGATGATGTACCATGTTGATGTTAGTGATATATTTGTTCAGTTATTTCATTCTTCAAGTATGATGATGTACCCATGATTGATGTTAGTGGATATATTTGTTCAGTTATTCATCTCTTCAAGTATGATGATGTACCCATAGTTGATGTTAGTGGATATATTTGTTCAGTTATTTCATTCTTCAAGTATGATGATGTACCCATGATTGATGTTAGTGGATATATTTGTTCAGTTATTTCATTCTTCAAGTATGATGATGTACCCATGATTGATGTTAGTGGATATATTTGTTCAGTTATTTCATTCTTCAAGTATGATGATGTACCCATAGTTGATGTTAGTGGATATATTTGTTCAGTTATTTCATTCTTCAAGTATGATGATGTACCCATAGTTGATTGGTTATGTTGTAATGAAATTGACTTTCTGTTCTCCAGGCTGCACTGGTCAAAATTACAGATAAGGCCCGTGAGTTTGGAGCTGGTCCTCTGTTCAATCAGATTCTCCACTGCTGATGTCCCAACACTGGAAGATCAGGAACGATCTGTTGGTCAAGGTCATGATAGAATTCTTACAAACTAGATGACCTTGTAAGGCCTTTATGTTCACAAGATTCTGTGGTCATTGAGCCTCTATTGATTGATGAGGATTACTATGCTCGAAGTAAGGCCAGAAATCATCTCCAATTTGGCAAAGGTCAAAACATTTATGTCAGAAATGTCATTACAACTATTCATGTCCACAACTTTATTCTAACATTTCAGACATCTCTTATATTGTTGCTGCTGTTGTTGTTGTTTCAGTTTAGTAGTTCATAAACTGATGGAAAGAAATCACCTTATTAATGTGAAATCAACTATCAGATCACACTCATGTTGTTTCAGTTTAGTAGTTCATAAACTGATGGAAAGAAATCACCTTATTAATGTGAAATCAACTATCAGATCACACTCATGTTGTTTCAGTTTAGTAGTTCACGATGGAAGAAATCAGCTTATTAATGTGAAATCAACTATCAGATCACACTCATGTTAGTTGCAGGGCCCGAAGCTGAGCAAAGAATAGTAACGCTGCCACCGAGAAGGCATGTATAAGAGACTCACTAAGGATTGGCCTAGGAAATTGACCTAGTAACTAAATAGTGTCAAGAAATTGATGTGGCGAATAACTGGCACAATGTACGATCACCTTAGCTCAGATCACATACAAATCACAAAGAGTGGTTTAACAAGTGGTCGATATGGAGGCTCAAGAAGAACTATCAGATATCTGGTTAACATGGTTACTGTACAAGACAGTGAAAAACCCAGTGAAAGTGAATGAGCTTGGGAAACACAAGAGGAGCTGATTAAATAAGAAATAATACTTTTTGGGGAGACTATTCATTAGTAACTTGTTCTTCCTGTCTGAACTTGATCTACATGAATCAGCTCTTCTTATTCTTCTTTAGTGAAGAAAGAAAATAACGAATATATTTATCCAACAAGAACTCTGAATGAAAGAAGTGAAGTATTTTTTATCTGTTTGTGAAGATTGAATTGTGTGTGTGCAGTCTGTGAGTAACAATAGATTTGACTCCAACAAACAAAACAACAAATAAAACATTAAGTCAAGGTTTCTATACAAAGTACACAAAACATTGAGTCTGTTGTTGTTTTTTTATGTGTTGTTAGCTTTTGAGTGTGACTTGATATGTCATATGATGTTTTGATCTGTAATACTTCTCTCACCCAATAATTTCTGTATCCAGGCTGCAGGTCTAGCCACCATGATTGCTACCATGCGTCCCGATATTGACAACATGGATGAGTATGTGCGTAACACCACAGCTCGTGCGTTTGCTGTTGTAGCATCTGCTCTGGGCATCCCGTCCCTACTACCCTTCTTGAAAGCTGTGTGTAAGAGCAAGAAATCTTGGCAGGCCAGACATACAGGAATTAAGATTGTCCAACAGATCTCCATTCTGATGGGATGTGCTATCCTACCTCACTTGAAGAGCTTGGTAGAGATCATTGAACATGGTAAATATACCACAACTGTTTGTGATTATTTCTCTACATGTACTCATTTAATGTCATTTATTTTAAAGCAAATTGTCTTCTTTCTAGCTGCTTGGCTGTCTTGCATCTATTCAGTGGTAGAAAACTTTGAATGCAAATATGACATTTATTTTATTTTTTTAAATTGATATACACAAGCTTATTCATATATGAATGCTATGCTGTAGTATGTACTAACTGTTTGTTTCTTGCGTGGAACCATTCATATGAGACGCGCAGTTCAAGACCATGTTATATCTTAGTAAAGTGAGTTAACAATTTATTTCATTGCTTTCTTAAATTGTTCTGCCCGCTATGAATTTGGGCGAAGTATGGGCATCTAATGTGACACTTCTGATTTTTGCAGGAACACTTGCTTTCTTTATCATCAGTGTCCTATTCATGCAAGCATTACTCCGACTTCTGATGTACTTGTAATTTTGAATGACAAAGGATCAGGAAACCTGTAGTCCAAGCGTGCACCTTGTGCACACAGAAATATTTTGTGGTCCCAAGTTGGTCTTGTATCCCAGAATTAGCACTGTATGTGGCACCACTTCATTACTTTCTAATTTAGTACAAGTTTTTCATTGACAACTTGACAAGTCTTTGTCAATGTGATCTCCACTTTGCAGACTGCATGTTGGAAATCTACAGGGTGTTCAAGATAAAAGCAGCCTGTGAATGGAGCTAATCTGGCATATATGTATGAAAATGAGAAGGTTCACTTATGATGTAGTATAGGTCAAGGTTGTGTGATGTGTAATTGTAGTGTGGGAAGGGGCGATGAACAAATGTAGCGTAGGACAAGCTAGTCAGAACCGGTTTAAATAGTAAATAGACACAACGCAATAGGTTAATTGGCTACTTTCGATTTGTCAATGGGGCTGAATTTATCTTGAACACCCTGTAGCTATATAATTATATGTAAAAGAAACTTGCTGGAGGCAATAAATGATAAACTTCATCTGCAACCAGATAGATGACTAGTTCAAATATTTATTCTCATTCATGACCATAGTCTCTAGCAGAACTGATTACACAGTTTGAATTTTAGGGCAGGACTTATCATATTTTTGTACTTCTTCGAACGCTCCATATCGAACACTGTGTGATCTGAGCCTAAGATTGATTGTACGTTGTGCCAGTTATGCGCCCACAAGTAGGCCAGCACATCCGCTTTCTGCGCTGTTTTTTATTTAACTAGGGGTAGCATCCCTAGGGTTACATCAGTCGCCTCTTACAACATGCCTTGTAGGTCGCAGTGGTACTATTCTTTGCTTCCTTGCAGGCCCCACCACATGGCTGCTATTTTTGTACTAAGTTTGTATGGAGTGTCTAACTAGTATATCCATCTTGCTATCAGAGAGTGTAAGTGGTATAGCCATCTTGCTAGGTTTATATCAGGAGTCAGTAGCTATAGTGATGCAAGTCTACAATAACAATGTTTGGTTTAGATTAGGTTGTAAAGGTAACATTCAATCCTCACAAACAAATATATAGGTGTGTGAGGTATTGTTATAAGGAGATTGATATCTGATACCTAGAATTCATAACCTTATCATGTTGACAGGGTCTAGTAATGAGCAACAGAACACCATTCACTGCTTAGCTTGGCTGCTCATGCAGAGCTGCACTCCATATGGCATTGAGTGTTGATAGTGTCCTCAAGCCACTGTGGAAGAGTATAGCAACACAGAGGAAAGGTGAGCTATCACATTTTCGAGGTTAAAATCCTCTATCCTTAACTCCCAGCAGAAAGAATCAACTTTTCACAATATCTTTATTAGATTATCTGTTTGTTGTTACCAACTGAGGAATGATAATAGAGTTAATGGAAAGATCAATGCGTCAATTTTAAAACAGACAAATAACAACAAGATCATGCTGCGATTAATATCAACATCTCAGAAAGTAGTTGAGACAGAAAACATTAAACAAGATATGCTCGTCAATATATCAACTTCATAATGTTTGAGAGGAAGGGAATACATAAACAAGATATGCTGACGATATAATATCAAGCATCTCATATGTGGTTGGAAGGATACATAAACTAAGATATGTGACAGATAATATCAAATCTCATAAAGTGGTTGGAGAAAGAAATACATAACTAAATATGCTGCTATAATATCAACATCTCATAAAGTGGTTGAGAGGAAAGAAATACATAAACAAGATATGCTGTCATACAATATCAAAATCTCAAAAGTGGTTGAGAGGAAAGAAATACATAAACTAAGATATGCTGAGCGATATAATATCAACATCTCATAAAGGATTGAGAGGAGAGAAATCAAACTAAGTATGCTAACGATACACATCAACATCTATAATGTGGTTGAGGAATTTAAGCAGGTGCGAAGAAAACGAAATAATTTATGTCTCAGCATAGCATGACAAAGATATTTTTCTGCATGACAAGATATTGTCAGTGGAATAAATAGAAAATGTAACAGTTTTGAATATCTTGTTCACTGCAAACATCAGATGGAAATGGGATGAAGGAAATTTAAGGGACACAAAAACATACCATACATAGTAATTAAACAACTAACAACTGTATGGAATGGAACAGAAAGGAAAACAGATCAGAATACCTATAGCATGCATATTCCCAGTGGCAACGTACGGGTGTGAAGCATGGACATTTATTTAACAAGGTTGTGGAAAAAACATGTGTGCTTTTAATTATAAGTGTTAGAGAATAATCCTCTATATACCATGAACAGTGAAGAGAAGAAATAGATCTATCCAGAGAGAAGTCAAAAGAAACTAGATTGCACTATAATTAAGAATGTGAAAGTATTTTGGATATATAAAAAGAAACCATGAGTTGGAGAAGACCATGATAGACGGAGACATCCTGGCGAAGAGGAAAATCATGGAGAAGATGGATTCAGGATGTAAATAATGATGACAGCTGCAGAGGTGAGACATCTGGCTTACGAGAGAAAGAAATTCTGTAAAACTATTAGCTTGGCAAAGATCTGCTCGGAACCAACTATTTGATGACATGTGTCAAGTTGATCCAAAACTTGATGCTTCTCGGTTTCCATGTGGTTTATGGTTTGCTTGAATGCAACAACTTTCTCATGTTGTTGAATATATTAATGATCATGTATATTCTCTTCTTACCTTCCATTTCACTTCTTCTATTTTCTTACTGAACATTTGTTCCACTCTCTTATTCTTATATGCAATATTAAATATGTTTATCTGATTTTTACCATTGTTTTTCTTGCTCTGAATATTCAGATGATTTTCTTGTATTATTTATTTGTGATAAGTATAATACTAGCATGTAGTTGTGATGATATGAAAGTAATGGTACATGAACCTTTGTCCCAGGGTTTGGCTGCCTTCTTGAAAGCTATTGGTTACCTGATCCCACTCATGGATGCCGAGTATGCTAACTACTACACAAGGGAAGTCATGCTGATTCTCATCCGAGAGTTTCCTTCCCCTGATGAGGAAATGAAAAAGATTGTATTGAAAGTAAGTTGTATATGTACTTAATGTTTGGTGTCAAAGGTCAATCTCAGTAAGATAGTAGAGCTCATTGTAGAAGTAAAACCACTAATTGCTTGTCTTGAATATATTCCAGTTTCATGATTGCTATGCTATCTCTTGGTATAGAATATATACTATATAGTAGTAGCGACATGTCAGTATGCCAATGTTGTCATATGCTCTGAATAGGACCTAAACACTATATGTCATATTACTACAAGTCTGTAGATATATTTCTTGTGTGGGTCTCTGTGGCTAAGTGGTCACACCCATTGCTTTGTGAGTTGGCAGCGTTCTGTTCACATGTGCATGTTTTGTCCAAAGACCCCCAGGATTGTTTGCAGAGTTCATGCTTTGTGCGATATTCTCAGCAGGGGACATACCATTTTTGCAGAGAGGTGCCGAGCCATATGGGATCAAACCTGGTGCAACGGAGTCAATCCTTCGGTTTTACAACCCCTTTAACACTTTGGCTGTCACCGACGACAAAAGTCTGCAAAATACCTAGTCTCTTTCGCTGCCATCATCGACTTTTGCCGTCGACGATGTCTTTTTTAAACAATGTGCGGTAAACCTGAATTAGTAAGTCTGATTTTGAATGATTATTTTTTGGCGATTTTCGTAAGTAAACAAAGATTTTCAAAATGGACTTTGAATGTGATACACATTTTAACTTTGATTCACGTACGATGTTTATAGATCAATAGCAGATAATCTCAGGAGTAGATGATAGACACCCACCTCGAAAACGTGGACATATCATACTGTAGATAGGTATGGGGAGCGACGTCAATATCAGTTACTACAATAGCTTGTGGATTATGAAGAATATACTCTACATATAGACAGGTTAGCAGCTCATTAAAATATGAACACTATTCCATAGTTTAAACGTCCTAAGTTTATGATTTGTTTCAATTGTCACCCTGAAAACTGATAATGCACAAAAATAGCGTGGCAGTGAGCCAGACTTGGTTGAAAAATGGGTGGCAGCGAAAGTGTTAAATATATTTGTTGTCCATAAGCATTTATTTCTATGTTCTTGTGTGTGTAGTCTGCAGATATACATATATGTTTCTGCCTGTGTAACCTGCAGATATCTATGTGTGTGTGTAATGTGCAGATATCTGTTTTTGCGTGTGTAATCTGCAAATACTCATCACTTTCATATGCTCTTGCAGGTAGTCAAACAGTGTTGTGCCACTGATGGTGTGGAGTCACAGTACATCAAAGATGAGATTTTGCCACCATTCTTCAAAAACTTCTGGAATCAGAGAATGGCTCTTGACAGACGTAACTACAGACAGGTAGAGCTGTGCTAGTCATATGTGTTTGTTGTGTTCAAATCTTGATCTGGTCAGGTAACTACAGACAGGTAGAGCTGTGCTAGTCATATATTTTAGTTGTTTTTATTAGAGTTCATGTCTCATTGTTGTTAAGATTATTTGGTCACTTTTTCCTTCACTCATTTCCCATGTTCCTTACAATTAATGTCTTGTTCCTTACAATTAATGTCTTGTCAAGTCATGTATCCATCTTTGTCTGTGCGATCCTGCCATCTATTATGTACTGTCAGTACTACAATGTGACTAGCAGCATTTTCATGTCTGTGCTGTGCTACCAGTGCCAAACCTGAACAATATGCAAAGCACAGTCACAAAAAATAACAACATGTGAATTACAGTGCCTTTGAAAAGTTACCAGCAACACAAGAAGAGACAGATTCACAAAGAACAATATAAGCGAGGAAGTTGGGACAGAACATTGCTTGAATGACATGGAGAGACAAAGAATGAAGTGCTTCGGCGACATAATAAGATGCAACCAAATTTAATGTATACAGTCTTCTACAACAGAACATTGCTTGAATGACATGGAGAGACAAAAGAATGAAGTGCATATCGACATAATATGATGCAACTAAATTAAGTATACAGTCTTCTACAACAGGACATTGCTTGAATGACATGGAGAGACAAAGAATGAAGTGCTTCTGCAACATAATAAGATGCAACCAAATTTAATGTATACAGTCTTCTACAACAGGACATTGCTTGAATGACATGGAGAGACAAAGAATGAAGTGCTTCGGCAACATAATAAGATGCAACCAAATTTAATGTATACAGTCTTCTACAACAGAACATTGCTTGAATGACATGGAGAGACAAAGAATGAAGTGCTTCGGCAACATAATAAGATGCAACCAAATTTAATGTATACAGTCTTCTACAACAGAACATTGCTTGAATGACATGGAGAGACAAAGAATGAAGTGCTTCGCACATAATAAGATGCAACCAAATTTAATGTATACAGTCTTCTACAACAGAACATTGCTTGAATGACATGGAGAGACAAAGAATGAAGTGCTTCGGCAACATAATAAGATGCAACCAAATTTAATGTATACAGTCTTCTACAACAGAACATTGCTTGAATGACATGGAGAGACAAAGAATGAAGTGCTTCGGCAACATAATAAGATGCAACCAAATTTAATGTATACAGTCTTCTACAACAGAACATTGCTTGAATGACATGGAGAGACAAAGAATGAAGTGCTTCGGCAACATAATAAGATGCAACCAAATTTAATGTATACAGTCTTCTACAACAGAACATTGCTTGAATGACATGGAGAGACAAAGAATGAAGTGCTTCTGCAACATAATAAGATGCAACCAAATTTAATGTATACAGTCTTCTACAACAGGACATTGCTTGAATGACATGGAGAGACAAAGAATGAAGTGCTTCGGCAACATAATAAGATGCAACCAAATTTAATGTATACAGTCTTCTACAACAGAACATTGCTTGAATGACATGGAGAGACAAAGAATGAAGTGCTTCTGCAACATAATAAGATGCTACCAAATTTAATGTATACAGTCTTCTACAACAGAACATTGCTTGAATGACATGGAGAGACAAAGAATGAAGTGCTTCTGCAACATAATAAGATGCAACCAAATTTAATGTATACAGTCTTCTACAACAGGACATTGCTTGAATGACATGGAGAGACAAAGAATGAAGTGCTTCTGCAACATAATAAGATGCTACCAAATTTAATGTATACAGTCTTCTACAACAGGACATTGCTTGAATGACATGGAGAGACAAAGAATGAAGTGCTTCTGCAACATAATAAGATGCAACCAAATTTAATGTATAGTCTTATAAAACAGTAGAGAAGCTCAGAGGAAGACCACAACAAAAAAAAGATGGATAGATAGCATAGCAGAATCCTGTCAAAAACAAAAATATCTACCACCCATGCCACTAGAACACCGTAAGACAGAAAACTACAACACTAGGCAACAACCCAGTAACAACAAAAGAAAAAGAAGGTTACTGCAAGAAAAGTCACAGATTGTATGGAGACTTTCAGATATTTTCACCAAATAAATTTCTGTGTATTTTCTTCTATATATATATATATATATATATATATATATAAGAGCAGTGTGAATATTTCTTTGTATATTATATGTCTTATATATTTCTATTATATTGTGTATTATAATGAGTTGTTGTTTTATCAGCTTGTGGACACAACAGTGGAGATAGCCAACAAAGTTGGAGCTGCTGAGATCATTGGTCGTGTAGTAGATGACCTG
Source organism: Arion vulgaris (assembly GCA_020796225.1). NCBI lineage: Eukaryota > Metazoa > Mollusca > Gastropoda > Stylommatophora > Arionidae > Arion > Arion vulgaris. The sequence continues at coordinate 112,728,326 of CM036753.1, read as the reverse complement.
AAGGATGAGGCTGAACAGTACCGTAAGATGGTGATGGAGACCATTGAGAAGATTATGTCTAACCTAGGGGCATCAGACATTGACTCACGTCTTGAAGAGCAACTTATTGATGGTATCCTGTATGCTTTCCAAGAACAAACCACAGAGGTTAGTCACTTGTACTTTCTACCATGTCACACTATAGTTAGTTTAGTTAGTTTGTTCCTTTCGAGCCAAAGGCGGCACATAGGGCAGAGGTTTTAGATCTCCATGTGATACGGTTCTTTGCCAGCAGTTGCAGATCTTGTATGGTTTTACATCCCAATAGTTTACTTTCTTGTTGGATGGTTCTTCGAAGAGTGGTCTTTGGTCTTCCACGTTTTCTTTCCCAACTGGTGACCACATAAGGACTTGTCGATTTAGTCTCTTTCGTCTGATCTAAGAACATGACCTAAATATTTCCACCGTCGTTTCCTTATAATATTTGATACGGGTTGTTGGTGTGTTCTATCTCTCACTGTGTTGTTAGAAACAAATCACTCCATTTTACTTTTAATAATTTTCGTAGACATTTATTCTCAAAGCTGTCCAGTTTCTTATCAATTTTCTTTGTTGATTTCCAACTTTCACAACCGTAGGTCAGTACAGGAATCACACATGACCTAAATAATTTAACTTTTGTGCATATACTAAAGTCTTGAGATTGCCAGATATTCGTTAATTTAGTGAAGGCACTAGCTGCTATAGCAATACGAGATTTTATTTCTTTCATCGTGTCTCCGTTGTTTGATACTTTACTACCCAAATATGTAAAATGTTCAACTTTCTCCAGTGTTTGGCCATTTATTACGATGTTGTCACACTATAAGAGTTAGTATTATCATTGGAGCTCGTTATGTCACAGAGTTTGAAGAATTACCTTCTTCCCCAGATGTGTCTCCTTCATGCTCTAGATATGATTGTTAGATGTTTGGCATTTGCTTGTGTTTCCAGTCTCTTGACATGAGAAATCATTGTTAAAACCATCAGACGTATAGGTAATGTCTAGATTTAATCACTGAAGTACCTCATTCGGAGTAAGGTTCGCCTGAATTAGAAGGAACACTTGGGATAAGGCAAACAAGCCTTCACACAAAAATTAGAGGTGCTACGTTGGGTGCAATGAACTGCCTGAGTTCATATCGGGTGAACAAAATACATAACTAGCCAGTGAAATTGTGTAGTTATAGTTTCATATACAGCTTGCAACTAGACATGTCTGGTCATGGAGAGACTATGCTGACAACATGAAACATATCATAATGTTGACAGATGCTAATGTTATGACTTGTGTACATAATAAATGTCTGAAAGTTCCAGCCTAGATGATGACCAAACAACAATATGGCTACAGAATATATAATCAATAGATTGTTGAAGAGCATATTAGAAGTCTGAGATTTGCTATAGCTTTTATATATGTACTTGCTCATCATGGTGTCCTCCATCTTGTCATATGACTGGACAAACATAGACAAACTAGAAATGTCTACAACAAACTCGGCCATATCTTCTCTTGATACATCCAATTATTAGATTTAGTATTCCCTGTTTCTACTAACAATGACAAATATCCGACAGCAGTAGAAAGTGTGAGGTCAGTGTTGCTGCCACCACCAGCAAGTGGACATGTTATGTTCTCTGTCAGGACTTGCTCGTAGAGCATACCCAGGCTCATTTTTTTTTAAACTGCTATTTTCCAAACTTCTGATGTCTTGCTGGCAATGTTAGGATATGAAAAAAATATTCCATAACACACAAACCAAACAACTCCCTTCCTGAGCAGACATGAAGCATAGCAGCACTAACAGACATGGAAGGAATCCCCAAAAATGGAACAACACATGTGTGTATCATACAGTTAGTGGCTATAGTCTGATATCTTGCACAAATTGAGATTTTCATTCTCAGTGGTGCTAGACTCATGGAGACAACTGAGATCTGACTGTTTCAACTTGTGCAACATGGACAACTGATTGCAGAAGAAGAAGAAGAGTAATAATAATATATTACTGCTGAAACTACAACATCATCACATGGTAACAGAAAAGTGTTGGCCACAGATGTACTACTACTAGAGACAGGACAAGCAATAGGCTATGTTTGATGCAGAGTTTCAAGACATCATCAAACAGTAGTGTGTCTCCATCAATGACTTCACCGATTCCCTACCAAGCGACACTCAAGTGTCAATATATCTTATCGTATGGACCACGCGTCACTCAAAAGACGCTTACTATTTTTGCGTTTTTATTACTTTTCGTTCTGATTAGAACTTTATATTAACCGAAAACTACGTAAAAGTGAAGTATCAACGATAATGAATACATATCTTTGTGGCTTATGGTAGAAGTGAAACAGTTTTTCCATTCATTCTATGATACCATGTGACCATACAAAACTAGCGATTTTTATGAATGGTCATGATGCTAGTTTGTGAACAGTTAATAAACCATACATTCCTTCACTATTTTCTTAATGTTTGTGTATTCATAAATGTATTTCCTATATAAAGAGAGCAGTTAGACTGATATATACAACACATTGTTCATAAAGACCCTTGTCAAGTTGGAATTTTGTTCTCACAATTTCAATTAGTTTTAAAAAAAATTAATGCTAATATTTTTCAAGCATAGTAAACACATTATATTTTTCGACACAATAAATATTTTATGAAAGTACATTCATTTATCTTTAATTTAATATATAATAAATTCATCTTTAAATAACAACTTAGAAACAATATTTTAGTTTAGCTAAAGTATGTGTGCGATATTTTTGAAGTTGAAAAAATAATTGCCTCCAGAGGTGAAAAAACCCGGTAGTGAATGAGTTAACTATCAGACAATATTAATGTAGATCAGGATGAGAGATTTGTGAGAACTATCATTGAAACTCTCAATATGATGTCAAATAACAGTAACTGTAGTGTTTCCTTAGTCTAATCAATATTATCCTACAGCGACCAACATCTGCAAGTCATCATACATGTGTCTGTTGCTTTAGAATTAATGTGATGCTTCTCTCTTTCTCTGCAGGATGTGGTCATGTTAAATGGATTTGGTACTGTGGTCAATGCCCTCAGCAAGAGAGTCAAGCCCTACTTGCCTCAGATGTGTGGTACCATTTTGTGGCGTCTCAACAACAAATCAGCCAAAGTCAGACAGCAGGCAGCTGATCTCATTTCTCGTATTGCAATTGTGATGAAAACTTGTCAAGAAGTAAGTCATGTGTGTTAGGTCTAAACTGTGTACACAACAAGCGTATGTGTATGTCTGTACATATCATCTGTCACAGAGTATGTTATGTGTGTTAGGTCTAAACTGTGTACACAACAAGCATATGTGTATGTCTGTACATATCATCTGTCACAGAGTATGTTATGTGTGTTAGGTCTAAAAACTGTGTACACAACAAGCGTATGTGTATGTCTGTACATATCATCTGTCACAGAGTATGTTATGTGTGTTAGGTCTAAGCTGTGTACACAACAAGCATATGTGTATGTCTGTACATATCATCTGTCACAGAGTATGTTATGTGTGTTAGGTCTAAGCTGTGTACACAACAAGCGTATGTGTATGTCTGTACATATCATCTGTCACAGAGTATGTCATGTGTGTTAGGTCTAAGCTGTGTACACAACAAGCGTATGTGTATGTCTGTACATATCATCTGTCACAGAGTATGTCATGTGTGTTAGGTCTAAGCTGTGTACACAATCATATGTCTGTACATATCATCTGTCACAGAGTATGTTATGTATGTTAGGTGTAAGCTGTGTACACAACTGTGTATGTCTGTACATATCATCTGTCACAGAGTATGTTATGTATGTTAGGTGTAAGCTGTGTACACAACTGTGTATGTCTGTACATATAACCTGTCAAAGATTCAGTTATGTGTGTAACAAATGATCAAATCAGACAGTTGTACTTCTAACCAGCTTTGTGTGTTTACATACACACATAGAAATATTTCATCCAGTTCTGGTGACTATAGTTAAGTTCATCAAAACTGTCCACTGTATCCAGATGTTACTCTGTCTGCCGCACAACCAGTGTCTCTGCGAAGTGGTTAAGATGTTTGCCTGTCTGCCCCACAACCATTGTCTCTGTGGCGAAGTGGTTAAGTTGTTTGCCTGTCTGCCCCACAACCATTGTCTCTGTGGCGAAGTGGTTAAGTTGTTTGCCTGTCTGCCCCACAACCATTGTCTCTGTGGCGAAGTGGTTAAGTTGTTTGCCTGTCTGCCCCACAACCATTGTCTCTGTGGCGGAGTGGTTAAGTTGTTTGCCTGTCTGCCCCACAACCAGTGTCTCTGTGGCGAAGTGGTTAAGTTGTTTGCCTGTCTGCCCCACAACCATTGTCTCTGTGGCGAAGTGGTTAAGTTGTTTGCCTGTCTGCCCCACAACCATTGTCTCTGTGGCGAAGTGGTTAAGTTGTTTGCCTGTCTGCCCCACAACCATTGTCTCTGTGGCGGAGTGGTTAAGATGTTTGCCTGTCTACCCCACAACCAGTGTCTCTGTGCGAAGTGGTTAAGATGTTTGCCTGTCTGCCCCACAACCAGTGTCTCTGTGCGAAGTGGTTAAGATGTTTGCCTGTCTGCCCCACAACCAGTGTCTCTGTGCGAAGTGGTTAAGTTGTTTGCCTGTCTGCCCCACAACCAGTGTCTCTGTGCGAAGTGGTTAAGTTGTTTGCCTGTCTGCCCCACAACCAGTGTATCTGCGAAGTGGTTAAGTTGTTTGCCTGTCTGCCCCACAACCATTGTCTCTGTGGCGAAGTGGTTAAGTTGTTTGCCTGTCTGCCCCACAACCATTGTTTCGGTGGCGAAGTGGTTAAGTTGTTTGCCTGTCTGCCCCACAACCATTGTTTCGGTGGCGAAGTGGTTAAGTTGTTTGCCTGTCTGCCCCACAACCATTGTCTCTGTGGCGAAGTGGTTAAGTTGTTTGCCTGTCTGCCCCACAACCATTGTCTCTGTGGCGAAGTGGTTAAGTTGTTTGCCTGTCTGCCCCACAACCATTGTCTCTGTGGCGAAGTGGTTAAGTTGTTTGCCTGTCTGCCCCACAACCATTGTCTCTGTGGCGGAGTGGTTAAGTTGTTTGCCTGTCTGCCCCACAACCAGTGTCTCTGTGGCGAAGTGGTTAAGTTGTTTGCCTGTCTGCCCCACAACCATTGTCTCTGTGGCGAAGTGGTTAAGTTGTTTGCCTGTCTGCCCCACAACCAGTGTCTCTGTGACGAAGTGGTTAAGATGTTTGCCTGTCTGCCCCACAACCATTGTCTCTGTGGCGAAGTGGTTAAGATGTTTGCCTGTCTGCCCCACAACCATTGTCTCTGTGGCGAAGTGGTTAAGATGTTACTCTGTCTGCCCCACAACCAGTGTCTCTGTGGCGAAGTGGTTAAGATGTTTGCCTGTCGTTTCTGAAGGTTGTAGGTTCAAATACAGACCGAGTTACCTGTGTCATTTTTCATGAGATCCATACAATGGTTTGCTGGAGCTACGGAGTTTGTGCAATGCTCTCGGCAGATGTGAGGCCATTTCTGCCAACAGGGATGTAGTATATAGAGTAAAACCAGATGCAATGAAGTCAATTCTTCACCGTAAGACATTTAACAAATTTAGCTTGTAAATTAACAGCAATGTTTGCTATTTCCAGGAGAAACTCATGGGCCATCTGGGCATTGTCTTGTATGAATACTTGGGAGAAGAGTACCCAGAAGTATTGGGTTCCATTCTAGGTGCACTCAAGTCCATTGTCAATGTTATTGGTATGACCAAGATGACTCCACCTATTAAAGATCTACTACCCAGACTGACTCCTATTTTAAAAAACAGGTTAGTTGAATATATGCAATCTGTCATGGAGGATGTATGTGTGTGTGGTAACTGATGTCTGAGATTGTTGGTAATCCAAACAGAAGTTGTTGTTGTCAAACAGAAGCTTTCACACTATCAAGATCAACTTTCAAATGAAAAGAATATAGATGATTGATACAATGATTGTAGTTGTGAGATTTTTGAGATCTTGTATTAACCATGGTAGATATTGTGACAATCTCATTCTTTAGATCAGTGCTATCAAACATTTCTATATATTGCGACACATCTATCTAATGACTGTGTGTAGGCATCGCAGGTGCCAACAACAGTTGCAGTAGTAATAATAAAGTAATGCTAATGGTAACATTAATAACAAATAATAATATGAAAACTCAACTCTCACAAGTAGTTTATTTATGGTTTTTTTTTTTAACATATTGTGCTTATGGAAAAACTGAAACATACTGTTTGTTTTTTAGACAGAAATAAATTTTGTCTGTATTGAAATTCTGATAAACATTAAAGCTGGATGGCTAAAATAGGGTGTCATAGATGTATCAAACAGGATGGTGCTGCGTTGGGCAGCACTGTTCTAGATATCCTTCATACGCAGACCTTGTCAGTAGAGACATACTCTATACAGATGACATTCTTAGAATAAGTTTCTCACACACAGAAGATCTGTGATTTTGCCTCCACACAGATGATACCGTGATTCTCCCTCCACACAGATGATACCGTGATTCTCCCTCCACACAGATGATACCGTGATTCTCCCTCCACACAGATGATACCGTGATTCTCCCTCCACACAGATGATACCGTGATTCTCCCTCCACACAGATGATACCGTGTTCTCCTCCACACAGATGATACCGTGATTCTCCTCCACACAGATGATATTCTTCTAGTTAACTACTGTCAAATATTTCTTGTATAGCTGCCACATGTTCTTATCTAACAAATGTTGTTATTCTATCTCTGCCAGACATGAGAAAGTACAGGAGAACTGTATTGATCTGGTTGGTCGTATTGCTGACCGTGGTCCAGAGTTTGTCTCTGCCAGGGAGTGGATGAGGATCTGCTTTGAGCTGCTAGAACTGCTCAAGGCTCACAAGAAAGCCATCCGTAGAGCTACAGTCAACACATTTGGCTACATCGCTAAAGCTATTGGGTGAGAAAACATGCACATCTTTCAATGAGTCTATGTTTTGTTATGTGAAGGTAGTTACTAACACAGTCATTGTCGTCACAACTAGTGTGTACTAACAGTCATTGTCGTCACAACTTGTGTGTGTTGCAATATCCAAGTTGATAATATGCTGGGCTAGTAATTACATTCTATGCTAATTCTGGGGTTGGGGTCAACTTGGGCTCCAAAATTGTTTCTTTGTACGTCAGTTTGTGCTACAGATTTCATGATCCTTTACTTGGGGATCTAAATGACAAGTACCTCAGAAGTCTGCGTAAGGTTTGCCTGAATGACGAGAGACACTTGTCATAAGAAAGTTTGCCTTTATGCAAACAATCAGTCCTAGATGCCATCGTAAGCTCAATGATTATGGGTAAATTTATAGCAGCAAACAAAACCATACAATGTGTGTGAAACCCATCTGATTGTTATAACTTGTGTATGCAACATGTCTCTCTCATTGTTATAACTTGTGTATGAAACTTGTGTCTCTCATTGTTATAACTTGTGTATGAAACATGTCTCTCTTATTGTTATAACTTGTGTATGCAACATGTCTCTCTCATTGTTATAACTTGTGTATGAAACATGTCTCATTGTTATAACTTGTGTATGAAACATGTCTCTCTCATTGTTATATCATCATCTAGTTTTGGTGACAATTGAACATAACAAATAATATTTGATCTCACACAGTCCCCATGATGTACTAGCCACACTGTTGAACAACTTGAAAGTTCAAGAGCGTCAGAACCGTGTTTGTACCACAGTGGCTATAGCTATTGTGGCGAGACCTGCTCCTTTCACAGTGCTGCCAGCTTTGATGACGAGTACAGAGTTCCTGAACTCAATGTCCAGAATGGAGTGTTGAAATCTCTCTCCTTCATGTTTGAGTATATTGGTGAAATGGGCAAAGACTACATATATCCTGTTGCACCATTGTTAGAGGATGCCTATGGACAGGTTGGTAATGTGATGCATGTCGGATCTTTTATTACGTTTGTAGTGTTAATAGTTTTATGTCTAGTTTCTTATGTTTGTAGTAAGTTTTATGTCTAGTTTCTTATGTTTGTAGTGTAATAGTTTTATGCCTAGTTTTTATGTTTGTAGTGTGAATAGTTTGCTGTATGTTTGTAGTGTGAATAGTTTTATGCCTAGTTTCTTATGTTTGTAGTGTCAATAGTTTTATGCCTAGTTTTTTATGTTTGTAGTGTCAATAGTTTTATGCCTAGTTTTTATGTTTGTAGTGTCAATAGTTTTTATGTTTGTAGTGTAATAGTTTTATGCCTAGTTTTTATGTTTGTAGTGTGAATAGTTTTATGCCTAGTTTCTTATGTTTGTAGTGTCAATAGTTTTGTGTCTAGTTTCTTATGTTTGTAGTGTGAATAGTTTTATGTCTAGTTTCTTATGTTTGTAGTGTGAATAGTTTTATGTCTAGTTTCTTATGTTTGTAGTGTGAATAGTTTCTTATGTTTGTAGTGTGAATAGTTTTGTGTCTAGTTTCTTATGTTTGTAGTGTCAATAGTTTTGTGTCTAGTTTCTTATGTTTGTAGTGTGAATAGTTTTATGTCTAGTTTCTTATGTTTGTAGTGTCAATAGTTTTATGTCTAGTTTCTTATGTTTGTAGTGTGAATAGTTTTGTGTCTAGTTTCTTATGTTTGTAGTGTCAATAGTTTTGTGTCTAGTTTCTTATGTTTGTAGTGTCAATAGTTTTATGTCTAGTTTCTTATGTTTGTAGTGTAAATAGTTTTATGCCTAGTTTCTTATGTTGGTATTGTGAATAGTTTTAAGTCTAGTTTCTTATGTTTGTAGTGTAAATAGTTTTATGTCTAGTTTCTTATATTTGCAGTGGCAATGGTAGTATGTGTATGAGAGATGATATACATGCAGACCTTGTAGAGATCTAGTTGTGTATGAGAGAGACTTAGGGACGACACCACACACACCCCACCCCCCCCAATACTAACTATGAGAGATGAATAGTACTTTGCTGGGAATGTCTAACTGTGAGGGCATTAAAATGAGATATCAAACTAGAGCATTAAAATATCAACTGTGAAGGCATTAAAATGAGATATCTAACTGTGAGGGCATTAAAATGAGATATCTAACTGTGAGGGCATTAAAATGAGATCTAACTGTGAGGGCATTAAAATATAAACTGTGAGGGCATTAAAATGAGATGTCTAACTCTGAGTGCATTACAATATAAATTGTGAGGGCATTAAAATATCAACTGGTGAGGGCATTAAAATATCAACTGTGAGGACATTAGAATATCAATTGGTGAGGGCATTAAAATATCAACTGTGAGGGCATTAAAATATCAACCGTGAGGGCATTAAAATATCAACTGGTGAGGGCATTAAAATATCAACTGGTGAGGGCATTCACATGAATGAAATGTTGTATACTTTCAGAGACCTGGTACATCGTCAAACAGCTATGGCTGCCATTCAGCATATGGCTTTAGGTGTCTGTGGGTTTGGATGTGAGGATGCATTAATCCATTTGTTGAATTACGTGTGGCCAAACATCTTTGAGAACTCCCCTCATGTTGTACAAGCTTTCATGGGAGCTGTGGAAGGATTGAGAGTTGCCATTGGCCCAGCTAAAATCTTCCAATATGGCATGCAGGTAAACTAGCTTAGATGTAGTGTTGACATGTTACTAAAATCTTCCAATATTGCATGCAGGTAAGCTAGTCTTAGATGTAGTGTTGACATGTTACTAAAATCTTCCAATATTGCATGCAGGTAAGCTAGTCTTAGATGTAGTGTTGACATGTTACTAAAATCTTCCAATATGGTATGCAGGTAAGCTAGTCTTAGATGTAGTGTTGACATGTTACTATTAGAAGAGATAATTAACAGGAGACTGATAATGGATGGGATGTACAGAGTTCCAATTGTCTACTTGTAGAGTGGTAGTAGTAGGTGATAATGGATGGGATGTACAGAGTTCCAATTGTCTACTTGTAGAGTGTGGTAGTAGTAGGTGATAATGATGATGGAAACAGATTATGTGTATGGCCAACATGTGCAATCTTGTTGTGAAAGGTGGTACAAGACATGAACAGACTTTTCTGTGTTTAAACAATGAAGAAAAACAATAATATCTGCTGGGTGACCTCCCCTCATGTAGGCTTGAAGTATATAATATTAGTATATAGGAGTTGATATATTCTTTGATGTTTCAGTTTGGAATATTTTCATTGCATTCCAGACATGTCCATAGGTGCTTCGATCTCCTTCGCAATATCTCCAACATCTACTGACTGTACCAGTTCGATGTTGATTGATAAGCCTACTCATATACCTGTTCTGCTGTTCTTGTCATATTTGTGTTCTGCTGTTCTTGTCATACCTGTTTGTGCTGTTCTTGTTAAACCTGTTATGCTATTTTCTAACTCTAATCCTTCCAATCGCAGCTGTTGAAATCTAGCAGTTGACAGAGTTTTACTTTAAATGAAAATCCTCTTTGCTGCCACACACTCTATGCGAACGTTCAGAATGACAGATCTATCCATTGGCTGGTCCTCTGATATGATGGCAGAGCCAACCATCCTTTCATGTACCCCGGAACGAAGACGAGTAATTTTCCAAATTGTTCACACTTGTAGTGATTCAGTTGATAGTCTTTGTACTGAACAAGCCTCCACCTTCCAGATCATACTCAATGAGTAGCTGAGAATGCATGTAAGAGTGACTCCTGCCGGAGTGGTGCCTTAGTCACCACCAGTACTTCTATTGTCATGCTACTTGTTGTCATACTAAATACTTCACTGACTTCCTTCAACTTTTTCTACCCTATCAACTTACAAAAAAGACCCATGCCACTTTTCTGTGGCAAACTACCAATTCATCCATGTAAATCATGTCCCTTCATTGCAGTTTTCATCAGTGATGGCCTTAGCATCTGCATCCAACGCCACAACATTCCTATCTCTGCAACCTTTGTCGAATTTAATGATGGTTGAAAAGGTGTTCCTGTATATTGAAGGCACCAGTATCCATTCTTCCCCATGGTCGATATTTGTGAGCCCGCATACCAGCTGAACAGTGTCTGCAGCATGACCAACCCATGACCTGCCCCACTGTAACCAATTTCCTCCACTGGTGCTGAGCAGCTCATGCAATGGGTGATCCTTTTTAGCACTTGTTTTGAGATACACATGTGCTCTAGCTATTTGAGTCTATACTCCATGGTCAGGAAATCCAGGAGACACCTCATCGCCACGCAGGGTCTATACCTTTTTGAACCGAGGATGATACGTGTAGCTTCATTTTGCATATTCGATGGTTGAAAAAACCAGCTCCTGGTACAGGATGACAGCAAGCAGCCATTGCTCAATCTTTGCTGGTTCTGACAATCAACCTCTAAACTTGAGTAAACTAGTTCGCCCGTGTGGTGTCGAGACTCACAAGGGGAGCAAAGAATAGTACCACTGCAACCTACAATGCATGCTGTAAAAGGTGACTGATGTAGGCCGTAGGGATGCTACCCTAGTAAATAAAAAGCAGTGCAGAAATCGGATGTTCTGACCTACTTATAGGCGCATAACTGGCACAATGTACAATCACTCTTAGGCTCAGATCACATACAAATCACATAGAGTGGTTGACAAGTGGTCGATATGGAGCGTTCAAAGAAGAAGAATAGACTAGAATTTTAAGAGGTGAATTTGTTATATTATGTGGGCAGACATTGTTATATGACAACTTTTCTATTGACATTTATTGTTGTACTTGTTTGGAAAGTTGCATGACTATATCACATGATATTTCATTGCTTCTTTCATTCATTCTCAGGGTCTGTTCCGTCCAGCTGGAAAGTTGCATGACTGTATATCACATGATATTTAATTCTTTCATTCATTCATTCTCAGGGTCTGTTCCATCCAGCAAGAAAAGTAAGGGACGTGTATTGGAAGGTATACAACACAGTCTACATTGGAGCACAGGATGGACTCATTCCAGCATACCCACGTATCCCTAATGATGCCAAAAACCAGTACGTACGATATGAGCTGGACTACATGCTCTAGATCTTCAGATAGCCTCTAACTGCACAGTGCGATGGATCAAACATCTGTTTTATTCCTGTCTGATGTTGTTACAAGGGATGTATACATACACTGTTGTGTCTGACAACAAGAATTTGTCTGTCACTGGGGCCCAGTTATCTAGAATAACTACTTATTTCTACATGTCTCTCGTTTCTCAGCAAAACTGAACATTCAAATAAACATTTTTTTCCCTGTTGATTGTTTGCAGCTTTCTCAGCAGAACAGACCACCTTGTTATCTTTAGTGTTGATGTGATGTGTAGGGAGATAGTACAGACCACTTTGTTATCTCTAATGTTGATGTGATGTGTAGGGAGATAGTACAGACCACTTTGTTATCTCTAATGTTGATGTGATGTGTAGGGAGATAGTACAGACCACCTTGTTATCTCTAATGTTGGTGTGATGTGTAGGGAGATGCTACTGTAATTGTTGTAGTGTAATCAATTCTGTGAAGATTCTAAAATTATCCAGCAAATATTTGACTGTTCAATTATGATATGAATAGAGGACAAGGTTAGATTTGTGTTTTATATATTTCAGTTTTTTGTTCTTTGTTTGTCACTTAGGAATTCAAATGTAGTTATGGTACCTCCCACTGATTGTTTGCATGAGAGATTGCTGTCTTTATCACCAGTGTCCCTCACCATTCAGATTGTTTGCATGAGGGATTGCTGTCTTTATTACCAGTGTCCCTCATCATTCAGACAAGCTTTGCTTCAACTTCAGAGATACTTGTAATTTAGATCTCCAAGTAATGGATCATGGTCATCCTGTTGTTCAAACTTGTGCACACTGAGAATGTGTGGCCTCGAACCCTGGTATTCTCACAACACTTCAGTAACTTCAAACCCTGGTATTCTCACAACACTTTAGTAGCCTCAAACCCTGGTATTCTCACAACACTTCACTAACCTCAAACCCTGGTATTCTCACACTTCAGTAGCCTCAAACCCTGGTATTCCCACAACACTTCAGTAGCGTTGCAGAGTGTTATCAACTTTGCTGTCGGATCAGTTGACATAATGTTGACATTGTTTATTGGTTGCAATTTGTTATATGCCATGTCTTGTTGTTTGCTGCTAGTTGTCTGTTTAGTTTCTTTTATGTCAATATATGTCAGTATAATATGTTAGTGGCCTAAGTTGGATGGATAGTCCTGTTGTCCAGTCTAGAAGTATAAGCATGAAATCCTGCAGGTCCTGGTCTCCAGTCTAGAAGTAAAAGCTTGATATTCTGCAGGTCCTGGTCTCCAGTCTAGAAGTAAAAGCATGATATTCTGCAGATCCTGGTCTCCAGTCTAGAAGTAAAAGCATGATATCCTGCAGGTCCTGGTAACCTGACAGTTCTAAATGCTGACAAAACTGTCCTATGACAGACAAGCCATCATAATGTTGCTGACCAGACAGACAAGCCATCATAATGTTGCTGGACAGACAGACAAGCCATCATAATGTTGCTGACCAGACAGACAGACAAGCCATCATAATGTTGCTGACCAGACAGACAGACAGACAAGCCATCATAATGTTGCTGAGCAGACAGACAGACAGACAAGCCATCATAATGTTGCTGACTGGTTATTGTGTGTGTAGTTATTGTTATTATATTTCAGCTCTTGTACTTTCTTCTTCTCCAGGTGTTTGTTCTTACCAATACTTGTTGTCTGTTCTATTTATGACATGTATGTAGTTGTTGGTCAAAGAATGAGTCTACATTGTGTTGTTAGTTTACAGCCCAGCTTTACAAACTGCTGCCATATTTGTACCTTAGCATCCAGCACATGCAAGTTTCTGCACTAATCTTGTGCTATATAAATACAGTTGCCACCATGATATAGCAAGCTGCTATCTGATAAATGTTGATAATGATAATTATGACTTGTACTTGCATGTTCTGAGAATTAAAGTTACTGTCAACTTAACACACTGTCTGTCTGTCTGTTGGTGTGTGTTGTTGTAAGTTCTGTTCCATTGTGTGTGTTGTTGTAAGATTCCCACATCAGATGATCCCATTGTTTTGTTAGTATGTTGACATTCTACTTGTGTTGTCTGTCTCTCTCTCTCTCTATATATATATATATATAATAGCCATAGACTTGACAGTTTGCACTAGACAATAGAATACAATAAACATGGCTGGACGTTTGCTCATGTTAGCAGGACTGTTGAGCACATTCTCAATAAGAGTCATTAACTGCAAGCAGAAATCTTTACACCCCAAATTGTGGCCCGGTAACAACTCGGGCGACTGTTTGCCCATGTGATTCTCATCCTCTTTAACCATTGGACACCGTCATTAGTTTGTTTACAAATCTAGGACGCATTTATATTGAAATGTATACTGAGAAAATGTATAATTAAAAGCGTCTGACCGAATGGATTAGTGAGCGGGTCCTGATGCTGGAGACATGTTTTCAATCCACGGTAAGGACAACAAATTTGTTGTCGGGGACATAATGTAAAATCATAACCTGAACAGTTCCGCTGCGACGGCACTAACCATGCAGCCATTACATTCTTCAGACTCTCGTCCCACCTGTTCTACACTGCTCTAGATAGTGGTATTACAGAACCAGCTAGTGTACCGGTTTCATGCAGTAATGACAGTATACAGAACTAGCTAGTGTACCGGTTTCATGCAGTAATGACAGTATACAGAACTAGCTAGTGTACCGGCTTCATGCAGTAATGACAGTATACAGAACTAGCTAGTGTACCGTCTTCATGCAGTAATGACAGTATACAGAACTAGCTAGTGTACCAGCTGACTTCATGCAGTAATGACAGTATACAGAACTAGCTAGTGTACCGGTCGACTTCATGCAGTAATGACAGTATACAGAACTAGCTAGTGTACGGTCCGACTTCATGCAGTAATGACAGTATACAGAACTAGCTAGTGTACCGTCTTCATGCAGTAATGACAGTATACAGAACTAGCTAGTGTACCGGTCGACTTCATGCAGTAATGACAGTATACAGAACTAGCTAGTGTACCGGTCGACTTCATGCAGTAATGACAGTATACAGAACTAGCTAGTGTACCGGTCGACTTCATGCAGTAATGACAGTATACAGAACTAGCTAGTGTACCGGTCGACTTCATGCAGTAATGACAGTATACAGAACTAGCTAGTATAACTGTTTCGTGTCAACTTAACCAAAAATAACCAGTTGAGAAGAGCGAAAGAATTAACGAGTTTCATCTTGTCTGCTACATGTTCCATCTTGTCTGTTACATGTTTCATCTTGTCTGTTACATGTTTCATCTTGTCTGCTACATGTTTCATCTTGTCTGCTACGTGTATTATCAAGTGAAGGACACCAGAAACAAAGATTATGGAAACTGAGCTATGAACAAATGAGAACAAAGAAACAGACTCTGATTACCTTACAGAAACTTGCTGTAATGTGGCAAGGTAACAAGACAACACAACAGACAAGGTCGGATTTAGGCGTAGACTAATCCCACTACAGATTAGTGTCTCAGAATCCGCGGAGGACAAACAAAATGCGGTATTTGTTTTGTGGATTGCACTTTTTCACTATTTGACATTCCCGTTTCTAATTTTCATCCATCGATTTACCTGGTAACCTCATCCAGTGCGAATATTAGGGGACTCTTATCCTGAGTCCCGACAAGCAACAACTCCATCACTGGCAAGATAAGATTCATTGAGTTGTTTCTAATATGGAAACAATATTACAACTATTCTGATGTGTCATCTAATGTGTCTCAGATTGTCCAGTAGAAAGATTGAATGGACACAACTATAATCAACTAGAAACTGTCATGTCTCAACTGTCCGTACTTGGCATCATCATGTGCATAGAACGTTATAAGCTGAGGAGGTTACTCATGATGATGTTGCTTTCAGTAAATCTAGAGAGAGAAATTATTTCAGTTGTATCCTGTTATCCTATCATTGATCATATCATTCATTATTTCAGTTGTATCCTGTTATCCTATCATTGATCATATCATTCATTATTTCAGTTGTATCCTGTTATCCTATCATTGATCATATCATTCATTATTTCAGTTGTATCCTGTTATCCTATCATTGATCATATCATTCATTATTTCAGTTGTATCCTGTTATCCTATCATTGATCATATCATTCATTATTTCAGTTGTATCCTGTTATCCTATCATTGATCATATTCATTATTTCAGTTGTATCCTGTTATCCTATCATTGATCATATCATTCATTATTTCAGTTGTATCCTGTTATCCTATCATTGATCATATCATTCATTATTTCAGGTGTATCCTGTTATCCTATCATTGATCATATCATTCATTATTTCAGTTGTATCCTGTTATCCTATCATTGATCATATCATTCATTATTTCAGTTGTATCCTGTTATCCTATCATTGATCATATCATTCATTATTTCAGTGTATCCGTTATCCTATCATTGATCATATTCATTATTTCAGTTGTATCCTGTTATCCTATCATTGATCATATCATTCATTATTTCTTCAGTTTCATTTGATGTATTGCTTCCAATTCTTCTTCTTCGAACGCTCCATATTTACCACTTGTTAAACACTCTTTGTGATTTGTATGTGATCTGAGCCTAAGAGCGATTGTAAATTGTGCTAGTTATGCGCCTACAAATAGGTCAGCACATCCGATATCTGCGACGCGTTTTATTTACTAGTGTAGCTTCCCTAGGCACATACCTTAGTCGCCTCTTAAGACATGCCTTGTAGGTCGCCGTGCTAGCCCCAACAACACACGAGCGACTTCCAATTGATAGATTATAGATAGAGCCAAGGCTTGTAAATCAATATCCGCACTAAGAATCATGGCGGCTGCTAACATTGAGCAACGCCTTCTTGTGCTATTGTACCAAGGTGTTGTTCTCTCATGTATAGAATATGCATGCGCTCTCCTAACCATTAGTTCTACGCAAACAGTGAGACTGGAAAGAATGAGGCTATGCGCATCATTCTGGGATGCACCAAAGATACACCAGGAGTGTCAATGCAATTCCTTCTTGATCTCCCAACTATTGCAAACAGAATTGAAACTTGGAGGGTTCAATCATATCTAAGAATCAATGCAAACAAGGAACATCCTCTCTATGAAGAACTCATTAAGGAGAAAGGGTGTAGACTCAAGAGAGGCAGATCATGGCTGAGTCAGGAGGAAGATACTCTTAGGAAAATATGTGATTCTTCCGGAATCGAAACAGGAGAGGAATGGATTGCTTTCACAATTATTACATATATAAAGGAAAACTGTGAACAAAATAATCCATCACTAATTAACGTGGAGTTTGAGGTCCTCTTGAATGACAACATCAATGATACAGATAACACCGATGGTTCAGTCATTCGCCAACAACACTGTGCGTTCAGCACTCTCAGGAGGAAAAATAGTCAGTGGGGCTTACGCAACAACCACAAGTAGTTTGACAATAGAGGTGCGGGCGGTTACGGAAGTGGTGAAATGGTTGGCATCTCACAATTACTCTCATGTTTTCATACTCAGTGACTCCATGAGTATGATTCGTAAAGTCGAATCAGGAATGGTGAGACTCAACTGGGTGGAGGTACTGGTACAGACAATGATCAGAGAAATCACCTTCATTTTTGTTATTGGGCACACAGGAGTTAGGGGTAATAAACGAGCTGATAGATTAGCTGGCTTGGCTACAATATCAGAGGGAGCTGCCAAGGATCGAAATGACATTCTTCACCCATTGAGAGAGTCTTTCCGAATATATGAGTTTCAGGACTGTGAATCCCACTCGCTGACCAGATTGAGAGAGATGGAAATCAATATTTGTGCAGCCCGAAAAGAACGATATACTAAATATGCAAAGAGATTGATTAATCAACATCGAACTGGAGTGTTGGGCCGCTGGACACTGTTGGATTTGCTGAGGCGGAGATCGGAGCACCTATGGACATGTACGGAGTGCTGTGAAGCTAGTCCTCATATAACTGATAGCAGATTATATCTATGAAAGAGATCTCAAGTCAACTAAATATACTAACCAGCTTGACATGGCAATTATGTGTACAGTTTATTCCGACTGTAACGGCTCTCATGTCGACTCAGAATCTGTGGTGTACCAGAGATACGCTGGTATGTACATGTGGCCGACATGACGCTGATCACATCACCCACCTTGTGCTGAAGGTCACAGAAAAATACGGTTCAAGCACAGTATTCACAAATATAACTCATGGTATCAAAACGGGTTCTGTTACTTAAACAAAAATATTATAAATTATGTACTTCATTATATTCTGTAGGAAAACTAATCTTGAAGAAATGAATGTTGACATGTGAGAAGAACATTCTTGAAGAAATGAATGTTGACATGTGAGAAGAACATTCTTGAAGAAATGAATGTTGACATGTGAGAAGAACAATCTTGAAGAAATGAATGTTGACATCTGAGAAGAACATTCTTGAAGAAATGAATGTTGACATGTGAGAAGAACATTCTTGAAGAAATGAATGTTGACATGTGAGAAGAACATTCTTGAAGAAATGAATGTTGACATGTGAGAAGAACATTCTTGAAGAAATGAATGTTGACATGTGAGAAGAACAATCTTGAAGAAATGAATGTTGACATGTGAGAAGAACAATCTTGAAGAAATGAATGTTGACATGTGAGAAGAACATTCTTGAAGAAATGAATGTTGACATGTGAGAAGAACATTCTTGAAGAAATGAATGTTGACATGTGAGAAGAACATTCTTGAAGAAATGAATGTTGACATGTGAGAAGAACATTCTTGAAGAAATGAATGTTGACATGTGAGAAGAACAATCTTGAAGAAATGAATGTTGACATGTGAGAAGAACAATCTTGAAGAAATGAATGTTGACATGTAGAGAGAACAATCTTGAAGAAATGAATGTTGACATGTGAGAAGAACATTCTTGAAGAAATGAATGTTGACATGTGAGAAGAACATTCTTGAAGAAATGAATGTTGACATGTGAGAAGAACATTCTTGAAGAAATGAATGTTGACATGTGAGAAGAAATCGGAAAACTAAATTTAGCTTGGATAAAAAAGTAATTTTGATCAAATTTTTAAATTGAAATTGCCAGTTCACAAATGGTGCAAATAAATGTTCCCGTTTATCGATGAACTAGTTCAATGACCAAATATAGAAATCCAGGACTGTTGGCATTCACACCTAGTGATGAGTCAGTGACGTCTGAGATACCTAGTGATGAGTCAGTGACGTCTGAGATACCTAGTGATGAGTCAGTGACGTCTGAGATACCTAGATGAGTCAGTGACGTCTGAGATACCTAGTGATGAGTCAGTGACGTCTGAGATAGCTGGGACTCGTGTGTCGCATGAGCTATGGTAGAATCCCAAAGAACGTTCTATATGGTCAACTTGAAACTAGTACTAGAGGATGAAACATGTAAAAACTAAGTACTGTAGTTTTACAAAGTACAAATACAATATACATCGACGTTTCGACCAAAAGGCCCTTATCAAGCAAAGGATACAACAGAAGCAACGACATTCAGACTTCTTGGATGGCAGACATAACATATACAATCAGATAATAAATCCCTAACTGCTCTATTATGTCTGCCTTCAAAAAGTCTGAATTTCTTCGCTTTTGTTGTATCTTTTGTTTGATAAAGACCTTTTGGTCGAAACGTCGATGTATATATTTTTTTTTACTTTATAGAACTATATTACTTTGTTTAAAGAGAACCATGTCACCGCTGCTTTTGTGGGGTTGACCAATGCTCCTGCTTCAACGCACCATCTACCTATGCGGTCGAGTTCTGACTGAAGTTCCTCCACAAGCTGTTCTCTATCCTTGCCCTGACGATACACCAACACATCATCTGCATATGACATTGTCCTTCCTCTACCCGTGATCTGCTCTTTTGTGATGCTCACAGTATAGGCATTGAACAACACCGGAGATAATGGTGACCCCTGTGGTAAGCCAGGGTGGATTGTTGTTGGTGATGACTCCCAACTGCCACATTTAAACACTATCTTTCGCTGGAAGAGGGCCGCAAAGATCCAATTGAGGAGGAATGGGCTGATATTGAGTTCAGTCTTTAAACAACCACATTGTCAACACTCCAACACCATCTGTGGTTTTGTGTTCAGAGTTGGTGGAGCGATCTCAGTCTATGAAATACCTGGGGTTGCGTTTTGATCGTAGTCTAGCTTTTACGGAACACATAGCTCATGTGATAATGAAGGCGAGGAAAGGTTTGCTGGCGATGAGGGTAATGGCTGCGGCGGATTGTGAACAGCGCCATCTTTGTCTTTATACCAGGGTCTGGTCCTTTCTGTGCTTGAGTATGCGCTGGCGATCCTGACTCTCACTCATAGTCAGATAGAACGACTGGAAAGAATACAGAACGAGGCGATGCGCACTATACTTGGTTGCACTAAAAACACGTCGTGCAGGGCGATGCGCTATCTCCTTGACTATCCTACTATGGAGTATAGAATACTGATGAGCCCTGCACGAGCATACCTTCGAGTCAATGCTGACACACAACATCCTCTGCACTTGGAAATAAAGAGACAAAAGGAAATAGGTTAAAAGAGGAAAATCTTGGATGGGTCAGGCCGAGGACTGTATTGAACAGGTGTGTACACTTGAAGACATTGATCCCGGTGAAGAATGGATACCAGTGCCAAGAGCAATCGCTACATCCTTTTCTGTATGCATCGAACTTGATAAAGAATGCAGGCAACACAACCCACTTGTCGTGGAGGCAGAGGTTCAGGCATTAATTTCTGAAAACGCATCTGAGCATGATGTAATCATTTATACGGATGGTTCGGTGATTCGACATGTGCGGAGCTCGTGGGCTTTCACTGCTCAGGTCGGAGGTGATGTTGTGAAGGAAGACAGTGGTGGTTTTGCGTGACTACAAGCAGTCTCACTATGGAAATCATGGCGGTTACCAAAGCGATGATTTGGCTAGAATCACAGACTTTTATCCATGCATGTTTTCTCAGTGACTCAATGAGTATGCTCAGGAAGATTGAAACAGGATGGGCTAGGAGACATTGGATAGAATCGCTGGGGAGGTCTAAGCTGACAAAGATCAGTTTTATTTTGTGCCAGGGCATGCAGGTGTAAGGGGAATGAACGTGCGGATAGGCTTGCAGGTATGGCTGCTGTCCAAAGCGGACGAGCAATGGACCAGGCTGATATTATAAATTCCTTAAAGGAGAGAGGACGTGTACATGATTCACGTAATAGCGGTGAATCCACAACACTAACCAGACTGCAAGAACTCAAAGTTAAGTGTGATGTAGCTCGACAAGAACGCTATGCTGGCAGACAAAGAAGAATTGTAAACGAACAAAGAACCGGTGTCGTTAGTCGCCACACGCTGATGGACATACTGAGAGAGATCGAGCACTTATGGACTAACGTAACTGATATCGACGTGCAGTGATGGTGATCCGACGACTAAACTAAACTAAATTACTTTGTTTTTGCGTGTTTCACCATTGCTACATAGTTTGACTGCATCTTCCTAATATCGATAACTTGTATTAGACATCATAGGCAGTCATTACTACACTTCAATGACACCTGCAAGCGTGATGGGAGAAGTTGGTCAAAGACAAGCTAGCAACATAATAGAATGAACAGGGAGGGATGAGCTCAAATAGACAAGAAACACCATCACATATGGATGCGAAAGAGAGCGCTGAGAACAGAGAGACCATCTTCTGCATCAGCTCTATATAGTTTGCCTTGCAGCAAATGGGACAAGGTTGATCACTCCAGACTATGACATTACAGCCACAAACAGACGTTGTTGTTCAGCACAGAAACAAACTACATGATGAAAAGCTTATCATCTCCTGAGACAAAGTTCAATGTCCTTCTATAATGGCTGACAGAACAAACTATGAAATATTTATAAATAGATTGTGTGTAACTAACTGATTATTTGGTCAGAAAAAGCACGTAAAACGTTGAAAATTGTTGAGTTGACCTACTTATTTCTGCAGGAATAAGCTGTCCAAATAATTATGATCTCAGAATTTGATGTTCTCAGGTTTCTCATGATGACATACCTACAATCAGATTTGATGTTCTCAAGTTTCTCATGATGACATACCTACAATCAGATTTGATGTTCTCAATTTTCTCATGATGACACACATACAATCAGATTTGTGTTCTCAAGTTTCTCATGATGACACACATACAATCAGATTTGTGTTCTCAAGTTTCTCATGATGACACACATACAATCAATGTGTTTATCTCATGATGACACATAATCAGATTTGATGTTCTAACGTTTCTCATGATGACATACCTACAATCAGATTTGATGTTCTCAAGTTTCCCATGATGACACACATACAGTCAGATTTGATGTTCTCAAGTTTCTCATGATGACACACATACAATCAGATTTATAACTAAGATAAATACAGTCATTTCCAAATAAAATGACATTTTGTACTTGACATGTCTTGCTATTAAACAACAAAGGGCAAGTCACTTTACGTTTTCAAGTGTTAAGAGACGTTCTGGTGTAATTTTGTAACAGGCTGCCTCAAAACTTCATATAGCTTAGTGCAGTGCTGTCAATAGAATCGATTGACGACCAATGGCTATTGCTAAAACATTCCCTTGAATAAACATCACAGGAAAATATACCACTCAAAGACAAAAAGGCGAGACAATCATAGATGACTGGTGACATTCTACAGTTGATGGATGACTGATGACATTCTACAGTTGATGGATGACTGATGACACTCTACAGTTGATGGATGACTGGTGACATTCTACAGTTGATGGATGACTGATGACATTCTACAGTTGATGGATGACTGATGACATTCTACAGTTGATGGATGAAAGATAAAAGAACAAACATCCAACTGAATATGCTTTCATCAACAAATCGATCAAATTAAAATGCAAGGAAGCACAAGAGAAATGGCTACATAATAAATGTTGCCAGATAGAATCGGATAGTAACATTAACTCCAAATCTCGCTCTATGCCAATATAGAAACTTTCACTGGCAGACGGCAACGTGCAGTTTATCATCATCATCAGGTGCCGTGCCGGCTGGCGTAGGAGTTCTCCACAAATCTCTATCTTTGGTGTTTGCTATCAACTCAGATGTTGACGCTCTACCGTGCCATGTCAGGCTATCCATTTTTTTCTCTCTATCTTCCCCTCTCTCATCTACCCTCAATTTTACCAGTTGTTACAATGTGTTCTAAACCTCCCTACTCATCACATGCACGAACAATGATGACTGCCTCTTTCTTATATTGATAATGTTTTCTCTGTGCTTTGATCTCATTCAACACCTCAACATTAGTCATTTTAACAGTCAATGGGATTCTCATCATTCTTCTGTAAAACCACATCTTTGTGGCCTCCAGAGATTTTTCGATCTGTTTGTTTGTTGTCCATGACTCGCATCCGTATGTCAGTATTGGTTCTATGTAGCACTGAATAACTCGCATTCTGACCTCAAACTGACAAGGACTTGTTGCATATGATGTTTCTCATTTTCAGAAACGATGTTTTCGCTTGCCCTATTCTGCTCTTTATTTCTGATCGGCATCTGCCAGCTGATGTTACCAGGACTCTAGGTATTTAAATTGCTGCACTTGTCTTAGATCAGTCCCATTTACTGTGATGGTGCATTTTGGCAAAATCTGCTTTTTGATATGATCATTTTTTTTTTTTTCCGATCCAGAAGCACTTGAGCTTTTCAGCTCTTCGGCTCAGTGCCATGGACATCGTAACCCTTCGGTTCGGTGCCACGAACACCGTAAATCTGGGTAATCTGTGGCTTTTCTGCTATCCCGCGGAATTGAACCCGCACACACAGAGGGATAGTCACCCGTATTCCAACGCGCTACGAACACGCTGGGCAGACGGGCCGATATGATCATAACTTCTGTCTTCTTAATATTCAAACTGAGTCCTCTGTTGTTACTTTCTGTCACAACGCAGGGGAACAAACAACACAATATATACAATAAGAACAATAATGGAAAGATCAATAGAAACAAAGATGGACTTATACCTATGTTTCATAGACTACTCAAAAGCTTTCGATAAAGTAAAACATGGAGAAATAATCAGCATGTTAGAAAGTATAAATATTGATGGGAAAGATTTGAGACTGATCAAGAATTTGTACTGGCAACAAAGCGCAGTCATAAGACTAGATAATCAATGTGGAATCTAACAGGAGATACAATTAGGAGTAAGAAAAGGATGCGTACTCTCACCAGACCTATTTAACATATACAGTGAAAACATCATGCGACATATAGAAGAAAAGACAGGAATAACAGTTGGTGGACAAAATAGGAACAATCTAAGATACGCTGATGACACAATTCTCATGACTACAAATGAACAAGATCTACAAGGCTTGATAGATATACTAGTGAGAGAAAGTGAAAAGAAAGGATTAAGCATGAATATAAAGAAAAAAGAGGTTATGGTTGTCTCCAAGAAACACCAACATGTAGTATCAAAATAAATAACACAACACTGAAACAAGTCCATCGATTCAAGGATCTGGGAACATTCCTAACATCAGATGGAAGATGTACAACAGAGATTAGGAGTAGAATAGCTCAAGAAAAAGCAGCATTTATGAAAATGAAGAACACACTATGCGTGAACTCACTACCAATGACATTGTGAAAACGAGTACTGCAGTGCTATATTGATCCAATACTTCTGTATGGCAGCAAATCATGGACAATGAATAAACAATGAATAAGATCATTGCAAGCCACAGAGATGTGGTTTTACAGAAGAATGTTTAAAATTCCATGGACAGCGAAGAAAACAAATGAGGTTTTAAATCAGGCCTGCACACAAAGAAACCTTATCAAAAGAATCAGAATCCGCCAATCAAGGTTCTTCGGGTATATAATGCGAAGAGAAGGTTTAGAACATTTGGTGACTACAGGTAAAATTCAGGGAAGGAGAGATCGCGGAAGACAGAGGGAGAAGATGTTGGATAGCCTGACATCATAGTTCGACACAAGATCGACGTCAGAACAGATTACATGCACCAAGCAGAGAAAGTTGTGGAGAGACATGATCGCCTACGCCGGCAGGCATGGCACTGATTGGTTGCTTTCAAACGCTTTTTATATTGGGTTGCATCTGACTGATGATTGTGGAAGCTTGAGCGCCATCTCATGCTTACAATACTGCTAGTAGTACTAGCCATCTCATGTTTACAATACTACTAGTAGTACTAGCCATGTGATGCTTACAATACTACTAGTAGTACTAGCCATGTGATGCTTACAATACTACTAGTAGTACTAGCCATGTGATGCTTACAATACTACTAGTAGTACTAGCCATCTCATGCTTACAATACTACTAGTAGTACTAGCCATGTGATGTTTACAATACTACTAGTAGTACTAGCCATCTCATGCTTACAATACTACTAGTAGTACTAGCCATCTCATGCTTACAATACTACTAGTAGTACTAGCCATGTGATGCTTACAATACTTCTAGTACTACAACTACAACTAACTAGAGTAGTATAATAGTAGTATTAATATAGTTTAGGTTTAGATGCCGATGCTCTCTCCAGAGAAAAAACAAAGTGTGAGGTTAGGGAGCAGTCAATGTTTACAAAATAAAAAAAAAAAGATTGCAAAAGCTGAAAGATCGTGTTCAAGGGAGTGCTACAAAAGAACTGAAAAATAGTTACCAAAAAATAAAATGATTAACGCTAAAGCTGTCCGAGTAAATTAGGGTGAATGAATGTATTACACAGGAACCATGGCGCACGCGTGCACCGAGTTGTAGAGCGTTAGCTTAGGGTCTCGCTCAGCTAAATCTGGCCATGACACAGCGGGTCAAGGGCAGAGTTTGAATTATGTTCGCAACAGACCATACGTTGAGTAGATTTCACTTGTGAAAGTCATAACTGCTGAACTTGTACAGTTATCGATTGATTGTGACAATAATATTACATAATGATGCCTACATACTCCTGACCTTGTTGTGAACTATATTTCTAATAGTGAAACACGTACAAACAAAGTACTATAGTTTTACAAAATACAT
This sequence comes from Arion vulgaris, assembly GCA_020796225.1. Classification (NCBI taxonomy): domain Eukaryota; kingdom Metazoa; phylum Mollusca; class Gastropoda; order Stylommatophora; family Arionidae; genus Arion; species Arion vulgaris. Next base: position 112,702,129 of record CM036753.1, on the reverse strand, counting down.
AAACAGTGACGATAAACAGCAACGTTTCGACCAACAAGGCCTTTATAAACAAACGAACAAACAGGAGTGACAAATTAAAATGAAACACAAATGGACGACCAAATACCAACGTATCTAAGGAAAATCTGGAATAAAAACGAATAACGAAATAAATGTAACACAAAAAAAACACATAAAAACTAGAAATAGAAAAGAAACAATGATACATCTAGTAAATATATAACTTGAATACATGCAACATATACCCAAAGAAACAATGAAACAGAAACGGGAAATGCACATACACAACAAATATAACTATTAACCAAGTATTTACCAAGTTTTACTGCAGTCTTCCCCCTATTTCTATATTTCTAATATGTTGGTGATATAACATTGTTTACATATATGTGGTCTTTCCCTGCCGCGGCGACACAGCTTCAATAACATAAGCTGAACAATAATAAGAATCCTTGTTTCTCACTGGTACTACCTCCCTCCCATCTTCACCTTTCCCCTAACAATGGTAAAACAAGGCACGCGCTTGATGGAGACAAAGTATTAAAACAAAAAAAAAGAAACTGAACAAATATTTGAGTAGTATAAATATCGATACCAGTGAGAGAGAATGTATCGAGTATTGTGAGAATCAACTTGGCCCTTGAATTCCGGTGTGTACAAACTTCCGCTATGGGAAGATGAAAAACTTGTCAGGAAATCTCTCTGAAACACGAAGTCAGCCAGTCTGTTCTGTAGCAGCAAGCACACATAATAAGACATGATCATCAAGCTAGCAAGTGGATACACTCTCTGTATGTAGCGTTTCCTTGTCTTCAAGTCTGCTTAGTGGAGCGTGTACTTTCAGTGAATTCATGTGTGTTACGTGTGCCGCGACAGCTGTGTTAAAGTGTGTTCCTGACCATCTCGGATATTAACAAAATAATGCTGCCGCTATTCCATGAATACAACAACAGTTCGCATCATGGATGGCTTCGCCTTCAAAACAGAACCTATAGAGGGTACTTATGAAATCGGTGAAGATATCGGCAGGTAAATCTTCTCTCATTCTCTTCTAAACTCGGCAGCATACACCATTAACTTGTTTGTTGTATAGAGACTATAATTTTGTATCTCAACTTGATGTTCCATTTAATTTATATATCTTCTTGACAACGTAAAGTCATTATCAATTATCAGAAAATAAATTAATTTTCCAAGAATAGCAAACATGAGCAAAAAATGTAAACACAAACAGCTATTCAGTATAACTGTAGGTATGATTTGTCTTCAAGTATGTGTATGGTATAAGGAAGGAGGGTGTGCATTTTCTCTCACTTTTTATTTGTCACGGAGGAGGATGCGTAGTTTGAGCTGTCTGAATTGAAAGTGTTGTCACCGGTTTGGCTAACCTCCGCTGGTCTCTCTTTACACAAGGATCGTGTGTTTGCTGTCAAAATGTTTCAAGTCATATTCACACAAAAAATGTGGCTGCTGTTAGATTGGTGGACATTATGTATCACCAGCACACACATGATGATGATGCACATTCACAATGTTGCTAATATGTAACAATTTTACAGTTGCGATTTTGTTGTCATTCAATTTTTAAAATAGTGAAATGACAACTTTCACATTTTTACAGTAAACGAGATGAATAAACATTTCATAGACAATGTAGTATCATGACAGGAAAGATAGTCAACAACAGGACTAAGATATACACATGATAGTAGTGGATTGTGATGTGTCATGATTGCCAGCAGATTTGATATTCATGTTGTGAATGATCAAAGTCAATGAATGAAGAAAAAGATAAGAATGGCTGTTTCTGCATTCAAATCTAACAATGTTTGTTCTTTGTTGATGCTCTCTCTCGTTCTGTTTGACAAACTTGAAAGTTGTTTCTCTGTGATCGTCCTAGTTAGTTGTTGGTAGAGACCAAGTAACTGTGACATAGCATGTATCAATTGTTGGAAGCCTAACCAACATTGGAGAATCTTCTTGAACACATACATCTCAGATCCAAAGTTACAACACACTGATCATAGAAGCATCCGATCTGCTTGTCTGTCATCTATTTACTTTCTGATCCAGTCTTCAGTTAAGATTTGGGCGAATCAAGTCATACAGTTAGATTTGTCTGACCAAGTTCTTCAAGTTAAGATCTTGTCTGCACTCATAGTCACTCAAATTAAGATTTGTCTGCACCAAGTTTTTCAGTTAAAATTATTCTGCACCAAGTTCATCAGTTAAGATTTGTCTGCACCAAGTTCTTCAGTTAAGATTTGTCTGCACCAAGTTCATCAGTTAAGATTTGTCAGCATCAAGTTCTTCAGTTAAGATTTGTCAGCATCAAGTTCTTCAGTTAAGATTTGTCTGCACCAAGTTCTTCAGTTAAGATTTGTTTGGACAAATCTTTCAGAAAAAACTCAAAACTAATGAAGTTTGTGTTGACATAATGCATGGGCAGAAACAAGTAACGCTGTATTTATGAAATCATTGTACAAATTCATTCGTTGTTGAAATTTCGTGTTTATAGTAGTAGAGTAGCTAAGTGAATTCAACCCATGTAGTCAGTTAGTTATTGTAAGAAAGTTTATTGTTGCTCATTGTATTGTTACTGTATGCTTGTGTTTATCTCATCTTGACCATTTGTTGTATCTGATATCATTTCATAGATTACTTTGTTTTTCAACTGTTTCTTTCAACCCTGAGTTCTCTAACCTGAGATACATTTGTTTGTCACACTGGTTGTGTCAGTTGATATTGTTACTACCAGATTTCTACAGTCTGTCTATTTCTTATTTAGCTAACATGACAGACCTATAGGTGCATAGTTTCTAATAGTAACTTGTGCAAGAATGTTTATTGATACTTCACGAGTTCATACAGAGTTGTTCTTATGGCTCGCTGGTTAAACATCGGGTTTCCCCATATGGCTCGCTGGTTAAACATCGGTTTCCCCATATGGCTCACTGGTTAAACATCGGGTTTCTCCATATGGCTTGCTGGTTAAACATCGGGTTTCCCCATATGGCTCGCTGGTTAAACATCGGGTAACGCCAGAGTGGTTACTGGGCCCAAATTTGGGGTGTAAAGAATAGAACCACTGTTACCTGCCACACATGTCGTAAGAGGCGACTAAAGAGGTTTGGCTGAAATCGGATACACATGTAATAAACGTGTAGAAGTCTATGCGTTTAGGGGCCTACCAAACCAATGTGCAACGTATACACGTTCTTGGCAAAGATCAAACGTATCACAAAGAGTGATTAAAATTGGTCGTAAAGAACGAATGCAAAGAAGAAGAAGAACATCGGGTTTCCCCATATGGCTCTGTCCTCTCTGTAAAATGGCATCTTACCTGTTGAGAGTGTTGCACAAACTCTGTAGCTCCAGTAACAATCTTAGAGATCTCCTGAAAAAAATAGCACATGTAACTCAACCCAGATTTGAACCCGCAACCTTCAGAATGCCAGACAAACATCATAACATCTTCACCATAGAGACCTCCCATTATATAGATTGTGTTAGACAATAGCATACATCTCACTGAAGTACAATAGCATACATCTCACTGAAGTACAATAGCATACATCTCACTGAAGTACAATAGCATACATCTCACTGAAGTACAATAGCATACATCTCACTGAAGTACAATAGTATACATCTCACTGAAGTACAATAGCATACATCTCACTGAAGTACAATAGCATACATCTCACTGAAGTACAATAGCATACATCTCACTGAAGTACAATAGCATACATCTCACTGAAGTACAATAGCATACATCTCACTGAAGTACAATAGCATACATCTCACTGAAGTACAATAGCATACATCTCACTGAAGTACAATAGCATACATCTCACTGAAGTACAATAGCATACATCTCACTGAATGAAGTACAATAGCATACATCTCACTGAAGTACAATAGCATACATCTCACTGAAGTACAATATCATACATCTCACTGAAGTACAATAGCATACATCTCACTGAATGAAGTACAATAGAGGAAGTAGAAACAATGTAGATACATCATCAATATTTACACTAACAGGAGGTTGCTAAGCAACTGCAGTATGCTCATGTTTCCCCCCATCTCCCTCATACCCTGACTACCTGTACAGTTGATACAAGTCTTACTGCTCTCTCATACCCTGACTACCTGTACAGTTGATACAAGTCTTACTGCTCTCTCATACCCTGACTACCTGTACAGTTGATACAAGTCTTACTGCTCTCTCATACTCTGACTACCTGTACAGTTGATACAAGTCTTACTGCTCTCTCATACCCTGACTACCTGTACAGTTGATACAAGTCTTACTGCTCTCTCATACCCTGACTACCTGTACAGGTGATACAAGTCATACTGCTCTCTCATTATAACCAATACCTCCATGTCATGGACGACACATGTTGCAAGGTCACGGATAGCCATCATCATCCTGTGCCATACTGGCTGGTGTAGGTGATCATGGATCTCCACAAATGTCTGTCCTCCACAAATGTCTGTCCTCCACAAATGTCTGTCCTCCACAAATGTCTGTCCTCCACAAATGTCTGTCCTCCACAAATGTCAGTCTTTGGTGCTAACTATCAATTTGGATGTTGTCACTTTGACAACTATCATGTTGTCACTCTTCTGTGACATGAAGTTAGACTATTCAGTATTTCCTCTCTCTGTCTTCCTCTCTCTGTCTTCCTCTCTCTGTCTTCTTCTCTCTGTCTTCTTCTCTCTGTCTTCCTCTCTCTGTTTTCCTCTCTCTGTCTTCCTCTCTCTGTCTTCCTCTCTCTGTCGTCCTCTCTGTCTTCTTCTCTCTGTCTTCCTCTCTCTGTCTTCCTTTCTCTGTCGTCCTCTCTGTCTTCCTCTCTCTGTCTTCCTCTCTCTGTCTTCCTCTCTCTGTCTTCTCTCTGTCTTCCTCTCTCTGTCGTCCTCTCTGTCTTCTTCTCTCTGTCTTCTTCTCTCTGTCTTCTTCTCTCTGTCTTCCTCTCTCTGTCTTCTTCTCTCTGTCTTCTTCTCTCTGTCTTCCTCTCTCTGTCTTCCTCTCTCTGTCTTCTCTCTGTCTTCCTCTCTCTGTCTTCCTCTCTCTGTCTTCCTCTCTCTGTCTTCTTCTCTCTGTCTTCCTCTCTCTGTCTTCTTCTCTCTGTCTTCTTCTCTCTGTCTTCTTCTCTCTCTGTCTTCCTCTCTCTGTCTTCCTCTCTCTGTCTTCCTCTCTCTGTCTTCTTCTCTCTGTCTTCTTCTCTCTGTCTTCTTCTCTCTGTCTTCCTCTCTCACATTGATTTGACCAGTTATCACAGATAAGTAGATCCATGCCAAGCTGTCAATATTTGCTAGCATTCATCTCAAGGATAGTAATAGTTATTTCTCTCTGTTCCTCACGGAGCATTGGGCTTCTACAGTTGTTTGTATCTTTTCCAGGTCTCTGTTCCTCACGGAGCATAGGGTCACTTGTTTGTATCTTTTCCTGGTCCCTGTGGCCGTTTTCTCTTATGACTTCCAAGGATAATTTAGCATTTCTCAAAAAGACTTTTCCATGCTGCTTAGGACATCCCCTTTTCCATTTCTTTTGTGGGTTCCACTCAAGTGTTCATCTTGTGACACTCGACTGTTGTCTTCCGCAGGGTATGCCTGACCCATTATCATTTTATGTTCCTGACCTGTTCTTATACACAAATCTGTGTTTGCCACTCTGTCATCTCAGTCTGAGAATACACGAAAGACATCTATTGATAAAATGTCTGAATCTTATTTGTATTCAACTTGGTGGCTGACCACGTTTACAAAGCATACATCAAGATGGATGTCAAGCAACTTGGTGGCTGACCACGTTTACAAAGCATACAGCAAGATGGATGTCAAGCAACTTGGTGGCTGACCACGTTTACAAAGCATACAGCAAGATGGATGTCAAGCAACTTGGTGGCTGACCACGTTTACAAAGCATACAGCAAGATGGATGTCAAGCAACTTGGTGGCTGACCACGTTTACAAAGCATACAGCAAGATGGATGTGAAGCAACTTGGTGGCTGACCACGTTTACAAAGCATACAGCAAGATGGATGTCAAGCAACTTGGTGGCTGACCACGTTTACAAAGCATACAGCAAGATGGATGTCAAGCAACTTGGTGGCTGACCACGTTTACAAAGCATACAGCAAGATGGATGTCAAGCAACTTGGTGGCTGACCACGTTTATATAGCATACAGCAAGATGGATGTCAAGCAACTTGGTGACTGACCACGTTTACAAAGCATACAGCAAGATGGATGTCAAGTAACTTGGTGACTGACCACGTTTACAAAGCATACAGCAAGATGGATGTCAAGCAACTTGGTGGATGACTACGTTTACAAAGCATACAGTAAGATGGATGTCAAGCAACTTGGTGGCTGACTACGTTTACAAAGCATACAGCAAGATGGATGTCAAGTAACTTGGTGACTGACCACGTATACGAAGCATACAGTAAGATGGATGTCAAGTAGCTTGGTGACTGACCACGTTTACAAAGCATACATCAAGATGGATGTCAAGTAACTTGGTGACTGACCACGTATACGAAGCATACAGTAAGATGGATGTCAAGTAACTTGGTAGCTGACCACGTTTACAAAGCATACAGTAAGATGGATGTCAAGCAACTTGGTGGCTGACCACGTTTACGAAGCATACAGCAAGATGGATGTCAAACATAGCAGATCTCTACAAGTGGCTGTCTGGATGCTGCAAATATCTGTAAATATCATATCTTGGTATTAATTGTATGCAAACTTCAGTGTCTTGCTTTCTTTCATTTTTCAAGTGATATCTAACCTGCTCATTTGTTTATCCATCACTCTCTCTCTCTCTCTCTCTCTCGCCTGTGATAGCATTTTGTGCTTAAGGCAGCAACAAACGCATGCCATCATCTCTCTTCTTGTCTATCCTCTGTATTGTATTTCAGCTATGATTTAGTTCTTGTTCTACTGTTCTCCTCCAGGTCATGTTTGGTCTTCCACGTTTTCGGTTGCCCTCTGTTGTCTATCTCAGTGCAGTTTTCGGTTGCCCTCTGTTGTCTATCTCAGTGCAGTTGTCCTGATAGAGCTAGCCCCCATGTGTATCATATGATCAATCAATCTCTAGTGTCTCTGTTATATGATGGTGCTCATATTTTCTTGTTGACACCGTGTAATCAGTTCTTGGTCTGCATTCATTGAGACAGTTTACTTGTTACTACATTTGACTTCTTGTTTCATGTCGTTTGTCTCACAGCGTCAGGATAACACAAGATTTATAGAACAGCCTTTTTTGTCTGCTTCATACATGTCGTCTTTAACTGTCGCTGTTATTTCTGTAGTCCCACTTTTTGCATGGATGACCTTTTGCTTTGTATGGTATCAGAGTGACATTGCTCTTTGAGGCGCACTGCCTGTTGGTAATCTGCGTATGTGGACCAACCTTTTCATTTGTTGTGTCTTAATTTCAATACTGACGTTGTATCCAATTTTTTCCTGATGTTTTCTTTTCTAAACCAGTTTCTTCTTGATACACCCAGCATTCTGCGTAGAGACTTTCTCTCTGTCGTGACTAGTTTTCTTCTTGATACACCCAGCATTCTGCGTAGACACTTTATCTCTGTCTTTACTAGTTTTCTTCTTGATACACCCATCATTCTGCGTAGACATTTCATCTCTGTTGTGACGAGTTTTCTTCTTGATACACCCAGCATTCTGCGTAGACATTTCATCTCTGTCGTGACTAGTTTTCTTCTTGATACACCCAGCATTCTGCGTAGACACTTCATCTCTGTTGTGACTAGTTTTCTTCTTGATACTCCCATCATTCTGCATAGACACTTCATCTCTGTCTTTACTAGTTTTCTTCTTGATACACCCATCATTCTGCGTAGATACTTTATCTCTGTCGTGACTAGTTTTCTTCTTGATACACCCATCATTCTGCGTAGACACTTCATCTCTGTCTTTACTAGTTTTCTTCTTGATACACCCATCATTCTGCGTAGACACTTCATCTCTGTCGTGACTAGTTTTCTTCTTGATACACCCAGCATTCTGCGTAGACACTTCATCTCTGTCGTGACTAGTTTTCTTCTTGATACACCCATCATTCTGCATAGACACTTCATCTCTGTCGTGACTAGTTTTCTTCTTGATACACCCATCATTCTGCATAGACACTTCATCTCTGTCGTGACTAGTTTTCTTCTTGATACACCCAGCATTCTGCGTAGACACTTCATCTCTGTCGTGACTAGTTTTCTCCTTGATACACCCAGCATTCTGCGTAGACACTTCATCTCTGTTGTGACTAGTTTTCTTCTATCGTTTGATGTCAGTGTCCAGGTTTGGAACTGATAGCATAAAGCCGAGAGATAAATTATTTTGTACACTTCTCATTTAGTGTTCACAGCGATGTACCTGCATTTCAAAATTGCTACCATTTGATTTATTATATCTATGCTGGATTTCATGAGTGATTTTTCCATTTGCGGAACAACTGCTCCCTAGGTATGTAAGTACTTTTAACTTGCTTTAATTAATGTTTGTCGATGTAGATATTGGTAGCTTTTACCTCTCTAACGAATGCCGTTACTTTTTCTGTGCGAAATATATTGTTGATAGAAATGTTAAGTGGGTATCTAGTTGTTCTGTTTATGGAGACAGGATATCCGGGGTTATTTTTGTTGACGCTCTAATCAGAATATGGCACCGTTTACCAAATAACTTTATCTGGTATTAGCTTGCATGGCAGAAATGTTATTTGACCAGCCATGTCAAAGTGCAATCAAATAATATCTGATAGATGAACAGAAACACTCGCACGATAACAATAGCAATAAGACATGGTTAATGTAATAAGACATGGTTAATGTAATGACATGGTTAATGTAATGACATGGTTAATGTAATGACATGGGTAATGTAATGACATGGGTAATGTAATGACATGGATAATGTAATGACACTACTGATATGTAACAGAAATATATATGGATAGAATAACATCTGAGCCAAGTCGAGAAGTTGTATTAACTAACATCAGCAGATGAAACATGAGGCAAGTCGAGAAGTTGCAAGAGAAGTTGTATTAACTAACATCAGCAGATGAAACATGAGGCAAGTCGAGAAGTTGCAAGAGAAGTTGTATTAACTAACATCAGCAGATGAAACATGAGGCAAGTCGAGAAGTTGCAAGAGAAATTGTATTAACTAACATCAGCAGATGAAACATGAGGCAAGTCGAGAAGTTGCAAGAGAAGTTGTATTAACTAACATCAGCAGATGAAACATGAGGCAAGTCGAGAAGTTGCAAGAGAAGTTGTATTAACTAACACCATCAGTAAATGAAACACATTTGAGAAATCTACTAAGTTTGTATGTGATTTGCGCCTTGAAGCGTGAGTTAGTTGTGCCAATTAAACGCCTACAGAACGTAGGCAAGCACATACAGTTTTTGCATGCTTTCTATTCGGGTGCACCTCTATAAATTGTACGTTAAGAACATAAAAAAACTAACCTAGCGGAGTCGACCTCTATAAATTATGCGTTAAGAACATAAAAACTAACCTAGCGAGTCGACCTCTATAAATTATGCGTTAAGAACATAAAAAAACTAACCTAGCAGAGTCCATCTCTATAAATTATGCGTTAAGAACATAAAAAAACTAACCTAGCAGAGTCGACCTCTATAAATTATGCGTTAAGAACATAAAAAAACTAACCTAGCGGAGTCGACCTCTATAAATTATGCGTTAAGAACATAAAAAAACTAACCTAGCAGAGTCCATCTCTATAAATTATGCGTTAAGAACATAAAAAAACTAACCTAGCAGAGTCCATCTCTATAAATTATGCGTTAAGAACATAAAAAAACTAACCTAGCAGAGTCGACCTCTATAAATTGTACGTTAAGAACATAAAAAAACTAACCTAGCAGAGTCGACCTCTATAAATTGTACGTTAAGAACATAAAAAAACTAACCTAGCGGAGTCGATCTCTATAAATTGTACGTTAAGAACATAAAAAAACATAACCTAGCAGAGTCCATCTCTATAAATTGTACGTTAAGAACATAAACAAAACATAACCTAGCAGAGTGCATCTCTATAAATTGTACGTTAAGAACATAAACAAAACATAACCTAGCAGAGTGCATCTCTATAAATTGTACGTTAAGAACATAAACAAAACATAACCTAGCAGAGTGCATCTCTTAGTTGAGCCATATCTTGGAACTCGCGGTCAATGTTTCTTGATCTACACAACTGGAAGATGGGGTTGGCCTGTATATTCTACGGGTCACCAGGAGGGTACTAATCTTCACCTTTCGCCCTTCCTAAGAGAGACTAACGGATACCAAATCTGCTGAAAGCAAAGCCAGACACAAAACACAACATGTAAACTACGTTGTTTAACAATAGCTTAAATCTGTAATGGACTCCAGCGTCCTGTATGTTCATTCTAACGTAGATCCGCCATCACCGCTTACCGATGTCCCATACACATAGCAGACCACTCTAGTTACGGGACGACGCAATGTTTAACTGGAGAATATCAACAGCAATCAATAATGACAACGTTAGATATGGTCGAAAGCAGGGGCGGGCACACATATAATCGTTAGATATGGTCTGAAGCAGGGGCGGGCACACATATAATCGTTAGATATGGTCTGAAGCAGGGGCGGGCACACATAAGCAATATTGATTGATTGTCAGCACATGACAGTTGAATAAGTTATGTATGAGAATGTGGTCATTGTCACGCACGCTAAGTATCACTTACAAGATAACAAGAGAGTTACTACGCACACAAAAGCCCATTCTAGAAGTCTCTTCTTACCCTGACGCTATCAGGTCAAACAGAATTTGAGAAAAGAAGAAAGGAGTTACTATTTTTTGATAGAACTAGACCGTCTGTCTCTGCCATTAGTGGACAATTTAGTGACCGTCTGTCACTGCCATTAGTGGACAATTTAGTGGCCGTCTGTCACTGTCATTAGTGGACAATTTAGTGGCCGTCTGTCACTGCCATTAGTGGACAATTTAGTGGCCGTCTGTCACTGTCATTAGTGGACAATTTAGTGGCCGTCTGTCACTGTCATTAGTGGACAATTTAGTGGCCGTCTGTCACTGTCATTAGTGGACAATTTAGTGGACAATTTAGTGAACAATTTAGTGGACAATTGAGCCATATATATATATACACACATACATCTTACGTTTGTTCTAACCAAATGTTAACCCGAAACAAGAACTGCTTACACAGTGTCAACAAGAGAATATGAACATCATCATACAAATACTATCTCTAACCAAGAACTGCTTACACAGTGTCAACATGAGAATATGAACACCATCATACAAATACTATCTCTAACCAAGAACTGCTTACACAGTGTCAACAAGGAAAGAGAATGCCAGCATCATCATAAACAAAAGAGATGCTGGAGATGGATCAGACATGTGATACGCGCATGGAGACTATCTCTGTTACAAAAACTGCACTGACATGGACAACAGAGGGCAAACAATAACGTTAGAGATAAACGTTAGAGATAAACGTTAGAGATAGTTCTTGGCCAGAATCTGCGTAAGAAATTTGCAGACACGTTGTATGGAAGGTTGGAAAGTTCGAAACAGAACTGACCACTGAATACTATACCTTAATACTGACAAAACAGATGAGACTGCAGTCAAACTATTTGATTGACAAAATACGTAATCACAAAGTACTGTAGTTTTACAAATTACAGAAACAATGACAAAATACAGCAACGTTTCGACCAACAAGGCCTTTATCAAGCAAACGAACAACAGGAGTGACAAATTAAAAAAACAAATGGACGACCAAAAACAAACGTTTCTAATGAAAATCTGGAAATAAAAACGAAAATCTGGGAATAAAACGAATAACGAAATAAATGTAACACAAAAAAACACACATAAAAACTAGAAATAGAACGGAAGAGAAACAAAGAAAAATCTAGTAAATATATAACTTGAATACATGCAACATATACCCATATAGTTACAAGGCATGGGAAGAGAAAGTACTAAGAAGCATAGGAATGTAATACGTTGAGCCCACGTGGTCACAACCGATTCTCCAGAGCAAATCGACTGCGATCATCCGAGGAACATGATCGGATGACTGTGACCTGGACATCGTGAGCTCCTAAATGGCCAGTATCATTGAAATGGGTGGCTACAGGGGTCACAGAGCATTAGCGTATGTCGCGCAAGTGTTTGGGCAAATCGGTCACTGAGCCTCTTGCCTGTCTCGCCGAATTTTTGTGTTACATTTATTTCGTTATTCGTTTGTATTCCCAGATTTTCGTTTTATTTCCAGATTTTCATTACAAACGTTTGTTTTTGGTCGTCCATTTGTTTTTTTAATTTGTCACTCCTGTTGTTCGTTTGCTTGATAAAGACCTGGTTGGTCGAAACGTTGCTGTATTTTGTCATTGTTTTTTAATTTGTAAAACTAAAGTACTTTGTGATTACGTGTTTTACCTTTACTGTGATGTTTCTAATTATTCACATAGCTAGGAGATTATTTGTGATAGTAGTTTCACTATTGAAACTTTGAGATTGGAAATATGTTTGAAGAAAATAAGAACAACACATATGACTTGACATACAATATGGAGACTGTAATATGATCATCTCATGAACAATCTAACTCAAGCTATACAAAGACAAGATGGAGACAGTAATATGATCATCTCATCAACAATCTAACTAAAACTATACAAAGACAAGATATCAATATACATGCTAGCACATCAACTAGATATCAATATACATGCTAGCACATTAACTAGCATACTAGCACATCAACTAGCATGCTAGCACATCAACTAGCATACTAGCACATCAACTAGATATCAATATACATGCTAGAACATCAACTAACATGCTAGCACATCAACTAGATATCAATATACATGCTAGCACATCAACTAGATATCAATATACATGCTAGCACATCAACTAACATGCTAGCACATTAACTAGCATACTAGCACATCAACTAGCATACTAGCACATCAACTAACATGCTAGCACATCAACTAACATGCTAGCACATCAACTAGCATACTAGCACATCAACTAACATGCTAGCACATTAACTAGCATACTAGCACATCAACTAGCATACTAGCACATCAACTAACATGCTAGCACATCAACTAACATACTAACACATCAACTAGATATCAATATACATGCTAGCACATCAACTAACATGCTAACACATCAACTAGATATCAATATACATGCTAGCACATCAACTAGATATCAATATACATGCTAGCACATCAACTAACATGCTAGCACATCAACTAACATGCTAGCACATTAACTAACATACTAGCACATTAACTAGCATACTAGCACATCAACTAACATACTAGCACATCAACTAACATGCTAACACATCAACTAGATATCAATATACATGCTAGCACATCAACTAACATGCTAGCACATCAACTAGCATACTAGCACATCAACTAACATGCTAGCACATCAACTAACATGCTAGCACATCAACTAACATGCTAGCACATCAACTAACATGCTAGCACATTAACTAGCATACTAGCACATCAACTAACATACTAGCACATCAACTAACATGCTAACACATCAACTAGATATCAATATACATGCTAGCACATCAACTAACATGCTAGCACATCAACTAGCATACTAGCACATCAACTAACATACTAGCACATCAACTAACATACTAGCACATCAACTAACATGCTAACACATCAACTAGATATCAATATACATGCTAGCACATCAACTAGATATCAATATACATGCTAGCACATCAACTAACATGCTAGCACATCAACTAACATGCTAGCACATTAACTAACATACTAGCACATCAACTAACATGCTAGCACATCAACTAGATATCAATATACATACTAGCACATCAACTAACATGCTAGCACATCAACTAACATGCTAGCACATCAACTAGATATCAATATACATGCTAGCACATCAACTAGATATCAATATACATGCTAGCACATTAACTAGCATACTAGCACATCAACTAGCATACTAGCACATCAACTAACATGCTAGCACATCAACTAGCATACTAGCACATCAACTAGCATGCTAGCACATCAACTAGCATACTAGCACATCAACTAACATGCTAGCACATCAACTAGCATACTAGCACATCACAACTCAACATCAATGTCTAGCACATCAACTCATGCATATAACTAGCACATCATCAATCAATAACATGCTAGCACATCAACTGAATCAATACATGCTAGCACATCATTATACTAATACACATCAAAATCTAACATGCTAGCACATCAACTAGATTACATCAATATATACATCAGCTAGCACACATCAATTAGATATCAATATACATGCTAGCACATCAACTAGATATCAATATACATGCTAGCACATTAACTAGCATACTAGCACATCAACTAGCATACTAGCACATCAACTAGCATACTAGCACATCAACTAACATGCTAGCACATCAATTAGATATAGCAATCATACATGCTAGCACATCAACTAGATATGCACATATACATGCTAGCACATTCAACTAGCAATACTAGCACATCAACTAGCATACTAGCACATCAACTAGCATACTAGCACATCAACTAACATGCTAGCACATCAACTAGCAACTAGCCATCAACTAGCACATTGCACATCCTAGCATACTAGCACATCAACTAAGCATACTAGCACATCAACTAGCATACTAGCACATCAACTAACATGCTAGCACATCAACTAGCATACTAGCACATCAACTAACATGCTAGCACATCAACTAGCATACTAGCACATCAACTAACATACTAGCACATCAACTAGCATACTAGCAATCATCAACTTAGCACATCAACTAGCATACAGCACATCAACTAGCATACTAGACATCAACTGCATACTAGCACATCAACTAACATGCTAGCACATCAACTAGCATACTAGCACATCAACTAACATGCTAGCACATCAACTAACATACTAGCACATCTAACTCTAACACACTAGCATCTAGCACATCAACTAACATACTAGCACATCAACTAACATACTAGCACATCAACTAACATGCTAGCACATCAACTAGCATACTAGCATCATCAACATAGCATCAACTACATACTAGCACATCAACTAGCATACTAGCACATCAACTAGCATACTAGCACATCAACTAACATACATAGCCTACAAGCACTAGCACATCAACTAGCATACTAGCACATCAACTAACATGCTAGCACATCAACTAGCATACTAGCACATCAACTAACATCTAGCACATCACTACATACTAGCCCTCAACTATACTGCACATCAACTAGCATACTAGCACATCAACTAGCATACTAGCACATCAACTAACATGCTAGCACATCAACTAGCATACTAGCACATCAACTAACATGCTAGCACATCAACTAGCATACTAGCACATCAACTAGCATACTAGCACATCAACTAACATACTAGCACATCAACTAACATACTAGCACATCAACTAACATACTAGCACATCAACTAGCATACTAGCACATCAACTAACATACTAGCACATCAACTAGCATACTAGCACATCAACTAACATGCTAGCACATCAACTAACATACTAGCACATCAACTAACATACTAGCACATCAACTAACATACTAGCACATCAACTAACATACTAGCACATCAACTAACATGCTAGCACATCAACTAGCATACTAGCACATCAACTAACATACTAGCACATCAACTAACATGCTAGCACATCAACTAGCATACTAGCACATCAACTAACATACTAGCACATCAACTAACATACTAGCACATCAACTAACATACTAGCACATCAACTAGCATACTAGCACATCAACTAGCATACTAGCACATCAACTAACATACTAGCACATCAACTAACATGCTAGCACATCAACTAGCATACTAGCACATCAACTAACATGCTAGCACATCAACTAACATACTAGCACATCCAACATCTAGCATCAACTAGCACATCAACTAACATGCTAGCACATCAACTAACATACTAGCACATCAACTAACATACTAGCACATCAACTAGCATACTAGCACATCAACTAACATGCTAGCACATCAACTAGCATACTAGCACATCAACAACTCAACATACTAGCACATCAACTAACATATAGCACATCAACTAACATAGCTAGCACATCAACTAGCATACTAGCACATCAACTAACATACTAGCACATCAACTAACATACTAGCACATCAACTAACATGCTAGCACATCAACTAGCATACTAGCACATCAACTAACATGCTAGCACATCAACTAGCATACTAGCACATCAACTAACATGCTAGCACATCAACTAGCATACTAGCACATCAACTAACATGCTAGCACATCAACTAGCATACTAGCACATCAACTAACATACTAGCACATCAACTAACATACTAGCACATCAACTAACATGCTAGCAATCAACTAAATGCTAGCACATCAACTAACATACTAGCACATCAACTAGCATACTAGCACATCAACTAACATACTAGCACATCAACTAAACATCAACTACATACAGACATCACTAACTTAGCAATCAACTAGCATGACTACACATCAACTAGCATACTAGACATCAACTAGATACTAACACATCAACTAGCATACTAGCACATCAACTAACATTGATTATACACATACAGCATAAGACATCACTAACATGCTAGACATCAACTAGCATATAGCACATCAACTAACATGCTACATCAACTAGCATACTAGCACATCAACTAGCATACTAGCACATCAACTAACATACTAGCACATCAACTAGCATACTAGCACTCAACAACATATAGCTCAACTAACATACTAGCAAATCAATAGATACAGCAATCAATACATACTAGCACATCAACTAAATCATCAATAACATGCTAAACATCAACTAACATGTAACACATAACTAACAGTCAAAATCAACATGCTAAAATCAACTAGAACCAGACATTATACTTCTTCTTCAACGCTTCATATCGAACACTTGTTAACCACCTTGTGATTTGTATATGATCTGAGCATAGAGCGATCACGTTGTACCAGTATGCGCCTACAAGTAGGCAGCATCAATTCTGCAATACTTTTATTTACTAGGAGTCTAGACTACATCAGTCGCTTCTACGACATGCATTGTAGGTCGCAGTAGTACTATTCTTTGCTTCCCTTGCTGGCCTCGGCACCAGACGGGCGAGACATAATGATTATGTTATCAAAGATAACAATTAATATCAAAGATAACAATTAATATCACAGATAACAATTAATATCACAGATAACAATTAATATCACATATAACAATTAATATCAAAGATAACAATTAATATCAAAGATAACAATTAATATCAAAGATAACAATGAATATCAAAGAATGCTCAGTTATCGTCGTTGTCGTAATCAAGTAGTCCACAATGAGCGTGTCCCTGTGAGACATATGTTACGCCAGCGAGGACCATGCAAGACAATTGAGATGAAGGGGGGCCCAACATTTTGTCCAAGTATTACAGTCAAATGTCAGATCTAAGATATACAGTCAAATGTCAGATCTAAGATATACAGTCAAATGTCAGATCTAAGATATACAGTCAAATGTCAGATCTAAGATATACAGTCAAATGTCAGATCTAAGATATACAGTCAAATACTGGATACAGTCAACCTGGCAAGACGAACATCCATTAATTAAACTGGAAATCGTAAACAATACGTTGTAGTTAGACAAGTCAAGGACATAAGAGTGTTGACCAACTGTGGTGAGAGATTCATTTGGTCATCCCCCTCTCCCCGTCAAGTACAACTAGAATGATGTTCTGATCTTGTTAATACTTGACCTTGCTGCTAGACTTTGACCTTGGTATGTTCCTGTTTGTTTGTTTATGTAAGCGATTAAAGACACTTTAAGACCAGGGAGACTTTTGTCAACATAAGATGACCGCACTGAACTTCTTGCGGAGAATCTAATTATGTTTGTTTCTGACCACTAAGCTATCATCACGATTTTCACAATAGCAACGGCAACACAGAGACACCAAACTCGAAACTCAATGATGTACAATTCTTGTAACTCAATGATGCACAATTGTTGTAACTCAATGATGTACAATTGTTGTAATTCAATGATGTACAATTGTTGTAACTCAATGATGTACAATTGTTGTAACTCAATGATGTACAATTGTTGTAACTCAATGATGTACAATTGTTGTAACTCAATGATGTACAATTGTTGTAACTCAATGATGTACAATTGTTGTAACTCAATGATGCACAATTGTTGTAACTCAGTGATGTACTTGTTGTGTGTCTTATCTTATCTTAACCACATTTGCCATGACACGACGTGGGGAGAGTTAGTTTTCTATCTTGTGCCAGGTGTGTTGCGCTTGACGTTGTCAGTCCATGCTTTCGCAGGGACTCTGAGATGTTATCTATCCATCGTGTTCTTGGCCTGCCTCGTGCTCTGCGCCCTGAGTGTCGATTATTGTAGGCACGTGATGGTAGTAAATGTGGTTCCATTCTCATTAGATGACCGAACCACTTGATTCTTTGCTTCTCGATGTACTGTATGCATGGTATAGTACCAAGAATGCATCTAATATTCTCGTTTCTCACTCTATCTCACCTTGTAACGTTGCCAACTTTTCGTAGTCATCTCTTTCACATGTTGTAATCTTTATTTCTAGTGTCTTCTTAGTCAGGGGCCATGTTTGGCACTGTTAGCAGAGAGTTGGAATAAATATGCAGTTTATCAGTTGTCGTTTGACTGCCATATTAATAATGCTTGGATGTTTTAATAGTGGTGACAGTTGGTATGTCACTGCGTTTGCCTTCTAGCATCTAGTCTCGATTTCTCTGTCCATCTTTCCATCTGCTGTGAATTTACTCCCGAGATATTTGAATTGTTGTGTGTGTGTGTGTGTGTATATATATCAAACGTATATGAACTTTGTTTACTCCATTTATTTGATAACATCAGCTTCTCAAACATTCTGTTATGTCTCGAATAACAAGCGCCGATAACGAGACTAACTTGAGACAAATATTTGTGTCGGTGTGCTGTACCTGGTTGGACTACATGTTTCCGGATCCTTTACTTGCGGATCTAAATTACAACTACCTCACAAGTCGGTGTCAGATTAACCTTTTTTTTTTTTTTTCGTCCGCTTTCAACTCAGACGAAGTTTCATCTCTGAAACTGAATTTTGCGTGAAAATCCGTTTTTCCCATTTCTTACAATGGCAGCAGCGTGCACATTGTAAATTACTTACACTGGCAGCCGTGTGCTCAATGTACTCGTAATTAGTATTCCCTCGCCATACAGGCAGATTTTCTCCGACTTCAGAGGTACTCACGTTATCGTCCTGAGTAAGACCAGGGGACTCGAACAAATGCCGGACAGTAGGTTCGAACCCGAGCTATGAGGCGTCTCACAGCTAGCAGGCCGAGCTACTATCAACTACTCTAGGCAGTCCCCGTCAGATTAACTTAAATAACGATGATAAGGAAGGCTAGCTTTCACGCAAAAAGCAGTTAAAGGTGTTACACGCCATGAAGTTATAATACAAGAACGAAAACAAATTAAATAAAAACACGACAACCCCCACCTCCCTGGGTGAAACCTCATCTCCCTGGGTGAAACCTCATCTCCCTGGGTGAAACCTCACCTCCCTGGGTGAAACCTCACCTCCCTGGGTGAAACCTCATCTCCCTGGGTGAAACCTCACCTCCCTGGGTGAAACCTCACCTCCCTGGGTGAAACCTCACCTCCCTGGGTGAAACCTCATCTCCCTGGGTGAAACCCCACTTCAAGACATAGAATCATACACAAACTTGAGTAGCAATGTAGACAAAGTGGCTGGAACAGATAGATATGTCAAAATAAGAATACAGAAGGCAAGATCAGCTTTAATCGCACTAGAATATCTATGGGAATCTAAAGGAATCAAATTTAGAACCATAATTTGAATATTTATCTCTAATGTTAAAGCAGTTCTACTGTATGGGTCAGAAACATGGACAACTACTAAAATAATAACACATAAATTGCAAACATTCATCAACTGATGTCTGCGTAAAATAGAGGGACTGAGATTGTATGATAGGGTTACAAATGAGGAACTTTTGGAGATAACATGACAGATAACGGTGAACCAAGAGCTGATAAAAATATGATGAAGCCGGTTAGGGTACACCCTGAGAGAACCTGAGAGAAATATAACATGAACGGTCAGTTGCTGAAACCAGCAGGGAAATCGAAAGAGGAAGCCTATATATACATAGATAATATATTTGGAGACAGAGATAATTGTTATACATAAGGAGGTGGAAAAGATATATAAAGGTATGAAGATTGACATGAGTTGGTTAATGGCATATATGCCCCAATCCAGGTTAAAAGGACAAGAGACGGAGAGAGAGAGAGACGGAGAGACAGAGAGCGAGAGAGATAGGTAGAGCTGCAAGACGAGACGGGGGGCTGCAAGACATACATATGAGATTATAAGGTAAACATATACATTGAACAGATTAGAAAATTCTCTCTAGACCGGCAACATAGTTGTACTTCTGTCTCTCTAGACCGCAACATAGTTGTGCTTCTGTCTGGCTAGACCGGCAACATGATAGTGGTTCTGTCTGGCTAGACTGGCAACATGATAGTGGTTCTGTCTCGCTAGGCGTACATATATATTTTCTTCTGCTGGCTTGAATATAAAGAGAAAAATCGATACCGATAATATCGATATATGTATATAATAGAATGCATGGCTATTAGCCATATTGAGCTTATGGTAAATAGGTTCTGTGGGGGAGGGTAGGGGTGTTGCTGGTTGAGAAACACACTAACTAGCTGTCAAGAAAATAACTGATGTGGAAAGTGAAGTTTGAGATAACTATAAATGCACACAAGCCCGCTCAGACAATAGCCAGAATAGATATATATATAGGCAATAGTTAACCAATCAACAGTTTATCAAAGCTGGACTAGTCTTGAACATTTGACAGTATAGTGCTTGTTGGTCTACTTGCTTCGTAGGCGTGCAGGGGGCGCAGTGATAACATCAAATATCAGTTTAATTGCTTTTGTCCGACCGTAACGCTTCTCATATTGATCCAGTTTTAATTGAGTACCAGAGAAACACTTACAGGTAAAGGTTTTTCAATAAAAGGTTTTAAAGCCGAAGGATTGGCTTCATTGCACCGGGTTTTACCCAATATGGCTCGGTCCCTCTCCGCAGACATGGCATGCCACCTGCCGAGAGTATTGCACAAAGCACGAACTCCGTAGCTCCAGCAACAATCCTAGGGGTCTCTGGAAAAACTGCACTCGTGAACAGAACGGCTCGGTCCACCCACGACCTTCGACTCACAAGGCAAAGGGTGTAACCACTTAGGCCGTCGACGTGATGTTGAAAACATCACACAACTTGTTCCGTTGTCATTCTCTCTTCTTTCTCTTCTTTTTCTTTCTTCTTCTTCTCTCTTCTCTTCTTCTCTCTATCTTCTCTCTCTCCTTCTCTCTCTCTCTTCTTCTCTCTTCTCTTCTCTCTCTTTCTTTCCTCTCTCTCTCTTCTCTTCTTTTCTCTCTCTTCTCTTCTTTCTCTCTCCTCTTCTCTCTCTTCTCTTCTCTTCTCTCTCTCTTTTCTCTCTCTCCTCTTTTTCTTCTCTTTCTCTCTCTCTCTCTTCTTTCTCTCTTCTCTTCTTTCTCTTCTCTTCTCTCTCTCTCTTCTCTCTCTCTCTCCTTTCTCTTTCTCTCTCTTTTCTCTCTTTCTCTCTCTCTCTTCTCTCTTCTCTCTCTCTCTCCTCTTTCTCTTTCTCTCTCTTTTCTCTCTCTCTCTCTCTCTCTTCTCTCTTCTCTTCTTTCTCTCTTCTCTTCTTTCTCTCTTCTCTTCTTTCTCTCTTCTCTTCTTTCTCTTCTCTCTCTCTCCTCTTTCTCTCTCTTTTCTCTCTCTCTCTCTTCTCTCTCTCATGTTCCCGTTGGTCAAAGACAAATTGAGACCTAACATCCAAGTCTCCAATCTAACATATGAAGATAATAATATATTACCCATAAAATAACTGATATGTAGCAGTATCTTTGTTGCACTAGAATATTTCTCTTCAAGCTGAATTTCTCTGATATGATCTCTGTGCTGTCGAGGTTAGATGCTCGCCTCTCGTTTCTCTCTCATTTCTCTCTCTCTCCTCGGATCACCGCCCAGACCGATGTACCAGACCTCCCCATAAATTCTAACCATGTGGAAATCTGATTCATACATCCTTAGCATTGGTGTGTTTAACGTCACATCTTCAGCAACATTTGGAGCTCTGGTGCTTATCCTTCAGCAATGTGTTCGGTTGCAGCCAGCGTTTACTCGGTTCGCTCTCCGTTCTGTAGCCATCTAGTGTTTTTTTACGGTGTGGGGTAGCTAGCCCCACTCCATCCTCCTTAGTCACTTCTTACGACATGCGTTTCAAAGGTATTCGGCTCGCTCTCTCGTGGAGCCATCGAGATATTTTCCAGAGATACCTGATATCATTGTAGGAGAGATCAAGTTGCTAGTCCTATCTCATTGTAGGAGAGATCAAGTTGCTAGTCCTATCGGAGACGGACAATCAAACGTATTTCCCTTGTTCATGTTGAACATGTAAACCATTTAAACCATTAGCAGTTGAACATCGTCGAGAAGACCAGGCTGGAAAGCCACTGTCCGGGCAAAATCGTCGAGAAGACCAGGCTGGAAAGCCACTGTCCGGGCAAAATCGTCGAGAAGAGCAGGCTGGAAAGCCACTGTCCGGGCAAAATCGTCGAGAAGAGCAGGCTGGAAAGCCACTGTCCGGGCAAAATCGTCGAGAAGACCAGGCTGGAAAGCCACTGTCCGGGCAAAATCGTCGAGAAGAGCAGGCTGGAAAGCCACTGTCCGGGCAAAATCGTCGAGAAGACCAGGCTGGAAAGCCACTGTCCGGGCAAAATCGTCGAGAAGAGCAGGCTGGAAAGCCACTGTCCGGGCAAAATCGTCGAGAAGAGCAGGCTGGAAAGCCACTGTCCGGGCAAAATCGTCGAGAAGACCAGGCTGGAAAGCCACTGTCCGGGCAAAATCGTCGAGAAGACCAGGCTGGAAAGCCGCTGTCCGGGCAAAATCGTCGAGAAGACCAGGCTGGAAAGCCACTGTCCGGGCAAAATCGTCGAGAAGAGCAGGCTGGAAAGCCGCTGTCCGGGCAAAATCGTCGAGAAGAGCAGGCTGGAAAGCCGCTGTCCGGGCAAAATCGTCGAGAAGACCAGGCTGGAAAGCCGCTGTCCGGGCAAAATCGTCGAGAAGACCAGGCTGGAAAGCCGCTGTCCGGGCAAAATCGTCGAGAAGACCAGGCTGGAAAGCCGCTGTCCGGGCAAAATCGTCGAGAAGAGCAGGCTGGAAAGCCGCTGTCCGGGCAAAATCGTCGAGAAGAGCAGGCTGGAAAGCCGCTGTCCGGGCAAAATCGTCGAGAAGACCAGGCTGGAAAGCCGCTGTCCGGGCAAAATCGTCGAGAAGACCAGGCTGGAAAGCCGCTGTCCGGGCAAAATCGTCGAGAAGACCAGGCTGGAAAGCCGCTGTCCGGGCAAAATCGTCGAGAAGACCAGGCTGGAAAGCCGCTGTCCGGGAAAAATCGTCGAGAAGAGCAGGCTGGAAAGCCGCTGTCCGGGCAAAATCGTCGAGAAGAGCAGGCTGGAAAGCCGCTGTCCGGGCAAAATCGTCGAGAAGAGCAGGCTGGAAAGCCGCTGTCCGGGCAAAATCGTCGAGAAGAGCAGGCTGGAAAGCCGCTGTCCGGGCAAAATCGTCGAGAAGACCAGGCTGGAAAGCCGCTGTCCGGGCAAAATCGTCGAGAAGACCAGGCTGGAAAGCCGCTGTCCGGGCAAAATCGTCGAGAAGAGCAGGCTGGAAAGCCGCTGTCCGGGCAAAATCGTCGAGAAGAGCAGGCTGGAAAGCCGCTGTCCGGGCAAAATCGTTGAGAAGACCAGGCTGGAAAGCCGCTGTCCGGGCAAAATCGTCGAGAAGAGCAGGCTGGAAAGCCGCTGTCCGGGCAAAATCGTCGAGAAGACCAGGCTGGAAAGCCGCTGTCCGGGCAAAATCGTCGAGAAGACCAGGCTGGAAAGCCGCTGTCTGGGCAAAATCGTCGAGAAGACCAGGCTGGAAAGCCGCTGTCCGGGCAAAATCGTCGAGAAGACCAGGCTGGAAAGCCGCTGTCCGGGCAAAATCGTTGAGAAGACCAGGCTGGAAAGCCGCTGTCCGGGCAAAATCGTCGAGAAGACCAGGCTGGAAAGCCGCTGTCCGGCAAAATCGTCGAAGACCAGGCTGGAAAGCCGCTGTCCGGGCAAAATCGTCGAGAAGACCAGGCTGGAAAGCGCTGTCCGGCAAAATCGCGAGAAGACCAGGCTGGAAAGCCGCTGTCCGGCAAAATCGTCGAGAAGACCAGGCTGGGAAGCCGCTGCCCGGCAAAATCGTCGAGAAGACCAGGCTGGAAAGCCGCTGTCCGGGCAGAAGACCAGGCTGGAAAGCCGCTGTCCGGGCAAAATCGTCGAGAAGACCAGGCTGGAAAGCCGCTGTCCGGGCAAAATCGTCGAGAAGACCAGGCTGGAAAGCCGCTGTCCGGGCAAAATCGTCGAGAAGACCAGGCTGGAAAGCCGCTGTCCGGGCAAAATCGTCGAGAAGAGCAGGCTGGAAAGCCGCTGTCCGGGCAAAATCGTCGAGAAGACCAGGCTGGAAAGCCGCTGTCCGGGCAAAATCGTCGAGAAGACCAGGCTGGAAAGCCGCTGTCCGGGCAAAATCGTCGAGAAGACCAGGCTGGAAAGCCGCTGTCCGGGCAAAATCGTCGAGAAGACCAGGCTGGAAAGCCGCTGTCCGGGCAAAATCGTCGAGAAGACCAGGCTGGAAAGCCGCTGTCCGGGCAAAATCGTCGAGAAGACCAGGCTGGAAAGCCGCTGTCCGGGCAAAATCGTCGAGAAGACCAGGCTGGAAAGCCGCTGTCCGGGCAAAATC
Source organism: Arion vulgaris (assembly GCA_020796225.1). Lineage (NCBI taxonomy): Eukaryota > Metazoa > Mollusca > Gastropoda > Stylommatophora > Arionidae > Arion > Arion vulgaris. Next base: position 112,677,012 of record CM036753.1, on the reverse strand, counting down.
GTCGAGAAGACCAGGCTGGAAAGCCGCTGTCCGGGCAAATCCGAAAGCAGGTGGAAACGCGGCAATCTGGAAGACAGCGGAGCCTGTCCGAGCAAAATCGTCGAGAAGACAGGCTGGAAAGCCGCTGTCCGGGCAAAATCGTCGGAAGAGCAGGCTGGAAAGCCGCTGTCCGGGCAAAATCGTCGAGAAGACCAGGCTGGAAAGCGCTGTCCGGCAAAATCGTCGAGAAGACCAGGCTGGAAAGCCGCTGTCCGGGCAAAATCGTCGAGAAGAGCAGGCTGGAAAGCCGCTGTCCGGGCAAAATCGTCGAGAAGACCAGGCTGGAAAGCCGCTGTCCGGGCAAAATCGTCGAGAAGACCAGGCTGGAAAGCCGCTGTCCGGGCAAAATCGTCGAGAAGACCAGGCTGGAAAGCCGCTGTCCGGGCAAAATCGTCGAGAAGACCAGGCTGGAAAGCCGCTGTCCGGGCAAAATCGTCGAGAAGACCAGGCTGGAAAGCCGCTGTCCGGGCAAAATCGTCGAGAAGACCAGGCTGGAAAGCCGCTGTCCGGGCAAAATCGTCGAGAAGACCAGGCTGGAAAGCGCTGTCCGGCAAAATCGTCGAGAAGACCAGGCTGGAAAGCGCTGTCCGGGCAAAATCGTCGAGAAGACCAGGCTGGAAAGCCGCTGTCCGGGCAAAATCGTCGAGAAGACCAGGCTGGAAAGCCGCTGTCCGGGCAAAATCGTCGAGAAGACCAGGCTGGAAAGCCGCTGTCCGGGCAAAATCGTCGAGAAGACCAGGCTGGAAAGCCGCTGTCCGGGCAAAATCGTCGAGAAGACCAGGCTGGAAAGCCGCTGTCGGGCAAAATGTCGAGAAGACCAGGCTGGAAAGCGCTGTCCGGCAAATCGTCAGAAGACCAGGCTGGAAAGCCGCTGTCCGGGCAAAATCGTCGAGAAGACCAGGCTGGAAAGCCGCTGTCCGGGCAAAATCGTCGAGAAGACCAGGCTGGAAAGCCGCTGTCCGGGCAAAATCGTCGAGAAGACCAGGCTGGAAAGCCGCTGTCCGGGCAAAATCGTCGAGAAGACCAGGCTGGAAAGCCGCTGTCCGGGCAAATGTCGAAGACAGGCTGAAAGCGCTGTCGGCAAAATCGTCGAGAAGACCAGGCTGGAAAGCCGCTGTCCGGGCAAAATCGTCGAGAAGACCAGGCTGGAAAGCCGCTGTCCGGGCAAAATCGTCGAGAAGACCAGGCTGGAAAGCCGCTGTCCGGGCAAAATCGTCAGAGACCCGGCTGGAAAGCGCTTCGGCAAATTATGGGAAGATTAAAAATAAGATCCCTACAAAAATATCTTCTAAATTATATCGGAACATCTCACCGGTGCTACGGAGTTCGTGCACTTCCGCTGAGATCTTCCTGTGTAAGAAAGAGAACGGAGCACACATGGTTACTCACCGAAGTGCAATGATGATGGTCAATCAATCAATCAATCAATCAATCAATCAATCAATCAATCTTGAAGCTGTTTCTTGTGAGCATGTATGTGTGTTAGTTAGTGTGTCCTTCCAACTTTGTTTGATTGTTTATTGAGATCAATTATTCCGATCTTGTCTGCTGCTGTTGCTGCTGCTGCTGCTGTTGCTGTTGTTGTTGTTGTCAAACCCTCTCGTGGGTTGTTAGAAACAAATGGAAGATAACCAACTAACGAGTCTGTTCACGAGATCATATATAAAGCGAGTTTGAGCACGTGCGTGCATGCCTGGTATCATCTGTACACGTGGCAAGCGTATCAACACAGCGTTAACTCTGCACATTCTTGTCAGTGTGTGAGTACATGTTTCTGGTTAACCGATATCAGAGTGTCCTCATCCGTAACCTGGAGAGTGGGTTTCCTTCCCTCGTTCAGCGATGACCTACATTCTCTTAACGCGGTGATTGATGTTGTAAGTTTGTGCTGTATTTAGAAGGCGACTACGCCACTTATTGTTATTCTAGACTTTCTTATCGCACATCTGGTACAAGTATGTCCTATTTTTAGAACACATCATTGGTTGCATCTACGTACTACCTCCTGTACATCTATTACCTCCTGTACATGTACTACCTCCTGTACATCTACTACCTCCTGTACATCTACTACCTCCTGTACATCTACTACCTCCTGTACATCTACTACCTCCTGTACATCTACTACCTCCTGTACATCTACTACCTCCTGTACATCTACTACCTCCTGTACACCATTGTTGTAAACATTTGTGAAACACAGCACCAGAAGTGAGTGTACATTGTGGTGTATATGACCGACCACACATCATGTCTGTCTGTGCACGTACCAACTATTTTACCAACTATTGTAGCAACTATTGTACCAACTATTGTACCAACTATTGTACCAACTATTGTACCAACTATTGTACAGCTAAACAGTTCCTTGACTTGGGGGAACATCTAAATTACAAGTACATCTCAAGTCGAAGTAAGACTCGCCTGAATGACGAGGGACAATAGTCATAAGGAAAACAAGTCTTCGCGCAATAATCAGTCATGGACGCCATGACTACGCCTGAATTCATAGCGGGCGAATTGGAACTTGTGGTACCGGGGCCGGCAAGGGATGCAAAGAATAGTACCTATAAGGCATGTCGTAAGAGGCGACTAATGTAGGACCTAGGGATGATACTTTAGTAAATAAAAGCATCACAGAAATCGGATGTGCTGGCATACTTGTAGACGCCCAACTGGCACAACGTACAATCGCTTTTAGGCTCAGATTACATACAAATCACAAAGAGTGGTGTAACAAGTGGTCGATATGGAGCGATGGAAGAAGAAGAAAAAGAAAGAAACAGTTGTTACTCTCTACAGTAACACTAAAGAAACCAGTATTCATACCATGCAGTATATCATGTTTGTTATCATCGGTACATGATGTGTGGGGAAAGAAGTGGTTACCATCGGCACATTATGTGGGGGATTATCTGCAAATGATGGGAGGGGGCGTGGTTACCATCTGCACATGATGGGGGCGTGGTTACCATCTGCACATGATGGGGGACATGGTTATCATCACATCAGCCGATTTGACTTGACTCTGTTACCCAATTGAGACTCTGTTGGTCAGAGAACCGTTGTGTTTGAAAAAAAAAAATCACATTCCCCATGAGAATTTGACCATTGGACCTTTGGTCTACGAAGCAAGTTGACTATACTATATGGCGTATCTCATTAAATCTCTGATTAATGATCAACATCTAAGTTACCGGTTTGATCGTGCTAGGGAATACGTTGAGAACGCTAAGTTGTAACATTTCAATGTAATTCAAGCAAGCGTCGTTAGTCCAACATTTGTTCACATGCACCAGTTCTACATGCAGTAGGTGTAGGTACATGTGCACCGGAGCACAACGTATTCATGTTCTCGGCGCAAACCACACAGATTACATTGAGTGCTCAACTTGGTTGATAAGAACGACGACGACGAAGAAGAAGAAGTAGGGTCTTGTTTCAACCTTGTCTCTGATGTTTGTATCTGTCTCTGATGTTTGTAGCTGTCTCTGATGTTTGTATCTGTCTCTGATGTTTGTAGCTGTCTCTGATGTTTGTATCTGTCTCTGATGTTTGTAGCTGTCTCTGATGTTTGTAGCTGTCTCTGATGTTTGTATCTGTCTCTGATGTTTGTAGCTGTCTCTGATGTTGGTGTTTGTAGCTGTCTCTGATGTTGATGTTTGTAGCTGTCTCTGATGCTGGTGTTTGTAGCTGTCTTTGATGTTGGTGTTTGTAGCTGTCTCTGATGTTGGTAGCTGTCTCTGATGTTTGTAGCTGTCTCTGATGTTTGTAGCTGTCTCTGATGTTTGTAGCTGTCTCTGATGTTTGTAGCTGTCTCTGATGTTTGTAGCTGTCTCTGATGTTTGTAGCTGTCTCTGATGTTGGTGTTTGTAGCTGTCTCTGATGTTTGTAGCTGTCTCTGATGTTGGTGTTTGTAGCTGTCTCTGATGTTTGTAGCTGTCTCTGATGTTTGTAGCTGTCTCTGATGTTTGTAGCTGTCTCTGATGTTGATGTTTGTAGCTGTCTCTGATGTTGGTGTTTGTATCTGTCTCTGATGTTGGTGTGTGTAGCTGTCTCTGATGTTGGTGTTTGTAGCTGTCTCTGATGTTGGTGTTTGTAGCTGTCTCTGATGTTGGTGTTTGTAGCTGTCTCTGATGTTTGTAGCTGTCTCTGATGTTTGTAGCTGTCTCTGATGTTGGTGTTTGTAGCTGTCTCTGATGTTGGTGTTTGTAGCTGTCTCTGATGTTGGTGTTTGTAGCTGTCTCTGATGTTGGTGGTTGTAGCTGTCTCTGATGTTTGTAGCTGTCTCTGATGTTGTTTGTAGCTGTCTCTGATGTTTGTAGCTGTCTCTGATGTTGATGTTTGTAGCTGTCTCTGATGTTTGTAGCTGTCTCTGATGTTGGTGTTTGTAGCTGTCTCTGATGTTTGTAGTTTCTGATGTTGATGTTTGTAGCTGTCTCTGATGTTGGTGTTTGTAGCTGTCTCTGATGTTGGTGTTTGTAGCTGTCTCTGATGTTTATAGCTGTCTCTGATGTTTGTAGCTGTCTCTGATGTTTATAGCTGTTCTGATGTTCTGGTTAGCTGTCTCTGATGTTTGTAGCTGTCTTCTGATGTTGGTGTTTGTAGCTGTCTCTGATGTTTGTAGCTGTCTCTGATGTTGGTGGTTGTAGCTGTCTCTGATTTTGGTGGTTGTAGCTGTCTCTGATGTTTGTAGCTGTCTCTGATGTTGGTGTTTGTAGCTGTCTCTGATGTTTGTAGCTGTCTCTGATGTTTGTAGCTGTCTCTGATGTTTGTAGCTGTCTCTGATGTTGGTGTTTGTAGCTGTCTCTGATGTTTTTAGCTGTCTCTGATGTTGATGTTTGTACCTGTCTCTGATGTTGGTGTTTGTAGCTGTCTATGATGTTTGTAGCTGTCTCTGATGTTGGTGTTTGTAGCTGTCTCTGATGTTTGTAGCTGTCTCTGATGTTTGTAGCTGTCTCTGATGTTTGTAGCTGTCTCTGATGTTTGTAGCTGTCTCTGATGTTTGTAGCTGTCTCTGATGTTTGTAGCTGTCTCTGATGTTTGTAGCTGTCTCTGATGTTGGTGTTTGTAGCTGACTCTGATGTTGGTGTTTGTAGCTGTCTCTGATGTTTGTAGTCTCTGATGTTGATGTTTGTAGCTGTCTCTGATGTTGGTGTTTGTAGCTGTCTCTGATGTTTGTAGCTGTCTCTGATGTTTGTAGCTGTCTCTGATGTTTGTAGCTGTCTCTGATGTTGATGTTTGTAGCTGTCTCTGATGTTGGTGTTTGTATCTGTCTCTGATGTTGGTGGTGTAGCTGTCTCTGATGTTGGTGTTTGTAGCTGTCTCTGATGTTGGTGTTTGTAGCTGTCTCTGATGTTGGTGTTTGTAGCTGTCTCTGATGTTTGTAGCTGTCTCTGATGTTTGTAGCTGTCTCTGATGTTGGTGTTTGTAGCTGTCTCTGATGTTGGTGTTTGTAGCTGTCTCTGATGTTGGTGTTTGTAGCTGTCTCTGATGTTGGTGGTTGTAGCTGTCTCTGATGTTTGTAGCTGTCTCTGATGTTGTTTGTAGCTGTCTCTGATGTTTGTAGCTGTCTCTGATGTTGATGTTTGTAGCTGTCTCTGATGTTTGTAGCTGTCTCTGATGTTGGTGTTTGTAGCTGTCTCTGATGTTTGTAGTTTCTGATGTTGATGTTTGTAGCTGTCTCTGATGTTGGTGTTTGTAGCTGTCTCTGATGTTGGTGTTTGTAGCTGTCTCTGATGTTTATAGCTGTCTCTGATGTTTGTAGCTGTCTCTGATGTTTATAGCTGTCTCTGATGTTTGTAGCTGTTTCTGATGTTTGTAGCTGTCTCTGATGTTTGTAGCTGTCTCTGATGTTTGTAGCTGTCTCTGATGTTGGTGTTTGTAGCTGTCTCTGATGTTTGTAGCTGTCTCTGATGTTGGTGGTTGTAGCTGTCTCTGATTTTGGTGGTTGTAGCTGTCTCTGATGTTTGTAGCTGTCTCTGATGTTGGTGTTTGTAGCTGTCTCTGATGTTTGTAGCTGTCTCTGATGTTTGTAGCTGTCTCTGATGTTTGTAGCTGTCTCCTGATGTTGGTGTTTGTAGCTGTCTCTGATGTTTTTAGCTGTCTCTGATGTTGATGTTTGTACCTGTCTCTGATGTTGGTGTTTGTAGCTGTCTATGATGTTTGTAGCTGTCTCTGATGTTGGTGTTTGTAGCTGTCTCTGATGTTTGTAGCTGTCTCTGATGTTTGTAGCTGTCTCTGATGTTTGTAGCTGTCTCTGATGTTTGTAGCTGTCTCTGATGTTTGTAGCTGTCTCTGATGTTTGTAGCTGTCTCTGATGTTTGTAGCTGTCTCTGATGTTGGTGTTTGTAGCTGACTCTGATGTTGGTGTTTGTAGCTGTCTCTGATGTTTGTAGTCTCTGATGTTGATGTTTGTAGCTGTCTCTGATGTTGGTGTTTGTAGCTGTCTCTGATGTTGGTGTTTGTAGCTGTCTCTGATGTTTATAGCTGTCTCTGATGTTTGTAGCTGTCTCTGATGTTTATAGCTGTCTCTGATGTTTGTAGCTGTTTCTGATGTTTGTAGCTGTCTCTGATGTTTGTAGCTGTCTCTGATGTTTGTAGCTGTCTCTGATGTTGGTGTTTGTAGCTGTCTCTGATGTTTGTAGCTGTCTCTGATGTTGGTGGTTGTAGCTGTCTCTGATGTTTGTAGCTGTCTCTGATGTTTGTAGCTGTCTCTGATGTTTGTAGCTGTCTCTGATGTTGGTGTTTGTAGCTGTCTCTGATGTTTGTAGCTGTCTCTGATGTTGATGTTTGTACCTGTCTCTGATGTTGGTGTTTGTAGCTGTCTCTGATATTGGTGTTTGTAGCTGTCTCTGATGTTTGTAGCTGTCTCTGATGTTTGTAGCTGTCTCTGATGTTTGTAGCTGTCTCTGATGTTTGTAGCTGTCTCTGATGTTTGTAGCTGTCTCTGATGTTGGTGTTTGTAGCTGTCTCTGATGTTTGTAGCTGTCTCTGATGTTTGTAGCTGTCTCTGATGTTTGTAGCTGTCTCTGATGTTTGTAGCTGTCTCTGATGTTTGTAGTTGTCTCTGATGTTTGTAGCTGTCTCTGATGTTTGTAGCTGTCTCTGATGTTGGTGTTTGTAGCTGTCTCTGATGTTTGTAGCTGTCTCTGATGTTTGTAGCTGTCTCTGATGTTTGTAGCTGTCTCTGATGTTTGTAGCTGTCTCTGATGTTTGTAGCTGTCTCTGATGTTGATGTTTGTAGCTGTCTCTGATGTTTGTAGCTGTCTCTGATGTTTGTAGCTGTCTCTGATGTTTGTAGCTGTCTCTGATGTTTGTAGCTGTCTCTGATGTTTGTAGCTGTCTCTGATGTTTGTAGCTGTCTCTGATGTTTGTAGCTGTCTCTGATGTTTGTATCTGTCTCTGATGTTTGTAGCTGTCTTTGATGTTGGTGTTTGTAGCTGTCTCTGATGTTGGTGTTTGTAGCTGTCTCTGATGTTGGTGGTTGTAGCTGTCTCTGATGTTTGTATCTGTCTCTGATGTTTGTATCTGTCTCTGATGTTTGTATCTATCTCTGATGTTTGTAGCTGTCTCTGATGTTTGGATCTGTCTCTGATGTTTGTAGCTGTCTTTGATGTTGGTGTTTGTAGCTGTCTTTGATGTTGGTGTTTGTAGCTGTCTCTGATGTTGGTGTTTGTAGCTGTCTCTAATGCTGGTGTTTGTATCTGTCTCTGATGCTGATGTTTGTAGCTGTCTCTGATGCTGATGTTTGTATCTGTCTCTGATGTTGATGTTTGTATCTGTCTCTGATGTTGATGTTTGTATCTGTCTCTGATGTTGATGTTTGTATCTGTCTCTGATGTTGATGTTTGTATCTGTCTTTGATGTTGATGTTTGTATCTGTCTCTGATGTTGATGTTTGTATCTGTCTCTGATGTTTGTATCTGTCTCTGATGTTGATGTTTGTATCTGTCTCTGATGTTGATGTTTGTATCTGTCTCTGATGTTTGTATCTGTCTCTGATGTTGATGTTTGTATCTGTCTCTGATGTTGATGTTTGTATCTGTCTCTGATGTTGATGTTTGTATCTGTCTCTGATGTTGATGTTTGTATCTGTCTCTGATGTTGATGTTTGTATCTGTCTCTGATGTTGATGTTTGTATCTGTCTCTGATGTTGATGTTTGTATCTGTCTCTGATGTTGATGTTTGTATCTGTCTCTGATGTTGATGTTTGTATCTGTCTCTGATGTTGATGTTTGTATCTGTCTCTGATGTTGATGTTTGTATCTGTCTCTGATGTTGATGTTTGTATCTGTCTCTGATGTTGATGTTTGTATCTGTCTCTGATGTTGATGTTTGTATCTGTCTCTGATGTTGATGTTTGTATCTGTCTCTGATGTTGATGTTTGTATCTGTCTCTGATGTTGATGTTTGTATCTGTCTCTGATGTTTGTATCTGTCTCTGATGTTGATGTTTGTATCTGTCTCTGATGTTGATGTTTGTATCTGTCTCTGATGTTGATGTTTGTATCTGTCTCTTCTGATGTTGTTGATCGAGGAACCCAGAAACTGATATTTCTTGCACACACTAAACGTTATAGAAAGCAAGTCGAATGTATTTGAAAATTTATAGTTACTAAGAGAAGCGATAAATATCCGACTCATTTCCATAGTAAATAGTAAACAAGTTGCCCAGGATAGAGAGGTATGTAGCAATTGTTGGTAGGCTTTATATAACGTATAAAGCAAGCATGCCCAGTGTGTTCGTAGCGCGTTGGACGGCGGTGTGACACGCCCTCTGTGTGTGGGTTCAATTCCGCGGGCTGGCAGAAAAAGCCACATGTTCTCCAGATTTACGGTGTTCGTGGCACCGAACCGAAGGTTTACGATGCCATGGCACCGAGCCGAAGAGATGAAAGTTCAAGTGCTTCTGGATCGAAAAAAAATAGAACGTATAACGGTACGAGATGAAAAAAAAAATATATATACGTTAGTTTAAAGAGAGCAGTAGTGGAGGATGTGGCACTGGTTCACAGCAGACGAGACAGGGGATGACTATGACGATGGAAGAAGCAGCACAGCTGGCTAGAGATTGAGAACCTTTTTTGCAGAGGCTGTGATGAGAACACCGTTCTATAAAAACTTATTTCACGGAGAGAGAAAGAGAGAGAGACTGTGTGTTAGTGAGTGCTATGTAAGCACATATGTCAATGACATACAAAGGCGTACATAAACATTCTCCGCCTTTATTGACTAAAAATGCAACAAAATGATAGGGGTAAAGGTCAGATAAGTTCTTGTGATAAGATAAATTGTAACTTGATCTACTACTTCAAATATAAGTCAAGATGAAAGTAAATGTTCATATATATATCTAGTGGGTGTCTGTAGCTTAAGCAGTAGTCAGCTCCATCACACAATCCAACAGTACCTGGTTCAACACTTCGCGGTGGGTAGAATTCGTTCCCATGGATTTTACGAACGGTAAAAAATATACCTCACCGTTCAGAAAGCAATGGCAAACTACTGAACGTATAAATGGTGCCTAGACAATCGACGACTCGTTTACTGTGTCTGATGGCGGCGTCATGTAAAGGATATGCCACCATTTTCATTTTATATTTATCTCTCATCTAATCTGTTTATCTCTCATCTAATCTGCTTATCTCTCCTCTAATCTGTTTATCTCTCCTCTAATCTGTTTATCTCTCATCTAATCTGTTTATCTCTCATCTAATCTGTTTATCTCTCATCTAATCTGTTTATCTCTCATCTAATCTGCTTATCTCATATGTTCATGTATTTTATATATGAGGATGATGCTAGAAGTCTTGTGTGCATTCATGATGATGCTAGAAGTCTTGTGTGCATTCATGATGATGCTAGAAGTCTTGTGTGCATTCATGATGATGCTACTAGAAGTCTTGTGTGTATTTATGATGATGCTACTAGAAGTCTTGTGTGCGAATTCATGATGATGCTAGAAGTCTTGTGTGCATTCATGATGATGCTAGAAGTCTTGTGTGCATTCATGATGATGCTACTAGAAGTCTTGTGTGTGCATTCATGATGATGCTACTAGAAGTCTTGTGTGTGCATTCATGATGATGCTACTAGAAGTCTTGTGTGTATTCATGATGATGCTACTAGACGTCTTGTGTGCGAATTCATGATGATGCTAGAAGTCTTGTGTGCATTCATGATGATGCTACTAGAAGTCTTGTGTGTGCATTCATGATGATGCTAGAAGTCTTGTGTGCATTCATGATGATGCTACTAGAAGTCTTGTGTGTATTCATGATGATGATACTAGAACGTCTTGTGTGTGCATTCATGATGATGCTACTAGAAGTCTTGTGTGTGCATTCATGATGATGATACTAGACGTCTTGTGTGTGCATTCATGATGATGCTACTAGAAGTCTTGTGTGCATTCATGATGATGCTACTAGAAGTCTTGTGTGTATTCATGATGATGCTACTAGACGTCTTGTGTGTGCATTCATGATGATGCTACTAGAAGTCTTGTGTGTGCATTCATGATGATGCTACTAGAAGTCTTGTGTGCATTCATGATGATGCTAGAAGTCTTGTGTGCATTCATGATGATGCTACTAGAAGTCTTGTGTGTGCATTCATGATGATGCTACTAGACGTCTTGTGTGTGCATTCATGATGATGCTACTAGAAGTCTTGTGTGCATTCATGATGATGCTAGAAGTCTTGTGTGCATTCATGATGATGCTACTAGAAGTCTTGTGTGCATTCATGATGATGCTAGAAGTCTTGTGTGCATTCATGATGATGCTACTAGAAGTCTTGTGTGTGCATTCATGATGATGCTAGAAGTCTTGTGTGCATTCATGATGATGCTACTAGAAGTCTTGTGTGCATTCATGATGATGCTACTAGAAGTCTTGTGTGCATTCATGATGATGCTAGAAGTCTTGTGTGCATTCATGATGATGCTACTAGAAGTCTTGTGTGTGCATTCATGATGATGATAGTCTCCATGTTTCATCTTTATTCACAAATTTCCCTTACACTTTGGAGGATGTGTTTGTGACACGTTTGTGACATGTTTGTGACATGTTTGTGACACGTTTGTGACATGTTTGTGACACGTTTGTGACATGTTTGTGACACGTTTGAACGACATCTCTTATACGTCTTTCCTTTTACTTTCGTTTACTTGAAATATTATCCATATATTTCATGTTGTCTCTTATATAGGCTTTACTGTGTTTTGTAGCTGACACAGAGAGTGACACGTTTGTGATTTCCTTTTTTTCCATAGCGGACATTTTGCAGTTGTCCGACGAGCAATCCACAAAACTACGGGACATGCATACGCCGCAAAGTTCATCAGGAAGCGTAGAGGTGGGGGCAGGAAGGGAGCCCGGATGGAGGACATTCACAAAGAAGTGAACATCCTACATCATCTGAGCCACAGTAACATCATCAGCCTGTATGACGTGTACGAGACGAACCTGGAAGTGATTCTATTTCTGGAACTGTGAGTCTTCAATTTATTCACATTTTGGTCTGTGTCATGTGTACACACACACATCTATACTAGATCACATCTATACTAGATCACATCTATACTAGACAACGTCTATACTAGACAACGTCTATACTAGATCACATCTATACTAGATCACATCTATACTAGATCACATCTATACTAGATCACGTCTATACTAGACCACATCTATACTAGATCACATCTATACTAGACAACGTCTATACTAGACAACGTCTATACTAGATCACATCTATACTAGACAACGTCTATACTAGACAACGTCTATACTAGACAACGTCTATACTAGACAACGTCTATACTAGATCACATCTATACTAGACAACGTCTATACTAGACAACGTCTATACTAGATCACATCTATACTAGATCACATCTATACTAGATCACATCTATACTAGATCACATCTATACTAGATCACATCTATACTAGATCACGTCTATACTAGACCACATCTATACTAGACAACGTCTATACTAGACAACGTCTATACTAGATCACGTCTATACTAGATCACATCTATACTAGATCACGTCTATACTAGATCACGTCTATACTAGACCACATCTATACTAGATCACGTCTATACTAGACAACGTCTATACTAGACAACGTCTATACTAGACAACGTCTATACTAGATCACGTCTATACTAGACAACGTCTATACTAGATCACATCTATACTAGATCACGTCTATACTAGACCACGTCTATACTAGATCACATCTATACTAGAGCACATCTATACTAGACAACGTCTATACTAGACAACGTCTATACTAGACAACGTCTATACTAGATCACATCTATACTAGACCACATCTATACTAGACCACGTCTATACTAGACCACATCTATACTAGACAGTAGATGCAGTATCCAGACCAGACACATGTACACTAAACACAACATACACACTAGACATAGCAAACATATCATCCACATATCACCCACATACATGATATTGTCATTAATCTCCACATACAAGTTCCTGTGTCTACTCTCCACACATAGAACATGTGTGTGCTCAGTCCCCCACACACAGAACGTGTCTTTGTCCATTCTGTGCAGTATTTGAGTGTCAGATGATGGTAGTAGCATAAACTGTCAAACAAATATCACACCATAACACGATTGAATGCTTTTTCAGCACGCCCAGGAGGAATAATAATAAGAGAGGCCAGTGGGGCCTATGCGACAACCACAAGTAGTTTGACAATGGAGGTTCAAGCGGTTACAGAGGCGGTGAAATGGTTGGCAGCATCTCATAACTACTCTCATGTTTTCATACTCAGTGATTCGTAAAGTCGAAACAGGAATGGTGAGACGAAACTGGGTGGAGGTACTGGTACAGGCATGATCAGAGAAATCAAATTCATTTTTGTCCCTGGGCACGCAGGAATCAAGGGTAATGAACGAGCAGATAGATTGACTGACATGGCTACAATATCAGAGGGAGCCGCCATGGATCGAAATGACATTCTTAACGCATTGAGAAAGTCTTTCCGAACAGACGAGTTTCATGACACTCACTGAACAGACGAGTTTCATGGCACTCACTGAACAGACGAGTTTCATGGCACTCACTGAACAGACGAGTTTCATGGCACTCACTGAACAGACGAGTTTCATGGCACTCACTGAACAGACGAGTTTCATGGCACTCACTGAACAGACGAGTTTCATGGCACTCACTGAACAGACGAGTTTCAGCATTGTGAATCGCACTCACTGAACAGATTGAGAGAACAGCATTGTGAATCGCACTCACTGAACGGATTGAGAGAAATGGGTGTCAATATTGGTGCAGCCCCAAAAGAAAGACTTCCTAAATATGCAGAGAGAGTGGTAAATCAACATCGAACTGGTGTGTTGGGCCGCTGGACGCTGCTAGATTTGCTGAGGCGGAGATCGGAGCACCTATGAACAAGCCCAGAGTGCTATGATGCTAGTGCTCATATAACTGATAACCATAAGACATCTGGACATGATGTGACCATTTCATTGGTAGCCTCACATACTATGCCATCTTGTTGGTAACTTCCTGTATCTTGAGGGAGTATTTTGATATTTGTTCCATCCGCTCCGAGAACGAGTTCACTCTGCCATGTATGCCGACGACTTGGCAATATGGGCGAGAGAAGAGTCAATGCCCACAGCAGAAAATCGACTGCAAGCTACGTTAAATAACCTTGAAGTGTGGTCAGCAAAGTGGAATATGAAAATAAATCCTTCAAAGACCACACACTGTGTTCTCCCAGAATAACAAGGATTACAAGATAACGCTTAAAGTCAATGGGCAGAACCTTCCAGAAAATAAAACCCCAACGTACCTAGGAGTCACACTCGACAGAAAGCTGACTTGGTGCACCCAGATCGAAAATGCTACGGCAAAAGCGAGACACAGGCTAACAATGATGCGTAAACTCGCAGGTTCCACATGGGAAGCAAACACCAGAATTCTCAAGACACTCTACTCTGGTAGAGTGCGACCGGTCCTAGAGTACGGTATGGCAGCGTGGAGCAATGCATCGAACAAGCAATTCGCAAAAGTGAGCAGCAGTCAAAACCGGGCCCTACGCATTATCACTGGAGCCATAAAGTCCACGCCCATCAAGGCGATGGAGACCACAGGCATCCAACCAATGACTGACCGAAGGGACAAGAAAGTAGTAGTACTTGCGGAAAAACTCAAACGGCTCAAATCTCATCCAATGCATGAAAGAATGTATGAATCCGGAAAGTGGAGAATACAGAGATCTAACTTCGTTAGAATCTCTAACGCACTGACCACAGACCATCCAGTCCTGTCCAAATGCACAGCCAAACCAATCCCGGCAATCGACAAGTGTCCGCCATGGAAAACAAAAATGCCAGAACTAAGGAAATCAATCCCAGGCATACTGAGCAAAAGGGATCAAACAAACCTCGACAGAAAAACTGCAGCAGAAGAGCACATAGAATCAGAGTACCCTGAAAATGAGTGGACGCACGTCTACACGGACGGATCGGCAAATAACGCAATAAGCGATGGCGGAGGAGGAATAGTGCTTAAAATCTCAAAGAAAGTCACGGTCAAGAAAGCGATTGCAACTGGCAAATACTCGAATAACTACCAAGCAGAGGCAGAGGCAATCAAAGAGGCGGCCGAAATGATCTTGGAGAGAAGAAACACTACACGCAACAAGGTCGTGATATTCACCGATGCTCTATCGGTCATCACGGCACTCAAATGCGTCGGCAAAACTGAGATGAATGAGCTCAAAACGTCCCTCGCTGAACTAACGAGTTCACTCAAACGCACCGTCATCCAGTGGATACCGTCACACTGCAACATTAGGGAAAACGAAGCGGCCGACAAGCTAGCCAAAGAGGGCGGGCGACTACCCCAGACTGATCTCGAGATCAGCTATGAGGAAGTCAAAACAACCATCGGTTCGCACTATCGAAGCAAATGGGCAAAAGACCACCCGCAGTACACAGACAGTGACGGATACTATGGTCTCTCTCGCAGTGAACAAGTTGCCATATTTCGCCTCCGTACCGGCCACAACAAGCTCAGAGCCCACATGTTCCATAAATTTAAAATTGGCACAACTAGCCTGTGCCCATGCAATATGGCAGACATGACGGCAGAACACGTCTTGCAAGACTGTCAACGTTTAGCAGGTATACGAAAAGAGTACTGGCCACAACACACAGAGCTTCGCGAAAAGCTGTACGGAGGAACGGAGTCCCTAAAAACAACAGTAAAATTCATGATAGAAGTTGGTCCATCAGTCTAGGCCGGGAACGCAAAGAAGAAGATATCATTATTGCCACTAGTGTCTGAACTTTCTATGAATTCTTGTAGTTATTGTTGCCATGACTACGTCAGCTAGTAGTTACGTAGTAGCATGTAAGTGTGTTGTATTTAGTCCAGAAACTGCTGACCGAGGTATGTTGGGTAATACGGTGTTATGGCCCGTTGTTTCAATAACAGATGTAATAAGGCACACGATGGGTAATGTGGTCAACATTGGATCGCTTTACTTCTCAGTGCTTTTACTGGCACCACATTGCAGTCTCAGGCCCACCTCCACAGAATGGGTCTCAGGGACTCGGCGCCTGCACCTGTGGAGCACCAAAGCAGTCCCCAGAGCACATCCTGCAAGACTGCCCTAGTCTGAGTAGTGAGAGATTGGAGATCTGGCCAACAGAAACAACCCAACAAGACAAACTATGGGGAACCGGTGAAGACCTCAAGCGCACCGCCCTGTTTATGACACATACCGGAGTAGTCGCATAGCAAAAGTTGAACGCAGAAGAAGAAGACTGGCACCACATTTGAGACTTAGTCGTTCTGAGAGTCGTTACTGTCCAGCAAATATTCCACGCCCACTGGAATTGAACTGGGACTACGCTTCTAAGAACCGAGTACACTAACAGCTACTCTTAGCCGTTGTCCAGTAGCCATATTCAGGTTAGTTTAGTTTAGTCGTCGGATCACCATCACTGCACGTCGAACAAATTAGTCCATAAGTGCTCCGATCTCTCCCTCAGTATGTCCATCAGCGTGTGGCGACTAACGACACCGGTTCTTTGTTGGTTTACAATTCTTCTTTGTCTACCAGTATAGCGATCTTGTCGAGCTACACCACACCTAACTTTGAGTTCTTGTAGTCTGGTTAGTGTTGTAGATTCACCGCTATTACGTGAATCATGTACACGCCCTCTCTCCCTTAAGGAATTTATAATATCAGCCTGGTCCATTGCTCGTCCGCTTTGGACAGCAGCCATACCTGCAAGCCTATCCGCACGTTCATTCCCCTTACACCTGCATGCCCTGGCACAAAATAAAACTGATCTTTGTCAGCTTAGACCTCCCCAGCGATTCCATCCAATGTCTCCTAGCCCATCCTGTTTCAATCTTCCTGAGCATACTCATTGAGTCACTGAGAAAACATGCATGGATAAAAGTCTGTGATTCTAGCCAAATCATCGCTTTGGTAACCGCCATGATTTCCATAGTGAGACTGCTCGTAGTCACGGCAAAACCACCACTGTCTTCCTTCACAACATCACCTCCGACCTGAGCAGTGAAAGCCCATGAGCTCCGCACATGTCGAATCACCGAACCATCCATATAAATGATTACATCATGCTCAGATGCGTTCTCAGAAATTAATGCCTGAACCTCTGCCTCCACGACAAGTGGGTTATGTTGCCTGCATTCTTTATCAAGTTCGATGCATACAGAAAAAGATGTAGCGATTCCTGTTGGCACTGGTATCCATTCTTCACCGGGATCAATATCTTCAAGTGTACACACCTGTTCAATACAGTCCTCGGCCTGACCCATCCAAGATTTTCCTCTTTTAACCTATTTCCTTTTGTCTCTTTATTTCCAAGTGCAGAGGATGTTGTGTGTCAGCATTGACTCGAAGGTATGCTCGTGCACGTTCATATTCGTGCATATTCAGGTTAGCCGTTGTCGAGTAGCCATATTGTGTAACAGCTACTTAAGCCGTTGTCGAGTAGCCATATTGTGTAACAGCTACTTAAGCCGTTATCGAGTAGCATATGTGTAAGCTACTTAGCCGTTGTGAGCATTTGTGTAACAGCTACTTAAGCCGTTGTCGAGTAGCCATATTGTGAATATCTATTTGCCGTGTGGAGTAGCCATGTGTTACAGCTACTTGCCGTTGTCAGTAGCCATATTGTGACATATCATATTTCAAGCCTGCCAGGTTAGCCGTTGTCCAGTAGCCATATTGTGACATATCATATTTCAAGCCTGACAGGTTAGCCATTGTCGAGTAGCCATATTGTGACATATCATATTTCAAGCCTGCTAGGTTAGCCATTGTCGAGTAGCCATATTGTGTCATATCATATTTCAAGCCTGCTAGGTTAGCCATTGTCGAGTAGCCATATTGTGACATATCATATTTCAAGCCTGCTAGGTTAGCCATTGTCGAGTAGCCATATTGTGACATATCATATTTCAAGCCTGCTAGGTTAGCCATTGTCGAGTAGCCATATTGTGACATATCATATTTCAAGCCTGCTAGGTTAGCCGTTGTCCAGTAGCCATATTGTGACATATCATATTTCAAGCCTGCCAGGTTAGCCGTTGTCCAGTAGCCATTGTGACATATCTATTTCAAGCCTGCCAGTTAGCTTGTCAGTAGCCATATTGTGTATATCATATTTCAGCCTGCTAGGTTAGCCGTTGTCCAGTAGCCATATTGTGACATATCATATTTCAAGCCTGCTAGGTTAGCCGTTGTCCAGTAGCCATATTGTGACATATCATATTTCAAGCCTGCCAGGTTAGCCGTTGTCCAGTAGCCATATTGTGACATATCATATTTCAAGCCTGCCAGGTTAGCCGTTGTCGAGTAGCCATATTGTGACATATCATATTTCAAGCCTGCCAGGTTAGCCGTTGTCCAGTAGCCATATTGTGACATATCATATTTCAAGCCTGCTAGGTTAGCCGTTGTCCAGTAGCCATATTGTGACATATCATATTTCAAGCCTGACAGGTTAGCCATTGTCCAGTAGCCATATTGTGTCATATCATATTTCAAGCCTGACAGGTTAGCCATTGTCGAGTAGCCATATTGTGACATATCATATTTCAAGCCTGACAGGTTAGCCATTGTCGAGTAGCCATATTGTGACATATCATATTTCAAGCCTGCTAGGTTAGCCATTGTCGAGTAGCCATATTGTGACATATCATATTTCAAGCCTGCTAGGTTAGCCATTGTCGAGTAGCCATATTGTGTCATATCATATTTCAAGCCTGCTAGGTTAGCCGTTGTCCAGTAGCCATATTGTGACATATCATATTTCAAGCCTGCCAGGTTAGCCGTTGTCCAGTAGCCATATTGTGACATATCATATTTCAAGCCTGCCAGGTTAGCCGTTGTCCAGTAGCCATATTGTGACATATCATATTTCAAGCCTGCTAGGTTAGCCGTTGTCCAGTAGCCATATTGTGACATATCATATTTCAAGCCTGCTAGGTTAGCCGTTGTCCAGTAGCCATATTGTGACATATCATATTTCAAGCCTGCCAGGTTAGCCGTTGTCCAGTAGCCATATTGTGACATATCATATTTCAAGCCTGCCAGGTTAGCCGTTGTCGAGTAGCCATATTGTGACATATCATATTTCAAGCCTGCCAGGTTAGCCGTTGTCCAGTAGCCATATTGTGACATATCATATTTCAAGCCTGCTAGGTTAGCCGTTGTCCAGTAGCCATATTGTGACATATCATATTTCAAGCCTGCCAGGTTAGCCGTTGTCCAGTAGCCATATTGTGACATATCATATTTCAAGCCTGACAGGTTAGCCATTGTCGAGTAGCCATATTGTGACATATCATATTTCAAGCCTGCCAGGTTAGCCGTTGTCCAGTAGCCATATTGTGACATATCATATTTCAAGCCTGCTAGGTTAGCCGTTGTCCAGTAGCCATATTGTGACATATCATATTTCAAGCCTGCTAGGTTAGCCGTTGTCCAGTAGCCATATTGTGACATATCATATTTCAAGCCTGCCAGGTTAGCCGTTGTCCAGTAGCCATATTGTGACATATCATATTTCAAGCCTGCCAGGTTAGCCGTTGTCGAGTAGCCATATTGTGACATATCATATTTCAAGCCTGCCAGGTTAGCCGTTGTCCAGTAGCCATATTGTGACATATCATATTTCAAGCCTGCTAGGTTAGCCGTTGTCCAGTAGCCATATTGTGACATATCATATTTCAAGCCTGCCAGGTTAGCCGTTGTCCAGTAGCCATATTGTGACATATCATATTTCAAGCCTGACAGGTTAGCCATTGTCGAGTAGCCATATTGTGACATATCATATTTCAAGCCTGCCAGGTTAGCCGTTGTCCAGTAGCCATATTGTGACATATCATATTTCAAGCCTGCTAGGTTAGCCGTTGTCCAGTAGCCATATTGTGACATATCATATTTCAAGCCTGCCAGGTTAGCCGTTGTCCAGTAGCCATATTGTGACATATCATATTTCAAGCCTGCCAGGTTAGCCGTTGTCCAGTAGCCATATTGTGACATATCATATTTCAAGCCTGCTAGGTTAGCCGTTGTCCAGTAGCCATATTGTGACATATCATATTTCAAGCCTGCTAGGTTAGCCGTTGTCCAGTAGCCATATTGTGACATATCATATTTCAAGCCTGCTAGGTTAGCCGTTGTCCAGTAGCCATATTGTGTAACAGCTACTTAATTAAGCCGTTGTCCAGTAGCCATATTGTGTAACAGCTACTTAATTAAGCCGTTGTCGAGTAGCCATATTGTGACATATCATATTTCAAGTCTGCCAGGTTAGTCTTTCTCTGTCCGTTCCTGAGACGTTATTGTTTGTGTAGACGCCACCCCTCGGTGCACATGCCAACAGTATATGTGGAGCAGGGCTAGTTTAGATAGATGTGGCTGAGTGACTTGGTGGATAGATTCATGCTTCATCTCCCGTCAACCGTGAGAATTGTTGTTGTAGGCGGGGCCTGATATTATTGATTGATATTCACTCCATTATCGACGTTGTGCTTGTGAACTTAGGCTAACAATTGTGTTTGGGCAAGGTTATATGTCTGCACACTATTCTCATTTAGTCGATACGATGAAAGAAGAATTTCTCAGATGTCTGTCCCCGGGATCAGTCAAGTGAATCCATCTTTTCTTTATCATCAACCTCCATGCCTGTCAGAGATACTGGTAACGTTTTCTTCTCTAGCGAATGTCATTACTTCGGTTTTATCGATGTTTATTCTCATATTATATTCATGACATGTTAACTAGAGTCTGTTACACAACACCACACAACACAAAGCTTTACCGAAGCAAAGACTCTCCTGAAAAAATCCAGAAAAATCATGTAGAGAAAAACAAATGGAGGATACAACCTAAAGTACGACAGTATAAATACACTAAACAGAAAGGCACAGTCTTCAGACTTAGAACGCGACACTGCAGTCTCAGAGCACACCTTCATATAATGGGTCTCAGGGACTCGGCTGTCTGCACATGTGGAGCACCAACGCAGTCCTCAGAGCACATCCTGCAAGACTGCCCCAGCCTGAGCAGTGTGAGAATGGAAATCTGGTCAACAGAAACAACCCTACAAAACAAACTATGGGGAACCGGTGAAGATCTCAAGCGCACCGCCCTGTTTATGACACATACCGAAGTAGTTGCAAAGTAGAAGTTGATCGCAGAAGACATCAAGCGCACCGCCCTGTTTATGACATATACCGAAGTAGTTGCAAAGTAGAAGTTGATCGCAGAAGACATCAAGCTCACCGCCCTGTTTATGACACATATCGAAGTAGTTGCAAAGTAGAAGTTGATCGCAGAAGACATCAAGCTCACCGCCCTGTTTATGACACATACCGAAGTAGTTGCAAAGTAGAAGTTGATCGCAGAAGACATCAAGCTCACCGCCCTGTTTATGACACATACCGAAGTAGTTGCAAAGTAGAAGTTGATCGCAGAAGACATCAAGCGCACCGCCCTGTTTATGACACATACCGAAGTAGTTGCAAAGTAGAAGTTGATCGCAGAAGACATCAAGCTCACCGCCCTGTTTATGACATATACCGAAGTAGTTGCAAAGTAGAAGTTGATCGCAGAAGACCTCAAGCGCACCGCCCTGTTTATGACACATACCGAAGTAGTTGCAAAGTAGAAGTTGATCGCAGAAGACATCAAGCGCACCGCCCTGTTTATGACACATACCGAAGTAGTTGCAAAGTAGAAGTTGATCGCAGAAGACATCAAGCTCACCGCCCTGTTTATGACACATACCGAAGTAGTTGCAAAGTAGAAGTTGATCGCAGAAGACATCAAGCTCACCGCCCTGTTTATGACACATACCGAAGTAGTTGCAAAGTAGAAGTTGATCGCAGAAGACATCAAGCGCACCGCCCTGTTTATGACACATACCGAAGTAGTTGCAAAGTAGAAGTTGATCGCAGAAGACCTCAAGCGCATCGCCCTGTTTATGACACATACCGAAGTAGTTGCAAAGAGAAGTTGATCAGAAGACCTCAAGCGCATCGCCCTGTTTATGACACATATCGAAGTAGTTGCAAAGTAGAAGTTGATCGCAGAAGACATCAAGCTCACCGCCCTGTTTATGACACATACCGAAGTAGTTGCAAAGTAGAAGTTGATCGCAGAAGACATCAAGCTCACCGCCCTGTTTATGACACATACCGAAGTAGTTGCAAAGTAGAAGTTGATCGCAGAAGACATCAAGCGCACCGCCCTGTTTATGACACATACCGAAGTAGTTGCAAAGTAGAAGTTGATCGCAGAAGACATCAAGCTCACCGCCCTGTTTATGACACATACCGAAGTAGTTGCAAAGTAGAAGTTGATCGCAGAAGACATCAAGCTCACCGCCCTGTTTATGACACATACCGAAGTAGTTGCAAAGTAGAAGTTGATCGCAGAAGACATCAAGCTCACCGCCCTGTTTATGACATATACCGAAGTAGTTGCAAAGTAGAAGTTGATCGCAGAAGACCTCAAGCGCACCGCCCTGTTTATGACACATACCGAAGTAGTTGCAAAGTAGAAGTTGATCGCAGAAGACATCAAGCTCACCGCCCTGTTTATGACACATACCGAAGTAGTTGCAAAGTAGAAGTTGATCGCAGAAGACATCAAGCTCACCGCCCTGTTTATGACACATACCGAAGTAGTTGCAAAGTAGAAGTTGATCGCAGAAGACATCAAGCGCACCGCCCTGTTTATGACACATACCGAAGTAGTTGCAAAGTAGAAGTTGATCGCAGAAGACATCAAGCTCACCGCCCTGTTTATGACACATACCGAAGTAGTTGCAAAGTAGAAGTTGATCGCAGAAGACATCAAGCTCACCGCCCTGTTTATGACACATATCGAAGTAGTTGCAAAGTAGAAGTTGATCGCAGAAGACATCAAGCTCACCGCCCTGTTTATGACACATACCGAAGTAGTTGCAAAGTAGAAGTTGATCGCAGAAGACATCAAGCTCACCGCCCTGTTTATGACACATACCGAAGTAGTTGCAAAGTAGAAGTTGATCGCAGAAGACATCAAGCGCACCGCCCTGTTTATGACACATACCGAAGTAGTTGCAAAGTAGAAGTTGATCGCAGAAGACATCAAGCGCACCGCCCTGTTTATGACACATACCGAAGTAGTTGCAAAGTAGAAGTTGATCGCAGAAGACATCAAGCTCACCGCCCTGTTTATGACACATACCGAAGTAGTTGCAAAGTAGAAGTTGATCGCAGAAGACATCAAGCTCACCGCCCTGTTTATGACACATACCGAAGTAGTTGCAAAGTAGAAGTTGATCGCAGAAGACATCAAGCTCACCGCCCTGTTTATGACACATACCGAAGTAGTTGCAAAGTAGAAGTTGATCGCAGAAGACATCAAGCTCACCGCCCTGTTTATGACATATACCGAAGTAGTTGCAAAGTAGAAGTTGATCGCAGAAGACCTCAAGCGCATCGCCCTGTTTATGATACATACTGAAGTAGTTGCAAAGTAGAAGTTGATCGCAGAAGACATCAAGCGTACCGCCCTGTTTATGACATATACCGAAGTAGTTGCAAAGTAGAAGTTGATCGCAGAAGACATCAAGCGTACCGCCCTGTTTATGACATATACCGAAGTAGTTGCAAAGTAGAAGTTGATCGCAGAAGACATCAAGCTCACCGCCCTGTTTATGACACATACCGAAGTAGTTGCAAAGTAGAAGTTGATCGCAGAAGACATCAAGCGTACCGCCCTGTTTATGACATATACCGAAGTAGTTGCAAAGTAGAAGTTGATCGCAGAAGACATCAAGCGTACCGCCCTGTTTATGACATATACCGAAGTAGTTGCAAAGTAGAAGTTGATCGCAGAAGACATCAAGCTCACCGCCCTGTTTATGACACATACCGAAGTAGTTGCAAAGTAGAAGTTGATCGCAGAAGACATCAAGCTCACCGCCCTGTTTATGACACATACCGAAGTAGTTGCAAAGTAGAAGTTGATCGCAGAAGACATCAAGCGTACCGCCCTGTTTATGACACATACCGAAGTAGTTGCAAAGTAGAAGTTGATCGCAGAAGACATCAAGCGTACCGCCCTGTTTATGACATATACCGAAGTAGTTGCAAAGTAGAAGTTGATCGCAGAAGACATCAAGCTCACCGCCCTGTTTATGACACATACCGAAGTAGTTGCAAAGTAGAAGTTGATCGCAGAAGACATCAAGCTCATCGCCCTGTTTATGACACATACCGAAGTAGTTGCAAAGTAGAAGTTGATCGCAGAAGACATCAAGCTCACCGCCCTGTTTATGACACATACCGAAGTAGTTGCAAAGTAGAAGTTGATCGCAGAAGACATCAAGCTCACCGCCCTGTTTATGACACATACCGAAGTAGTTGCAAAGTAGAAGTTGATCGCAGAAGACATCAAGCTCATCGCCCTGTTTATGACACATACCGAAGTAGTTGCAAAGTAGAAGTTGATCGCAGAAGAAGACCAACATATGAATGACAGATTTTACGAGTTGTAATACAGATGTCATGTGTGGAATTTCTAGACGAATTCCCTTATTTATAATTAACTAATGCCGCATGTAATTAACATATAATTAACTAATGCCGCATGTAATTAACATATAATTAACTAATGCCGCATATAATTAACATATAATTAACTAATGCTGCATATAATTAACATGTAATTAACTAATGCCGCATGTAATTAACATATAATTAACATATAATTAACTAATGCTGCATATAATTAACATGTAATTAACTAATGCCGCATGTAATTAACATATAATTAACATATAATTAACATATAATTAACATATAATTATCATATAATTAACATATAATTAACATATAATTAACATATAATTAAGCATTTTGCCTTGTGAGTTGAAGGTCGTGGGTTCCACTCTCGACCGTGACCTTCTGTTCACTAGTGCAGTTTTTTCCAGAGACCCCTAGGATTGTTGCTGGAGCTACGGAGTTCGTGCTTTGTGCAATACTCTCGGCAGGTGGCGTGCCATTTCTGCGTAGAGGGACCGAGCTGTATGGCTTAAAACCCGGTGCAATGAAGTCAATCCTTCGGCTTTCAAACCCTTTAAACCTTTTAATCGCTGACAGAAAATTGTTCCTGCGACATTTGTCTGACACGATCTGATCTTGATATCCTTCTGCTCTTGTCACTGACTTGTATGTGAACCCATCCTCGGTATCCCCCTTTGTTTACTATGTTGATGTTACCAGAGTTATCCACATACAAGTTTATTATGAACAACTCGGTCAGAATTTGGATAAGAAAACACTAGAGAAACACAAGTCTACTGTTTCGCAGTGCCAGCGATCATGTCAAACTTTCTATCTTGATTGTGTGACCTGGTAGGTCGTACTCTGGAATCTTATTTATGTCAGTGTCTGGGCACCACCGATTACTATTTACATTGGTTGTTAATCCAGAAATGTCAGTGACATATGGATATTATCAGTACAGAAATGTCAGTGACATATGAATGTTATCAGTACAGAAATGTCAGTGACATATGGATGTTATCAGTACAGAAATGTCAATGACACATGGATGTTATCAGTACAGAGATGAAACAATCAATATTGCTGGTTATTGTTGCGTGAATAACATGTTCTCCCATGTCGATGTTCTCCCTTGTCGTTCTCCCATGTCGACTTCTAATCACTGTTTATTCTAATCACTTGTTTTAGCTAATTGCTAACTGTTGTGGGTATAGTTGCTCTTCTGACTGACAACTTTGTATTTTCTAGTTAGGATTGTTTCAATTCTGAGTATTGCTTTACAAAAACTGACAGAACTAACTAACCTATGGAAGGGAACTGATATAAGAACTAACTAACCTATGGAAGGAACTAACTAACCTATGGAAGGGAACTGATATAAGAACTAACTAACCTATGGAAGGAACTGACATAAGAACTAACTAACCTATGGAAGGGAACTAACATAAGAACTAACTAACCTATGGAAGGGAACTGATATAAGAACTAACTAACTTATGGAAGGGAACTGATATAAGAACTAACTAACCTATGGAAGGGAACTGACATAAGAACTAACTAACCTATGGAAGGGAACTAACATAAGAACTAACTAACCTATGGAAGGGAACTAACATAAGAACTAACTAACCTATGGAAGGAACTAACTAACCTATGAAGGAACTAACATAAGAACTAACTAACCTATGGAAGGGAACTGATATAAGAACTAACTAACCGATGGAAGGGAACTGATATAAGAACTAACTAACTATGGAAGGAACTGACATAAGAACTAACTAACCGATGGAAGGGAACTGATATAAGAATTAACTAACCGATGGAAGGGAACTGATATAAGAACTAACTAACCGATGGAAGGAACTGATATAAGAACTAACTAACCTATGGAAGGGAACTGACTAAAAGAACTAACTAACCTATGGAAGGGAACTGATATAAGAACTAACTAACCTATGGAAGGGAACTGATATAAGAACTAACTAACTTATGGAAGGGAACTGATATAAGAACTAACTAACCTATGGAAGGGAACTGATATAAGAACTAACTAACTATGGAAGGAACTGATATAAGAACTAACTAACTTATGGAAGGAACTGATATAAGAACAAAAATGCAAGTGTTTAAGAACCATTTTCTCTTGAGAACATATGTTGTGACATGGAACATATGGTTGTGAGACATGGAACATATTAGACAAAAAAACGGCAGAGAAGATCATTAATACCTTTGAATACAAATGCTACAGAAGAGTACTTAGAATATCATGGTCAGAGAAAAGAACAAATGCTTGTGTTCTGCAACAGCTTGATATTAAAGAGAGTTGACTACTAAAGAGCATAAAAACAAGGAAAATTAAATATTTCGGACACATCAAACGACATGAGTGCCTAGAGAAGATCATTTTGGAAGCAATGGTGCCAGGAAGAAGAATAAGAGGAAGACCTAGAAAACGATGTGTGCAAGATATCATTGACGATCTGAGAATGACTGCTGCTGATGCCAGTCAACTTGCACAGAACCGTTTTCAGGATTGTTGTCATGGGAGCCAGGTTCCGGAAGGGACAAGCTACTTGATGATGATGATGATTGTTCCTGATGATTGTTCAAGACAACACTCTATTCTAGTCTAGTTATGACTTGCTACATAACTTCAGCTCAGACATATAATAACATGACATGAGAACTTGATAACATATAACTTCAGCTCAGAACTTGATAACATATAACTTCAGTTCAGAACTTGATAACATATAACTTCAGCTCAGAACTTGATAACATATAACTTCAGCTCAGAACTTGATAACATATAACTTCAGTTCAGAACTTGATAACATATAACTTCAGCTCAGAACCTGATGACATATAACTTTAATCAAGAAACGTAGTAATGTCTTGCTAGATCAGACTTCATGGTAACATGTACACAGAAAGAATGTCTTGCTTGATCAGACTTCATGGTAACATGTACACAGAAAGAATGTCTTGCTAGATCAGACTTCATGGTAACATGTACACAGAAAGAATGTCTTGCTTGATCAGACTTCATGGTAACATGTACACAGAAAGAATGTCTTGCTTGATCAGACTTCATGGTAACATGTACACAGAAAGAATGTCTTGCTTGATCAGACTTCATGGTAACATGTACACAGAAAGAATGTCTTGCTAGATCAGACTTCACGGTAACATCTACACAGAAAGAATGTCTTACTAGATCAGACTTCATGGTAACATCTACACAGAAAGAATGTCTTACTAGATCAGACTTCATGGTAACATCTACACAGAAAGAATGTCTTACTAGATCAGACTTCATGGTAACATCTACACAGAAAGAATGTCTTACTAGATCAGACTTCATGGTAACATCTACACAGAAAGAATGTCTTACTAGATCAGACTTCATGGTAACATCTACACAGAATGAATTTCTTAGACATGAGAAGAAAAACATTTCTGCCATCAGTTTTTCATGGTTAGAAGTTCAACGAGTTTTCTTCATAAATCTAGTCATGATCCAATCTTTCAGTTCTACTCTAATTCTCTGTTTTATGATTTTGACCAACAATCTCTCAGTCATTCTACGATCAATATTTCATTCCTTCTACAATCATTCTCTCAGTCCTAGTACGACCAATCTTTCATAACTTTTATGACCATTCTCTCAATATTTCTTCTATGTGAACAGTCTTATTCTCCTCTATAACTCAGTTCTCTTATCCTCATTTCCTCCTCTATAACTCAGTTCTCTTATCCTCATTTCCTCCTCTGTTACACAAACTCTTATCCTCATTTCCTCCTCTGTTACACAAACTCTTATCCTCATTTCCTCCTCTGTTACACAAACTCTTATCCTCATTTCCTCCTCTGTTACACAAACTCTTATCCTCATTTCCTCCTCTGTTACACAAACTCTTATCCTCATTTCCTCCTCTGTTACACAAACTCTTATCCTCATTTCCTCCTCTGTTACACAAACTCTTATTCACCTTTCCTCCTCTGTTACACAAACTCTTATTCACCTCTATGTCTCAGTCTCTTATCTCCTCTGTGATCAGATGAGTCATGAACATAATAATACCATCTCACTCATACTGTATGTGATACAATGACGGGTACCTGGTGTCAACATATTTCCCATATGATCCCCATACACAAACAACATATAGACATATCATCCTCACACCATTATCTACACATGTCAAGTCATATCATCCTCACACCATTATCTACACATGTCAAGTCATATCATCCTCACACCATTATCTACACATGTCAAGTCATATCATCCTCACACCATTATCTACACATGTCAAGTCATATCATCCTCACACCATTATCTACACATGTCAAGTCTGTGCACCGTCGACGACCACCACCACCACCACGACACTTGATAATGTTCTCATCCGTCTCCAGTATCGTACTGCTCCAGTATCGTACTGCTCCAGCTCCAGTATCGTACTGCTCCAGTATCGTACTGTTCCAGTTTGATGAATGAGTCTTCTAGAACTAAGCCAACATTTGAACAAAGGATCTAAGTCATGTTATTATTAATTAAACTTGGATCACATGTAGATCACTATCTCAGTTTCATATAACAACTACAAATGTTTGTATATCTTCGAAATGCCTGACCTCATGGGGCGGCTATAAATTGTGCAGAAATAACACGGCATTATCTCTACTTGGTTGTCAGTGCCATGAGACGTAGATAACTATAGCATCCTCACATTGTAACAGGATGAGGTAGATAGCATGTCGACGACCTGATATATGGTTCCAACCTGGAATTTTGCTCACAACACCAGGGGAACATTTGCTGAGGTCAAGGTCGGACTGATGTTCTAGAACATGTAACATTCTCTAACCGATTTATCTCGTCAGGAAATTCACTTTTTATTCAACATACTTGATCTCATTTGAAATTCTGTTTTTATTCAACATACTTGATCTCATTTGAAATTCAAGACGGTTACACCCTGACATTCTTTCTCTCACTGCCATCAGCTCCTGCTGTGTATGCTCTGTCTCCTTCCTCTTCTCATGACTCTACGTGTATCTAAATATTACTGTTCTGGCCATGTTGTATTTCACTTTTACAATGTTTCTCTGCTGGTCTCGTTAACTAAGAGTTGATACTGATTACAGAACACATTTGTCAGCTTCTCAGTTGTTGTCATTTTCTATTTGTCATGTTCTTTCTATTGTCTTCCATCTGTTGGGCTCTTTGTGATATTGTCTTGCATCTGTTGGGCTCTTTGTGATATTGTCTTGCATCTGTTGGGCTCTTTGTGATATTGTCTTGCATCTGTTGGGCTCTTTGTGATATTGTCTTCCATCTGTTGGGCTCTTTGTGATATTGTCTTCCATCTGTTGGGCTCTTTGTGATATTGTCTTGCATCTGTTGGGCTCTTTGTGATATTGTCTTCCATTTGTTGGGCTCTTTGTGATATTGTCTTCCATCTGTTGGGCTCTTTGTGATATTGTCTTCCATCTGTTGGGCTCTTTGTGATATTGTCTTCCATCTGTTGGGCTCTTTGTGATATTGTCTTCCATCTGTTGGGCTCTTTGTGAGAAATTCAAGATAGATGAGAGAGAGAGAGGGGAGGGAGGGAGATAGATAGAGAAATAGAGAGAAATAGAGATAGATAGATAGAGAGACAGAGAGAATGGTTGGAGCTCTCAAGATCAACGCTGGATACATAAAACTACACGAGTTGCACTAAAATTTGGATATCCTTGGAATTTTGGTGGTCTCTGATTGTGATGTTGAGTGCCAGCTTAGATTAAATGTATCGGTGTGCACACCGTACGCTAGAGTTGTCCAAGACGGTGTACACCGTACGCTAGAGTTGTACAAGGCGGTGTGCACAGTACGCTAGAGTTATAGAAGGCGGTGTGCACACCGTAAGCTAGAATTGTACAAGACGGTGTACACCGTACGCTAGAGTTGTCCAAGGCGGTGTACACCATACGCTAGAGTTGTCCAAGGCGGTGTACACCGTGCGCTAGAGTTGCACAAGGCGGTGCACCGCAGGCGCGCCATGGCTTCCGTACGATACATTCATGGCGTCATATTTGGTTATGTCTGTATTAGTGTTTTTCATATATCTCAAGAAAACACTATTTTTTCAAGTATTTTTGTTGTTTCGTAGCACTTCCAGGCACACAATCTCCCTACTTTAGTAGTCTTGTTGTCTTTTGTAACCATTCTACTACTTTAGTAGTCTTGTTATCTTCTACTTTAGTAGTCTTGTTATCTTCTACTTTAGTAGTCTTGTTATCTTCTACTTTAGTAGTCTTGTTATCTTCTACTTTAGTAGTCTTGTTATCTTCTACTTTAGTAGTCTTGTTGTCTTTTGTAACCAGTCTTCTGCCTCTTAACATCATCAATTTGTTTTGTTCAGTGGAGAAAAGCTTGGAAAATCTAAGTTGTATTAACATTATATTGTTATTAGTAATATTACAATCATCACTTGACACGATCATAGTCTCTACAATCATCAGTCCAATGTAGCTCTAATATATACAAACATTGGACAACTTTGCTGTACGTGTTAGGACTACAGGAAACCTATGCTCTTCTAGTTTGGTATCTTTTTCTTCGGACGCTCCATATCGACCATTTGTTAACCACTCTTTGTCAATTGTATGCGATCCGAGCCTAAGAGCGATTCTACGTTGTGCCAGTTATACGCCTACAAATAGGCCAGCACATTCGATTCCAGCGACATTTATTTATTTACTAGGGTAGCTTCCCTCGACCCCTACCTCAGTCACTTCTTACCATATGCTTTGTAGGTGACAGTGTTACTATTCTTTGCTCTCCTTGAGGGCCCCGGCACCACACATGGTCGAGTAGTTTGCAATCTAAATTACAAGATTATTCCTTATTGTTGAATTCCTTCTCTCTGTTTCTGTCAAATGACAAGATTATTTCTTATTGTTGAATTCCTTCTCCATGTTTCTGTCAAATGACAAGATTATTTCTTATTGTTGAATTCCTTCTCTCTGTTTCTGTCAAATGACAAGATTATTTCTTATTGTTGAATTCCTTCTCTCTGTTTCTGTCAAATGACAAGATTATTTCTTATTGTTGAATTCCTTCTCTCTGTTTCTGTCAAATGACAAGATTATTTCTTATTGTTGATTTCCTTCTCTCTGTTTCTGTCAAATGACAAGATTATTTCTTATTGTTGAATTCCTTCTCTCTGTTTCTGTCAAATGACAAGATTATTCCTTATTGTTGAATTCCTTCTCTCTGTTTCTGTCAAATGACAAGATTATTTCTTATTGTTGAATTCCTTCTCTCTGTTTCTGTCAAATGACAAGATTATTTCTTATTGTTGAATTCCTTCTCTCTGTTTCTGTCAAATGACAAGATTATTTCTTATTGTTGAATTCCTTCTCTCTGTTTCTGTCAAATGACAAGATTATTTCTTATTGTTGAATTCCTTCTCTCTGTTTCTGTCAAATGACAAGATTATTCCTTATTGTTGAATTCCTTCTCTCTGTTTCTGTCAAATGACAAGATTATTTCTTATTGTTGAATTCCTTCTCTCTGTTTCTGTCAAATGACAAGATTATTCCTTATTGTTGAATTCCTTCTCTCTGTTTCTGTCAAATGACAAGATTATTCCTTATTGTTGAATTCCTTCTCTCTGTTTCTGTCAAATGACAAGATTATTTCTTATTGTTGAATTCCTTCTCTCTGTTTTTTTCAGATGACAAGATTATTCCTTATTGTTGAATTCCTTCTCCCTGTTTCTGTCAGATGACAAGATTATTTCTTATTGTTGAATTCCTTCTCTCTGTTTCTGTCAAATGACAAGATTATTTCTTATTGTTGAATTCCTTCTCTCTGTTTCTGTCAAATGACTAGATTATTTCTTATTGTTGAATTCCTTATCTCTGTTTCTGTGAAATGACAAGATTATTTCTTA
Organism: Arion vulgaris; assembly: GCA_020796225.1. Classification (NCBI taxonomy): domain Eukaryota; kingdom Metazoa; phylum Mollusca; class Gastropoda; order Stylommatophora; family Arionidae; genus Arion; species Arion vulgaris. The sequence continues at coordinate 112,644,896 of CM036753.1, read as the reverse complement.
TTGTTGAATTCCTTCTCTCCATGTTTCTGTCAAATGACAAGATTATTTCTTATTGTTGAATTCCTTCTCTCTGTTTCTGTCAAATGACAAGATTATTTCTTATTGTTGAATTCCTTCTCTCTGTTTCTGTCAAATGACAAGATTATTTCTTATTGTTGAATTCCTTCTCTCTGTTTCTGTCAAATGACAAGATTATTTCTTATTGTTGAATTCCTTCTCTCTGTTTCTGTCAAATGACAAGATTATTTCTTATTGTTGAATTCCTTCTCTCTGTTTCTGTCAAATGACAAGATTATTCCTTATTGTTGAATTCCTTCTCTCTGTTTCTGTCAAATGACAAGATTATTCCTTATTGTTGAATTCCTTCTCTCTGTTTCTGTCAAATGACAAGATTATTTCTTATTGTTGAATTCCTTCTCTCTGTCTCTGTCTCTGTCAAATGACAAGATTATTTCTTATTGTTGAATTCCTTCTCTCTGTTTCTGTCAAATGACTAGATTATTTCTTATTGTTGAATTCCTTCTCTCTGTTTCTGTCAAATGACTAGATTATTTCTTATTGTTGAATTCCTTCTCTCTGTTTCTGTCAAATGACAAGATTATTTCTTATTGTTGAATTTCTTCTCTCTGTTTCTGTCAAATGACAAGATTATTTCTTATTGTTGAATTCCTTCTCTCTGTTTCTGTCAAATGACAAGATTAGTTCTTATTGTTGAATTCCTTCTCTCTGTTTCTGTCAAATGACAAGATTATTTCTTATTGTTGAATTCCTTCTCTCTGTTTCTGTCAAATGACAAGATTATTTCTTATTGTTGAATTCCTTCTCTCTGTTTCTGTCAAATGACAAGATTATTTCTTATTGTTGAATTCCTTCTCTCTGTTTCTGTCAAATGACAAGATTATTTCTTATTGTTGAATTCCTTCTCTCTGTTTCTGTCAAATGACAAGATTATTTCTTATTGTTGAATTCCTTCTCTCTGTTTCTGTCAAATGACAAGATTATTTCTTATTGTTAAATTCCTTCTCTCTGTTTCTGTCAAATGACAAGATTATTTCTTATTGTTGAATTCCTTCTCTCTGTTTCTGTCAAATGACAAGATTATTTCTTATTGTTGAATTCCTTCTCTCTGTTTCTGTCAAATGACAAGATTATTCCTTATTGTTGAATTCCTTCTCTCTGTTTCTGTCAAATGACAAGATTATTCCTTATTGTTGAATTCCTTCTCTCTGTTTCTGTCAAATGACAAGATTATTTCTTATTGTTGAATTCCTTCTCTCTGTTTTTTTCAGATGACAAGATTATTCCTTATTGTTGAATTCCTTCTCCCTGTTTCTGTCAGATGACAAGATTATTTCTTATTGTTGAATTCCTTCTCTCTGTTTCTGTCAAATGACAAGATTATTTCTTATTGTTGAATTCCTTCTCTCTGTTTCTGTCAAATGACTAGATTATTTCTTATTGTTGAATTCCTTATCTCAGTTTCTGTGAAATGACAAGATTATTTCTTATTGTTGAATTCCTTCTCTCCATGTTTCTGTCAAATGACAAGATTATTTCTTATTGTTGAATTCCTTCTCTCTGTTTCTGTCAAATGACAAGATTATTTCTTATTGTTGAATTCCTTCTCTCTGTTTCTGTCAAATGACAAGATTATTTCTTATTGTTGAATTCCTTCTCTCTGTTTCTATCAAATGACAAGATTATTTCTTATTGTTGAATTCCTTCTCTCTGTTTCTATCAAATGACAAGATTATTTCTTATTGTTGAATTCCTTCTCTCTGTTTCTGTCAAATGACAAGATTATTTCTTATTGTTGAATTCCTTCTCTCTGTTTCTGTCAAATGACAAGATTATTTCTTATTGTTGAATTCCTTCTCTCCATGTTTCTGTCAAATGACAAGATTATTTCTTATTGTTGAATTCCTTCTCTCCATGTTTCTGTCAAATGACAAGATTATTTCTTATTGTTGAATTCCTTCTCTCTGTTTCTGTCAAATGACAAGATTATTTCTTATTGTTGAATTCCTTCTCTCTGTTTCTGTCAAATGACTAGATTATTTCTTATTGTTGAATTCCTTCTCTCTGTTTCTGTCAAATGACAAGATTATTTCTTATTGTTGAATTTCTTCTCTCTGTTTCTGTCAAATGACAAGATTATTTCTTATTGTTGAATTCCTTCTCTCTGTTTCTGTCAAATGACAAGATTAGTTCTTATTGTTGAATTCCTTCTCTCTGTTTCTGTCAAATGACAAGATTATTTCTTATTGTTGAATTCCTTCTCTCTGTTTCTGTCAAATGACAAGATTATTTCTTATTGTTGAATTCCTTCTCTCTGTTTCTGTCAAATGACAAGATTATTTCTTATTGTTGAATTCCTTCTCTCTGTTTCTGTCAAATGACAAGATTATTTCTTATTGTTGAATTCCTTCTCTCTGTTTCTGTCAAATGACAAGATTATTTCTTATTGTTGAATTCCTTCTCTCTGTTTCTGTCAAATGACAAGATTATTTCTTATTGTTAAATTCCTTCTCTCTGTTTCTGTCAAATGACAAGATTATTTCTTATTGTTGAATTCCTTCTCTCTGTTTCTGTCAAATGACAAGATTATTTCTTATTGTTGAATTCCTTCTCTCTGTTTCTGTCAAATGACAAGATTATTCCTTATTGTTGAATTCCTTCTCTCTGTTTCTGTCAAATGACAAGATTAATTCCTTTTAGTTGAATTCCTTCTCTCTGTTTTCTGTCAAATGACAAGATTATTTCTTATTGTTGAATTCCTTCTCTCTGTTTTTTTCAGATGACAAGATTATTCCTTATTGTTGAATTCCTTCTCCTGTTTCTAGTCAGAAAGACAAGATTATTTCTTATTGTTGAATTCCTTCTCTCTGTTTCTGTCAAATGACAAGATTATTTCTTATTGTTGAATTCCTTCTCTCTGTTTCTGTCAAATGACAAGATTATTTCTTATTGTTGAATTCTTTCTCAGTTTCTGTGAAATGACAAGATTATTTCTTATTGTTGAATTCCTTCTCTCTGTTTCTGTCAAATGACAAGATTATTTCTTATTGTTGAATTCCTTCTCTCTGTTTCTGTCAAATGACAAGATTATTTCTTATTGTTGAATTCCTTCTCTCTGTTTCTGTCAAATGACAAGATTATTTCTTATTGTTGAATTCCTTCTCTCTGTTTCTATCAAATGACAAGATTATTTCTTATTGTTGAATTCCTTCTCTCTGTTTCTTTCAAATGACAAGATTATTTCTTATTGTTGAATTCCTTCTCTCTGTTTCTGTCAAATGACAAGATTATTTCTTATTGTTGAATTCCTTCTCTCTGTTTCTGTCAAATGACAAGATTATTTCTTATTGTTGAATTCCTTCTCTCCATGTTTCTGTCAAATGACAAGATTATTTCTTATTGTTGAATTCCTTCTCTCCATGTTTCTGTCAAATGACAAGATTATTTCTTATTGTTGAATTCCTTCTCTCTGTTTCTGTCAAATGACAAGATTATTTCTTATTGTTGAATTCCTTCTCTCTGTTTCTGTCAAATGACAAGATTATTTCTTATTGTTGAATTCCTTCTCTCTGTTTCTGTCAAATGACAAGATTATTTCTTATTGTTGAATTCCTTCTCTCTGTTTCTATCAAATGACTAGATTATTTCTTATTGTTGAATTCCTTCTCTCTGTTTCTGTCAAATGACAAGATTATTTCTTATTGTTGAATTCCTTCTCTCTGTTTCTGTCAAATGACAAGATTATTTCTTATTGTTGAATTCCTTCTCTCTGTTTCTGTCAAATGACAAGATTATTTCTTATTGTTGAATTCCTTCTCTCTGTTTCTATCAAATGACTAGATTATTTCTTATTGTTGAATTCCTTCTCTCTGTTTCTATCAAATGACTAGATTATTTCTTATTGTTGAATTCCTTCTCTCTGTTTCTGTCAAATGACAAGATTATTTCTTATTGTTGAATTCCTTCTCTCTGTTTCTGTCAAATGACAAGATTATTTCTTATTGTTGAATTCCTTCTCTCTGTTTCTGTCAAATGACAAGATTATTTCTTATTGTTGAATTCCTTCTCTCTGTTTCTATCAAATGACTAGATTATTTCTTATTGTTGAATTCCTTCTCTCTGTTTCTATCAAATGACTAGATTATTTCTTATTGTTGAATTCCTTCTCTCTGTTTCTATCAAATGACTAAGTAGAGAAACTAAATTTGCTGTAAGAGAAGACAGTACAAAAACATTTACTTCCTTTCTACGTTGCCGTTGCTGTTTGTGCTGAAAATAAAACCTGCAAGATTTAACTATCAACAATGTTATGTGTGTGTTCGTGTGCTTGTCTCTTCCACAGAGTAACAATGTTATGTGTGTGTTCGTGTGTGTGTCTTCCACAGAGTAAGAATGGTATGTGTGTGTCTCTCTTCCACAGAGTAACAATGTTATGTGTGTGTTCGTGTGTGTCTCTTCCACAGAGTAACAATGTTATGTGTGTGTTCGTGTGTGTCTCTTCCACAGAGTAACAATGTTATGTGTGTGTTCGTGTGTGTCTCTTCCACAGAGTAACAATGTTATGTGTGTGTTCGTGTGTGTGTGTCTTCCACAGAGTAACAATGTTATGTGTGTGTTCGTGTGTGTCTCTTCCACAGAGTAACAATGTTATGTGTGTGTTCGTGTGTCTCTCTTCCACAGAGTAACAATGTTATGTGTGTGTTCGTGTGTGTGTGTGTCTTCCACAGAGTAACAATGTTATGTGTGTGTTCGTGTGTGTGTCTTCCACAGAGTAACAGGAGGTGAACTGTTTGACTATATCTCAGAGAAAGATCATCTTGGGGAAGAAGAAGCATCATCATTCATAGCTCAGATCTTACAAGGAGTCAAACATCTACACAACAAGAATATTGCTCACCTTGACCTCAAGGTTAGTTCATTATATCATCCAAGTCTAGTCATCTCCTTCTTATCGATAATAGGACAGTCTGTATTAAAACTATATAGCAACAATTTGTGAGATGTGAAAAAAACATGAACTGAGACTTACAAAGTACAACAGAATAAGTCATATTTTAGAGAAAAAAACATGAACTGAGACTTACAAAGTACAACAACAGAAATAAGTCATATTTGAGTGACAATGTTAATATTATGAAGATGTAAATATAATTCTGTTTAAAAAACCCCAATTATTTGATATATTTCTCACATAATCGAGTTGATGTAAAGATGGGAACAAACAGGATCACAGTACACATTTGTATCGTCTGGAACCAGATGACCGATTCTTTAAGCAAGCCATCAGTTGGTCACGCTCAATACTAGCTTTTTCTTATTGCATAAAGTATGAGCCTCCCCATGAGGCCATTACCTTGTAGTGGTGGGGAGGCTTGCGTGCTCCAATGATACAGTGAGCTAGGACGGCGGGAACTTATGTTCCCGGAAGGGTTACCCAAGCCGGAAAGGTCACTGAAGAGGGGACAGACGAAGCATGGTCTCCTGGTCCTCCAGGTTGGGGGTTGGGCTTGGGACTAACGATCCCATCCTTTAAAAAAATTAAAGTTACGGAAACAACAACAAACATACAACCTATCCACGGGCATGAAGGGCTACCAGAGTCATTGACTCACATGACTGGAAGTGGTGAAAGCCGAAAGGAAGCTACTTTCATGAGGACGGAAGTCCTGAATGCCAAAACCAAGAACGATAGAGCAAGAGCTGAAGGAAATGAATCATAGCTGGAACACAATACAGAGGAAGGCCATGAACAGTCAAGAATGATGTACGTTTGTTGCTGCCCTAAACGCCAAGGGTGTAACAGGCTAAAGAGAGAGAGATAAAGTGTGAGATCACATCTCATTATTTGGTTAACTAACCATGGTTAACTCAAGATAATGGAAGACTGCATAGATTTCACAGTCAACTCAAGATGATGGATGACTGCATAGATCTCACAGTCAACTCAAGGTGATAACTGCATATATGAGTCAATGTGTCCATATTATGATGAGAATAAAGGGAGGATCTCTGTGACGTAGAGGTTCGGTGATCGTCTCTCATGTCAAAGGTACCAGGTTCGCTTCTTCGTGGAGACATCTGGAGATTTGTCCACAGATCCATGATCTCAGTGTTGGTGAGATTCCAGTTCCTAGTTCTATCGGAGACGGATGATGAAACGTAGGCCCTGTGTTCAATTTGAACACGTAAATAACCACTTTATCAGTTCAAAATAGAGAAAAGCAGGCTGGAAAGCCGCTGCACGGGCAAAATCCATTAGAGAAGATTTAAAAATAAAAATTCCTACAAAAATATCTTCACCATCTTCAAAATTACACCTGGGACCCTCGCCGGTGCTACTAAATTCGTGAACTGCAGGTGAGATCTTCATGGTTAGTCACCGAAGTGCAGTGATGATTGTACTATCAATCAATCAATTATTAGTGCTCAGTTATATATATAAATATAAAATGTGATGTTACATATATCTGTTAAACATATGAACAACTTACAGGACATATGTTTTGTATGTGTGTAACCAGAGTGTGACTTGACTTTGTGAGATTTGTGCATCAATGTTTGTTGTTGTTGTCTACAGCCAGAGAATATCATGTTGCTAAACAGGAACTCGCAGAGAATCAAACTCATCGATTTTGGGCTGGCCCAGAAAATCACTGACAATGACGACATCAGGGCACTCATGGGTACAGCAGAGTTTGTTGGTATGTTTTACTCACTCTTTCTCTTTCCCTCAATCTTTCTCTTTCCCTCACTCTTTCTGTTTCACTCACTCTTTAAGAACATGACACAATAAATGGACATAAAATGGAACAAATTCACGAGAAGTGATGAAATCAGAGATATGTCTGGTCAACCGCTAGTAGCTACTGTTATAAGAAAGAGAAGATTGAGATATGTTGGACCATGTTACCCGGTAACAGAGGGCGGACTATCTCAGACGGGAAAATTAAAATTCCTGTTTAATGAGAGCTGGTTTTTATATTTATTTGATAGAACGCTGTAGGAGGTTTGACACAATTCAACGTGTACATGGTTATTTATTGATGAAAAATAATTATGAATAATAATGATATTACTTAGTGTTCAACTTAACTTGTTACAATAATACTGATATTACTTAGTGTTCAACTTAACTTGTTACAATAATACTGATATTACTTAGTGTTCAACAACTGTTACAATAATACTGATATTACTTAGTGTTCAACAACTTGTTACATAATATATAACCTTGATTTAGATTTAGCAAGTTGTGTTTTAAAAAAAAAATGAATGTGTCTATATCTAACAATACTGGAATGCAAGGTTACGCGACGATTGTGGTCTGATTTCCATGAATTTTTACCTGAGCCCACCGACCAAGGTTGGACATACCTTGAGAAGAAATGATCATAAAATCACAATGCAGGAATTGCAGGGGGTAACAAAAGTTTAAAAAACTCTGCCTTATGTGTCCTTAGGCGTGACGAGGCCCGATGTGCTTTATGCGCGACAAGGACCGATGTGCCTTATACGCCACTAGCGGATATACCCGTTCTTCACAAGGGAGTTTAGTTTCAATTTAGTTGTAATGTTCAACACTTTTAACGTTACATTTGTTATCCTTTTCCGCTGATCTTCCAAGTCGCTCCTCTTTAGTTTCCTCGTCATTCGTCTTTAAAATCCTTCCAACGCTTGTAGTCAAGCCTAATAACTAATCTTTCCCCCTCTGTCTCCATGTTTCTGGCCTTCATTTTTCTTCTCTTATCATACTCCAACCGCATATCTCTAACTTCATTAGTTTCGATAGAACTACGAAATTGTATCATTTCCAAAATTTGTAAGTCCCAAAACAGTGCGAGACTGAGCATATTAAAGAAACTTGCCGTCCCTTCAAAATTGTCTAAAATAAAACTTGACAAATCGAATTTATTCAGATTATTAACTTATCGAATGGTGACCAGATGTGTAAATAATCAAAAGAATCCGTGGCCTTACCGTGAATCAAACACTGGTCTACGGCATGGGAGACTGCGCTCTTATCAATTTCGCCACACGCACCTCTAAGCAGATGTGTTAAAACACGTTATAATAATAAATGTCATCATCGCTTTAACATGAGACCGGCAAGTTAAAACATAGATGCACCTTTTCGACGTTGAACTTTTCATGACCATTTTCGTTAAGTTAGTATTTAGATATAGAAACGAACCAGTAGTCCGTTTTTATAATTTTTACATCTTCCCATCTATGAAAGCTACCCTCTTGCCAAATTTCTAGTCCTTAGGATGTCCAGATATCTTCAGTTAAAGTAAACAGACATTCACACAATTACATGACGGTTATATATATATCTTGGAGTTGACGAAGAGCGATGGATATGATTGCAGCTAAAGTTGAGTTCAACATTATGGTCATATGCTGCTAATGTTATATTGACAAGAATTGGGGACAACATACAGATCCAATCTTTCATTTATCACTGCAGCCATGATAACTGCATGACAACATTCACTCACTCACTCACTCACTCACTCACTCACTCACTCACTCACTCCTCCACTCACTCACTCACTCACTCACTCACTCACTCACTCACTCACTCCCTCCTCAATCATTCAATCAATCAATCAATCAATCACTCAATCATTCACTACATCACTCACTACATCACTCACTAAATCAATCACTCAATCACTCAAGTTAGTAATATTAATCTGATTACTTCCCCTGTGCTGTTTAGCTCCAGAAGTGGTCAGTTACGATAGACTATCTCTGGCCTCAGACATGTGGAGCATAGGGGTCATCACCTACATTCTGTAAGTTGTGTGTCTGTTGTATTGTCTGTATATCTCTCTCTCTCTCTCTGTATGTTTTGTACATAAGTCCATATGTTCGTCTGTATGTGTACATATCTGTATATGTACAAACTGTTCAGTATGTATGTGTACGCAAGTCTGCCTGTGTGCAGGCCACATCTTCTGTTGGTGTATGAACACACTCGTGTTGATTACCTGACACACATCAAGTGGAAAGAGAAGATAATCTGAAGCAACTAGCACATGACATATTGTGTGTTACCTTACAGAATAGACAATATTTATTCTAGGCACTACGTTATATGGTAGAACTGTTCAGTCTCTCTCTATCTCTCTCTCTACTCTCTACTCTCTCTCTTAGAACTGTTGCCTCTATCTCTACTCTCTTTCTCTACTCTCTCTCTCTCTACTCTCTCTCTCTCTCTACTCTCTCTCTTAGAACTGTTAAGTGCCTCTCTCTCTACTCTCGCTCGCTGTTAAAACGCCAGTTGGAGCATAGACCCTCAACCAAATCATGCTAGTTTATGGTTGGTTGAATTCTGCAGCTAAAACTTTCTGTCGGATGGGGCAAATTAAGTATTACTTTGGTGTTGATCAGGCACAAGTATCTTCTTTAACAGACACACTTGAGTAGACAACAGACAGACTTGAGTAGACAACAGGCAGACTTGAGTAGACAACAGACAGACTTGAGTAGACAACAGACATATTTGAGTAGACAACCGACAGACTTGAGTAGACAACAGACATATTTGAGTAGACAACAGACATATTTGAGTAGACAACAGACAGACTTGAGTAGACAACAGACATATTTGAGTAGACAACAGACAGACTTGAATAGACAACAGACAGACATACTTAATTAGACAACAGACAGACTTCAGTAGACCACAAACAGACAGACTTGAGTAGACCACAAACAGACACTTGCGTGGACAACAGACATATTTGACTAGACCACAAACAGACAGATTAAGTAGACAACACAGAGAGACTTGATTATACAGAGAGACTTGACTAGACAACAGAGAGAGAGACTTGACTAGACAACAGAGAGAGACTTGACTAGACAACAGAGAGAGACTTGACTAGACAAAAGAGAGAGAGACTTGATTAGACAAGAGAGAGAGAGAGACTTGACTAGACAACAGAGAGAGAGAGAGAAACTTGACTAGACAACAGAGAGAGAGACTTGACTAGACAACAGAGAGAGACTTGACTAGACAAAAGAGAGAGAGACTTGACTAGACAACAGAGAGAGAGAGAGACTTGACTAGACAACAGAGAGAGAGAGCTTGATTAGGCAGAGAGAGAGACTTGACTAGACAATAGAGAGAGGAGACTTGACTAGACAACAGAGAGAGACTTGACTAGACAACAGAGAGAGAGACTTGACTAGACAACAGAGAGAGAGAGACTTGACTAGACAACAGAGAGAGACTTGACTAGACAATAGAGAGAGAGACTTGACTAGACAACAGAGAGAGACTTGACTAGACAACAGAGAGAGAGACTTGACTAGACAACAGAGAGAGAGAGAGACTTGACTAGACAACAGAGAGAGACTTGACTAGACAACAGAGAGAGAGACTTGACTAGACAACAGAGAGAGACTTGACTAGACAACACGGGAAGAGAGCTTGATTAGACAACAGAGAGAGAGAGACTTGACTAGACAACAGAGAGAGACTTGACTAGACAACAGAGAGAGACTTGACTAGACAACACAGAGAGAGAGACTTGATTAGACAACAGAGAGAGAGAGAGACTTGACTAGACAATAGAAGAGAGACTTGACTAGACAACAGAGAGAGAGAGAGACTTGACTAGACAACAGAGAGAGATAGACTTGACTAGACAATAGAGAGAGAGAGACTTGACTAGACAACAGAGAGAGACTTGACTAGACAACAGAGAGAGACTTGACTAGACAACAGAGAGAGACTTGACTAGACAACAGAGAGAGACTTGACTAGACAACAGAGAGAGACTTGACTAGACAACAGAGAGAGACTTGACTAGACAAGCAGAGAGAGAGACTTGACTAGACAATAGAGAGATAGACTTGACTAGACAACAGAGAGAGAACTTGACTAGACAACAGAGAGACTTGACTAGACAATAGAGAGAGACTTGACTAGACAACAGAGAGAGACTTGACTAGACAACAGAGAGAGACTTGACTAGACAACAGAGAGAGAGACTTGACTAGACAACAGAGAGAGACTTGACTAGACAACAGAGAGAGACTTGACTAGACAACAGAGAGAGACTTGACTAGACAACAGAGAGAGAGAGACTTGACTAGACAACAGAGAGAGAGAGAGACTTGACTAGACAACAGAGAGAGACTTGACTAGACAACAGAGAGAGAGAGAGAGACTTGACTAGACAACAGAGAGAGACTTGACTAGACAACAGAGAGAGAGAGACTTGACTAGACAACAGAGAGAGAGACTTGACTAGAATATACCATTCTTTATTCGTATTGCAAGAACAAAGAAGAAGAAGAAGAAGAAGACGATGGTAGACGTGACGGTGGAGACTACAAACAATGGGATTTGAACGCTAGTTACAACAGAAGTCCAGAGTGAGCAAACTGTCAACAACATCAAGTTGCTTGCTTCTCAGCTAGAATATATTACAAGCTCGCTGTACAATGAGACGTCTGAGTAGAGTGTGAGAATGAAGATTTCGTTACAGTGATAGCAACCAGAGAAACGTTATTTAACACTGTCCTGAGAGAGTGAGAGAACAAGCGAGAGAGAGAGAGAGAGAGAGAGAAGCAGAGTGTGTATCTCTTGGCTGGTGAGAAAATGTGTTACAACATCTTGTGTATTTGCTGGAGTTGTTCTCGTCTGTGAGTATATTTGTGGAGAACTATGGCTAGATCAGTTGTGGTCTTGTCCAGCTTAGTTAGTTCTCTTGTCAGCAAGCTGGCGAGAGATACCTGATCGCAAGAGAAAGTACATATTGACAGAACCAGCATGGAACAGACTTTCACACGTCACATCTCTCCACTACACATTGGACTGTCTAATAGTAAGCTTGTCTGCCCATTGCCATCAACAAGATATGGCCACGCTGAGACATGGACACGTTGAGACATGGACACGTTGAGATAGGGACACTTTGAGATAGGGACACTTTGAGATAGGGACACGTTGAGACATGGACACGTTGAGATAGGGACACTTTGAGATAGGGACACTTTGAGATAGGGACACTTTGAGATAGGGACTCGTTGAGACATGGATACGTTGAGATAGGGACACGTTGAGATAGGGACACGTTGAGACATGGACACGTTGAGACATGGACACGTTGAGACATGGACACGTTGAGACATGGACACGTTGAGGTAGGGACACGTTGAGACATGGACACGTTGAACATGGACACATTGAGATATGACACGTTGAGACATAGACTCGTTGGAACATGACTCGTTGAGATAGGACTCGTTGAATAGGGACTCGTTGAATAGAGACTCGTTGAGATAGGGACTCGTTGAGATAGGGACTCGTTGAGACATGGACACGTTGAGACATGGACACGTTGAGACATGAACACGTTGAGATAGGGACACGTTGAGATAGGGACACGTTGAGATAGGGACACGTTGAGATAGGGACATGTTGCGATAGAGACTGGAACACATCGTTTTGTTCTGTGTGTACATGTCTGAACTAGAACTTATATGTAACATATAACATAAGAATTGGATATTTGTGAAATATCAAAACAAAAAAGCAAACAAATAAACTGGTTTTTTTGGGGAGAATGTTTTTATGGAAATTAGTGAAAGATCACAAATAGACAAAATGCAATATTTTGGACAAGTCAACAAGAGTTATAAATATTAAAGAAGAAAATCGAATTTTTTCAAACGAATTGCTACAGGAAAAATAGACATGCTACAAGATCTGAACATGGAGGAACGTTGATGAACATGGAGGAAAAGTGAGGGAATATATGGGAACATGGTTGAACATGGTTGAACATTGTTTGATGGATATCATTGTTTCAGTGACACCACGTTTGACATTCTGATCATGAGTTATCTAAACGTGATACAACAAGACCTAAGATATCATCACAGTGGAGGAACAGATCTGAAAGCAGGTATTTGATGTTTCATCAACTGTAAAATTGATAGAAACTATGGAGATATATCGGGGAACGTTATGGCGGCGGCGGCGAAGCTATGTACGAATGTGCTGCCAGGTGTTGCCTGCGATGACTTGTCTGTGCGTGCACTGTCTGCCCGCCAAACTTGGGCAGATGTGTGCATTTATTTGTATATGAAAATAAAACCCGGGAGAGATATGAAAACTATTTTTGGCTCCGCGTGCTTTAGCAGGAAGTCATCTGTTAGTCATTTCTGACATAACTTTTATTAACGTGTACACCGATTTGATTGGCTGGGCTTGGATATCACGTGACATGGACATAAACAGCGTAGACAGAAACTAAAATAATGACTGTGAGAGTAGTTGACTTAAACAAACAGCTTTTTTGTTTTGAAACCATTTCTTAACTTCAGACTTTCATCTCTTCATTACAACTAAAGTACTGACCCTTCAAGTGTTACTTTAACTTCAGACTTTCATCTCTCACCACTAAAGTACTGGCCCTTCAACTTTAACTTCAGACTTTCATCTCTTCATCACCACTAAAGTACTGGCCCTTCAACTTTAACTTCAGACTTTCATCTCTTCATCATCACTAAAGTACTGGCCCTTCAACTTTAACTTCAGACTTTCATCTCTTCATCACCACTAAAGTACTGACCCTTCAACTTTAACTTCAGACTTTCATCTCTCACCACTAAAGTACTGACCCTTCAACTTCAACTTCAGACTTTCATCTCTCACCACTAAAGTACTGACCCTTCAACTTTAACTTCAGACTTTCATCTCTCACCACTAAAGTACTGGCCCTTCAACTTTAACTTCAGACTTTCATCTCTTCATCACCACTAAAGTACTGACCCTTCAACTTTAACTTCAGACTTTCATCTCTTCATCACCACTAAAGTACTGGCCCTTCAACTTTAACTTCAGACTTTCATCTCTCACAACTAAAGTACTGGCCCTTCAACTTTAACTTCAGACTTTCATCTCTTCATCACCACTAAAGTACTGACCCTTCAACTTTAACTTCAGACTTTCATCTCTTCATCACCACTAAAGTACTGGCCCTTCAACTTTAACTTCAGACTTTCATCTCTCACAACTAAAGTACTGGCCCTTCAACTTTAACTTCAGACTTTCATCTCTTCATCATCACTAAAGTACTGACCCTTCAACTTTAACTTCAGACTTTCATCTCTTCATCATCACTAAAGTACTGGCCCTTCAACTTTAACTTCAGACTTTCATCTCTTCATCACCACTAAAGTACTGGCCCTTCAACTTTAACTTCAGACTTTCATCTCTCACAACTAAAGTACTGGCCCTTCAACTTTAACTTCAGACTTTCATCTCTTCATCATCACTAAAGTACTGACCCTTCAACTTTAACTTCAGACTTTCATCTCTTCATCATCACTAAAGTACTGGCCCTTCAACTTTAACTTCAGACTTTCATCTCTTCATCACCACTAAAGTACTGGCCCTTCAACTTTAACTTCAGACTTTCATCTCTTCATCATCACTAAAGTACTGAACCTTCAACTTTAACTTCAGACTTTCATCTCTTCATCATCACTAAAGTACTGACCCTTCAACTTTAACTTCAGACTTTCATCTCTTCATCACCACTAAAGTACTGGCCCTTCAACTTTAACTTCAGACTTTCATCTCTTCATCATCACTAAAGTACTGACCCTTCAACTTTAACTTCAGACTTTCATCTCTTCATCACCACTAAAGTACTGACCCTCCAACTTTAACTTCAGACTTTCATCTCTTCATCATCACTAAAGTACTGACCCTTCAACTTTAACTTCAGACTTTCATCTCTTCATCATCACTAAAGTACTGACACTTCAACTTTAACTTCAGACTTTCATCTCTTCATCACCACTAAAGTACTGACCCTTTAACTTCAGACTTTCATCTCTTCATCATCACTAAAGTACTGACCCTTCAACTTTAACTTCAGACTTTCATCTCTTCATCATCACTAAAGTACTGACCCTTCAACTTTAACTTCAGACTTTCATCTCTTCATCATCACTAAAGTACTGGCCCTTCAACTTTAACTTCAGACTTTCATCTCTTCATCATCACTAAAGTACTGACCCTTCAACTTTAACTTCAGACTTTCATCTCTTCATCACCACTAAAGTACTGGCCCTTCAACTTTAACTTCAGACTTTCATCTCTTCATCATCACTAAAGTACTGACCCTTCAACTTTAACTTCAGACTTTCATCTCTTCATCATCACTAAAGTACTGACCCTTCAACTTTAACTTCAGACTTTCATCTCTCACCACTAAAGTACTGACCCTTCAACTTTAACTTCAGACTTTCATTTCTCACAACTAAAGTACTGGCCCTTCAACTTTAACTTCAGACTTTCATCTCTTCATCACCACTAAAGTACTGACCCTTCAACTTTAACTTCAGACTTTCATCTCTTCATCACCACTAAAGTACTGACCCTTCAACTTTAACTTCAGACTTTCATCTCTTCATCACCACTAAAGTACTGACCCTTCAACTTTAACTTCAGACTTTCATCTCTCACCACTAAAGTACTGACCCTTCAACTTCAACTTCAGACTTTCATCTCTCACCACTAAAGTACTGGCCCTTCAACTTTAACTTCAGACTTTTATCTCTCACAACTAAAGTACTGGCCCTTCAACTTTAACTTCAGACTTTCATCTCTCACCACTAAAGTACTGGCCCTTCAACTTTAACTTCAGACTTTTATCTCTCACAACTAAAGTACTGACCCTTCAACTTTAACTTCAGACTTTCATCTCTTCATCATCACTAAAGTACTGACCCTTCAACTTTAACTTCAGACTTTCATCTCTTCATCATCACTAAAGTACTGACCCTTCAACTTTAACTTCAGACTTTCATCTCTTCATCATCACTAAAGTACTGGCCCTTCAACTACTTAACTCAGACTTTCATCTCTTCATCATCACTAAAGTACTGGCCCTTCAACTTTAACTTCAGACTTTCATCTCTTCATCACCACTAAAGTACTGGCCCTTCAACTTTAACTTCAGACTTTCATCTCTTCATCATCACTAAAGTACTGACCCTTCAACTTTAACTTCAGACTTTCATCTCTTCATCATCACTAAAGTACTGACCCTTCAACTTTAACTTCAGACTTTCATCTCTCACAACTAAAGTACTGACCCTTCAACTTTAACTTCAGACTTTCATCTCTCACAACTAAAGTACTGACCCTTCAACTTTAACTTCAGACTTTCATCTCTTCATCATCACTAAAGTACTAACCCTTCAACTTTAACTTCAGACTTTCATCTCTTCATCACCACTAAAGTACTAACCCTTCAACTTTAACTTCAGACTTTCATCTCTTCATCACCACTAAAGTACTAACCCTTAAACTTTAACTTCAGACTTTCATCTCTTCATCATCACTAAAGTACTAACCCTTAAACTTTAACTTCAGACTTTCATCTCTTCATCATCACTAAAGTACTAACCCTTCAACTTTAACTTCAGACTTTCATCTCTTCATCACCACTAAAGTACTAACCCTTCAGACCTTTAAGTCGAGACTTTCATCTGCTTATGAATATACACTAAAAGTAGCTGACATTTCAATGTTCTCACTTGTTTGGATGATGGAGATCGTATTGAAAGTGCTCTTCTGAGCATCTGTTGATTATTTTTTAATGCAGTCAAAGTTCAAGTACTGAATTTATATGTATTTGGTTTGATGCATGGAGTATGTATTGAAGAGTTTTTTTTCGTTGCAACTGCCTTGATCTATTCAATGCAGTAATTTCAATGTAATTGTGAATGTATTGTAGAATGTAATTGGACAGAATGAATGATGAGAGTTATTGCTGCAATCCTCCGTGACAGAATGACGCTGACTGGAGAAACCTGCTGAATCCTCCAAGGACAGAGACGAAACTGTATGGAGAAACCTGCTGCAATCCTCCAAGGACAGAGACGAAACTGTATGGAGAAACCTGCTGCAATCCTCCAAGGACAGAGACGAAGCTGTATGGAGAAACCTGCTGCAATCCTCCAAGGACAGAGACGAAACTGTATGGAGAAACCTGCTGCAATCCTCCAAGGACAGAGACGAAACTGTATGGAGAAACCTGCTGCAATCCTCCAAGGACAGAGACGAAGCTGTATGGAGAAACCTGCTGCAATCCTCCAAGGACAGAGACGAAGCTGTATGGAGAAACCTGCTGCAATCCTCCAAGGACAGAGACGAAGCTGTATGGAGAAACCTGCTGCAATCCTCCAAGGCAGAAACGAAACTGTATGGAGAAAGCTGCTGCAATCCTCCAAGGACAGAGACGAAACTGTATGGAGAAACCTGCTGCAATCCTCCAAGGACAGAGACGAAACTGTATGGAGAAACCTGCTGCAATCCTCCAAGGACAGAGACGAAACTGTATGGAGAAACCTGCTGCAATGAAGTCCATCCTCTGTCTTTAGACGAAGACCAAAAAACTGCCAGAAAAACTGACGGAGAAGAGATGCAGAAAATGAGCATGAAAAACCAGGAATATATAACAATAACTATAGAATATATAACAATAACTATAGAATATATAACAATAACTATAGAATATATAACAATAACTATAGAATATATAACAAGACGTAACAAATATGTGTTGTAGAAATGTGCTCTAGGGAGAGCTAACAGTAATTGTATTCATTTTGATGATTTTTGTTTTTATCAATCACACACACACACAATGTTTATTGTTGTTTTTGTTGTTGTCTGAGCAGATTAAGTGGAGCATCACCATTTCTTGGAGACACTCAACAAGAGACATACCACAATATTACAGCTGTTAACTACCAATTTGATGCCGAGTATTTCTCACATACTTCTGACTTGGCCAAAGATTTTATCCGTAAATTGTTTTTGAAGAATCCAAGGTAAACCAATCAATAAGTAGTATATGTAACAGGTATGTAACAGGTATGTCAGGTATGTAACAGGTATGTAACAGGTATGTCAGGTATGTAACAGGTATGTCAGGTATGTGACAGGTATGTCAGGTATGTAACAGGTATGTCAGGTATGTAACAGGTATGTCAGGTATGTAACAGGTATGTCAGGTATGTAACAGGTATGTCAGGTATGTAACAGGTATGTCAGGTATGTAACAGGTATGTCAGGTATGTGACAGGTGACAGGTATGTCAGGTATGTGACAAGGTGACAGGTATGTCAGGTATAGACAGAGTGACAGGTATGTCATGTACGGACAGAGTGACAGGTATGTCATGTACGGACAGAGTGACAGGTATATCATGTACGGACAGAGTGACAGGTGTGTCATGTACGGACAGAGTGACAGGTATGTCATGTACGGACAGAGTGACAGGTATGTCATGTACGGACAGAGTGACAGGTATGTCATGTAATGTATGGACAGAATGACAGGTATGTTGTCTGTTAGTACAGTGATGCCTAGGGGTTTTTTACCTGTCTTACATGTCTCTCAGACCTGTTTCACCTGTGTCTCACTTCTGACTTACCTGTGTCTCACTTCTGACTTACCTGTGTCTCACTTCTGACTTACCTGTGTCTCACTTCTGACTTACCTGTGTCTCACTTCTGACTTACCTGTGTCTCACTTCTGACTCATCCATGTCTCAGACCAGACGTATCTGTCTCATGCTAGACTTGTCTCACATGTGTTGTACCTGTATCTCCTACCTGTAGATCTAGTTGTAAACATATTGTTTAAGAGATTGACATTATGTTGTCAGGAAGCGTGCTACAGTGGACGACTGCCTGAATCATCCTTGGATTCGACCCAAGGAACACAATGAGAAGCTAGAGAGAAAGTCAGCTGTTATCAACATGGACAACTTCAAGGCTTTCATGGCACGGAAACGATGGAAGGTATGTACAACCTGCCACCTCGCTACTACATGAGGGAGGGAGGGGGTGAGGAAGTTTCTGTGTACATAGCTGATAGTAGGGTGAGGTTTGTGTACATAGCTGATGTAGGGGAGTGTTTCTGTGTACATAGCTGATAGTAGGGGGGGAGGTAGTTTCTGTGTACATAGCTGATAGTAGGTGGTGGTGGGGGTGCCGTTGTTGTTGTAAGTGATTACTCAAGATTGTAAGACAGTCACACACGGTAGTCCCACACAGTAGTCCCACACAGTAGTCCCACACGGTAGTCACACACGGTAGTCCCACACAGTAGTCCCACACAGTAGCCCCACACAGTAGTCCCACACAATCCCAGGATGTATTTATCTGTAGATGTCTGCACTGAGATCTGATCATTAAACATTACATAACTAGGTCAATATAGTTTTGGTTAGCATAACTAGGTCAATATAGTTTTGGTTAGCATAACTAGGTCAATATAGTTTTGGTTAGCATAACTAGGTCAAAATAGTTTTGGTTAGCATAACTAGGTCAAAATAGTTTTGGTTAGCATAACTAGGTCAATATAGCTTTGGTTAGTATAACTAGGTCAATATAGTTTTGGTTAGCATAACTAGGTCAATATAGTTTTGGTTAGCATAACTAGGTCAATATAGTTTTGGTTAGCATAACTAGGTCAATATAGTTTTGGTTAGCATAACTAGGGCAATTATAGTTTTGGTTAGCATAACTAGGTCAAAATAGTTTTGGTTAGCATAACTAGGTCAAAATAGTTTTGGTTAGCATAACTAGGTCAATATAGCTTTGGTTAGTATAACTAGGTCAATATAGTTTTGGTTAGCATAACTAGGTCAATATAGTTTTGGTTAGCATAACTAGGTCAATATAGCTTTGGTTAGCATAACTAGGTCAATATAGCTTTGGTTAGCATAACTAGGTCAATATAGTTTTGGTTAGCATAACTAGGTCAATATAGCTTTGGTTAGCATAACTAGGTCAATATAGTTTTGCTTAGCATAACTAGGTCAATATAGTTTTGGTTAGCATAACTAGGTCAATATAGTTTTGGTTATCATAACTAGGTCAATATAGCTTTGGTTAGCATAACTAGGTCAATATAGTTTTGGTTAGCATAACTAGGTCAATATACTGATAACAGACATAACTAGGTCTATATAGTGTTGTATAGCATAAGTAGGCCAAGATAGTGTTGTATAGTTTAAGTAAGGCAATATAGTGTTGTATATCATAAGTAGGTCAATATAGTGTTGTCCAGTATAAGTAGGTCAATATAGTGTTGATTAGCATAAGTAGGCTAATATAGTTTTGGCTAGCATTTACTGGGTCAATATAATGTTGGCTATCATAACTATGTCAATATAGTGTTGGTTAGCATAACTAGGTCAATGTAGGTATAATAAACATAATTAGGTCAAGGTTGTTGTGTACTATATATCTCTGATTGTATATGCTATGTGTTATCTGCCAGCAATCTATGCGTGTGGTCAGCTTGTGTAACCGTCTGTCTAAGAGTATGTTATTGAGGAAGAGCACAGACACACTGGGCAGCAGGAACACACTGGACGAGGTGGTAAGTCACATGTTTGTCAACTGTACACAACGCTCTCCTCCATGTCCAACACATAAGCAGACACACTAGATGGCAAATCATTAAACTGTCTAGTAAGATCAGATCATACAACAACATGATACATACAACATCTGTTGATGTCTTCTATAGTTGTACTCTCTGTCTCATCCAACATGTCAAAGAAAATAAGAATGCATTTCTTCACTTCTTATCCTGCCCTTTGACCTTTGCAACTCAGAGGTGAAAGGTCATGAATCTTCCTCTCACAAATTCTCCCCAAAATAATATATAATAAGTATGTATTTCTGGGTCTTCTCCAACAGTGTGTGTGCGTGTGCGTGTGTGTGTGCGTGTGTGTGTGTGTGGTGTGGTGTTGTGTTGTGTGTTGTGTTGTGTTGTGTTGTGTTGTGTTGTGTGTTGTGTTGTGTGTGTGTGTGTTCCCAAATCTAGTCCCCTTTGAGAAAAGTCACCTCAAGCAACTGCAATTGTACACAGTACACACACGCGCACTTGTACACAGTACACGCACGCGCACTTGTACACATTACACACACACTTGTACACAGTACAGACATGTATTTCCTATCTCTTCTGCATCCATCATACTTGCTACTTCTAACTTGTGATTTGTTTACAGTTCAGCCCAAGACATCTGTATTGTTTACTTATCAATAGTTATGTAACATTTGTTGTGTATCAATAGTTATGTAACATTTGTTGTGTATCAATTGTTGTGTAACATTTGTATTATATTTATAATTCTTGGACTATAACTGAATATCTGCTGTATTTTGCTATGGTTATAGTATAGCTGGTGTATCTTATGTATCATATATCTATATGTAACCAGTATATATATATTTGCCTGCATGTACTAACGTTGTTGTTATACTCTCAATGAGAGCCACATAGACAAGATATATTTGTGTAATCATCGCCGCCGCCGCTGCCGTCGTGTGTGTGTGTAGAAACCTACAGATACCAAGAGAAGTATGGATGATATTATTGTTCACCATCTCTGTCCAACAATTTGTGCATCTCGATGTTTTGTCAACATTGGTTGCGGAAGCAGCAGCAGAATGGATGCAAATATATTGATATATCTACAGTATCATTCTATTATCTGTTGTTGCTGGTTGTAGTAATCTGTAAATGGATTGATGATATATGTTATTTACAGTCAGCCATTTCGTAACTATTGCACTCTGAACGGAATTCATTCTTATTGTCCATGTTTGTTGATCTACACGCTATGATATAACCAATAGAAGTGAAGTAGGGTGGTGTGCAGGTGTCAGGTGTGGTAGGTGTGGTTCACATTGTTAACTGCTCGGGTTCAGGGTTGCTGCTGCTACCTTACTGTACTGACTTGGTGCAGGATGGCCGGTTCACTTGTGGTTTACGAAGAGGATTGCAAATATGGGACACTCCCTATGATAACTGATGTAGTCCTGGTGGTACGATCTCCCTACCATGTTATATATTATCTGGTTATTTCCATATTTTGCAGTTCTGACCAATGTTCTTTCTGGTTTGTTTGTAGATGTAATATAACATATGTTCACACAAAGACACGCTATACATGACAAACGTGTTCTTGTGTAGGTTTCATACATTTATTGACATCATGGTTTCTCTTTACTGGACATAAGTCAACAATGCGTCCATTCATCACTCTATCTGTCCTCTAATTGTTCCTAACTAACAGTCACTACACAACTACGTAATTTTCATTACGTCAAAATGTCTTGTTGTTATGTGTTGCACCTCTGCTTAGAGAGTACAACACATAGTCTCAACTATTAAATATCTAATTACATACTACACTAACTATATGGCTAACTGTCCATTCCTCCGCTGCCATCTGGGGAACTATGACACCCCTGGAGACCTCGCCATCGCCCCGATGGCGAAATGTCAAGAAAAAAATCGCACAGGTAGTGTTCAGTAGGGTGATTAGAGTGGTGAGAGCTGAAAGGGAACTAGTCACCTCACGTGTTAACGTGGCTCCACAACAACTAACTATAACAGCCAACCATGGTCGAAAAGAAAAAGAAAATCTTGACGGGATCTCAGGATGACCCAAGTTGAATGAGCAAATGGGAACTAGTCACCACACGTCGTTGAACGTGACTCATCAACTGGTCATAGGTGACCATGGTTAACAACAACAGTAGACCCTCTGTGCTCTTGTGCTGAAACCATAGTAATAGAAATTAATCAGCATTATTTTAATTAATCTGGAAAATATGCGCCTTATGACTCCGACGGCGACCCCACAGCATAACACTCGGCCAATGTGAGGTGGCTGTACTGGCCATCCAATCCTCACATGAGGTAGTATGGGTTTGATGGCAGCTTGCATCAGTATGTCACTAACACTATGTCTTTCTTGCATGTCAGAGTCTTGTCACACAATCTGAAATCTCAAACAAAAACACAAGTTACAAATCGAAAAGAAAAAAACATATATATAACGTTAACTTTTCACGTTATATGTCCTCAACAGAGTAATATCAACCAACCCCCAATGCCCAGGAAATAATAAACTCCCAAGATTTAACATATGACCAACAATTATGGAACAACTTATATATGATGCCTAATTGCCAACATCATATATTAATATTAACCAACTCCCAATCCCGGGACATAAATAATCCCAGAATCCAAAATACTCAGATCGACATCATATAACCATATCTAGCAATGGACGGTGAAAAGTTAATGTTTGCCGTCAACATCAACCGACCTCTGTGATATAATTATAATCAGCCTCCCCGTAGCAGAGGAGGGGATCCTAACGATAACATCAATGCTCCCTTTTCTCATCTTAAAGCCGCACTGAAAGAATTTCACAACGTCGTCATAATACCTCCATATCACAAATAAAAAAACAATGCAAATATTTTCCACAGAATCTCCAAACATGTGGAGTGATTATCAAATATCTGCAATTTACCAACATGCAGTCTCAATAATGTATCACAATCCACAATTCTCCACATATAGCAATCACATTGAAGTTAATGAGACTTCATTGTCCGTTCAACCCACAAACGGAATCAAATAATATTCAAAATTTGACTCCACAATATATAACCACAGGTATTATTAAAATTATTAAAATTACAACCCATCTAAACCCCACAAGGAATCAAGCCAATTCCCAAAGGATGTACCTATCGGGCTCAATATCAGATAATCTCGTTACATGAAGTAGCACATTCTGTCCAGTAATCTTTAAGGACTCGACCAAAAACCCAATTATTCTCTTTTTTTTGGTTTAACATTATTCTCGAGCTACCCCCTTACAATCCATCCTTCAATCTCAAAGGATTGAAATAAAAACGCATGTATGTTCCCTATTTGGTTCGACCTCACTTTTGACTTCAGGCCCATTGTAAACCTTTTCTCAATCCACCAGGATCCAAACAAAAATCCAGGCTTGATGTGTACAAAACTCGGGCTCCATGTAGTTCTGTACAAATCATGGTTGTCCTCGTCATGATCTAACCCATTTCCCACGAGACCATCCCTGGGAGCACTGCTAACGATATCACGTGTGCCATCCCCACAATGTATACCCTGAAAGATATTGTCAAGAACAACAAAGACCCCCAGCATGAAATAGAGAAGGCAAGGACTATGCCCTTGCTCGTAAATTGAAAGACACAACCCTCGCAAACCATGCTGATGCGAACACAGGGCCCTAGCACTAAAAAATAGCATAAATAACGCCATCACCACTATAGTATTCCATTTCACAGACCTGATCCTGGAATCCACACGATCCACACAATCCTTGCCATGAAACGACGCATTGTTCCCACAACCAACAAAATGTTGGTCAAATTGCACGCGCTTTTGCGCATCGAAATCAATTATCACTGGCTCGGTACGCGTCCATAGTTGAAAATTACATAGTGCGTCGCAATTAGTATTTCGCTCATAATCTGAGCTCAAAGATTTATTATCAGACCCATGCATTCTTAAACCAATACGTAGTGATTTGTGTTTATTTTCACTACGTTCCCTGCTATTGTCTACTGGAAGACAAACATTATTTGCATGCTCACAGGCACAACTGGATTCCGGATCATTTACTTCATCTTGGTTGTGCTGACTCTGAGTGACCTCAAGTTCATGTGTTGTTATCAACGTGTCACTGGATCGACACACAAATAAATCATTCGGCATTTGTACAGGCGAAATTTGCTCCTGATTTAACTTCTCTTCTGTGTCCCCTCTAATGATGGCCCTGGACCACCTTTCTTTTCTTCTTGTCGTTACAGATTGACTGCCACGGTCAACACCCTTACGTTTCAACAACACCCCTTACTATTTGAGCCCACTAACGCTCGATTAAATTTCTTTGAATTAACCTGGACCGTTTTATTTCTTCCACGTCGTTTCCTATTTACTTTAGCATTGTTTGATTTCTGAACCACTGATTCAGTAAATAGAGAACCCATACGAGTCGGCAACATCTTCCTCGACCTAACTATTCGTGTTCCATGAGGACGACGTGTATGATATTCCTCATATTGCACCTCTGACTGATGAGTTTGAACAATACCTAAATGTTCTATTTGTTGATCGTTGTCTTGTAGGGCTGTTGCGGAGGGCGATAATTGACAACTTTGTTCCATCTCCAGTCCCTCACCGGAAATACTAACGACGAAATTTCCCATGTCTTCCTTTTCGTGGTCCCTATCCGTAGTTACACAGGGATTATCTTGTCCTATATCCCGCACATCACTCGCCTCACGAACGAATGGCTCATTCAACCTATGGTTTTGGTGTTCTTCGGACTGGCTTTCCGCTAAACGAGGATTGTTGTGCAGGAACTTTGGATCTTCAACTGACCCATCGACGACTGAAACTATTATATTATTACTTTGCACTGCTTGTATGGCACCCTGTATCTGACTAGTCTCACAACCAATTAACTCAATCGTATCATAGGTGTGACTTCCCTGAGAATTGTCCTCTGGTACACAAAGAGAATCTTGTAAGATCCTTGGCTCTTCTCTCGTTTCACAAACGAAGGACTGATGGTTTTGCCGGTCTTTAAAATTATCTGCCGCCATAGAGGGCAAATTGTGGAGAGCGTCAGGCACAGCAATAGACCCATCAACCACGGATACAAATTTATTTCTATCCTGAGAGGCATCCTCTGCTATACAGAGAAAATTTTGTGAAACATCTGACTCACCACATGACCTATCAACAGCGGATAGTAACATGGACCGTTCATGACAATTGTCGTCCACTATACAGGGAAAATCAAATAAGAAATTTGGAGTGCCACCTGACCTATCAATGTTTGATACTATTATATTGCTGTTTTGCGTCGCCTGGCACCTGTCTTCTGAAATTTGCAAGAAATTTTGTTCTTCGCCCAATTCATGACCAAACAACCCATCTCTATCAGGGATCTGGTTCACATGGGCCCCATCCCTGGACACCCCGGGGTTTGCGCGCTGTCCAGTGAGTTGGCTGTGGAAAGAAAAACACCTAAAATCATCTCCCATGTACCCTCTCCGATCGCCTCGCGAACAACGTTTTGGTGGATTATTGGAAAAGAAATTTTGCCGATCTGAACGAGACGTGGTGGGTGGTGGTCTGGCGGAGATTCGTCTGGGGAGCTCTGGGTAGCGTCCAGCTACCCTGTATTCCAGATCGTCTACGCGACGTCGCATCCCATAAATTGTATTGGGATCTGACGCGGGGATGGGATTGGACTCCCACCGCAAGGCAGCATCACGGCAATGCAGAAATGTGGTGAAGGGCGATCCTGCCACCATAGACATTAACATTCCTGCACAGAGCCTGTCGCGCAGGGACGCAATAAACCGATCCCTGAGATTATTGGGATCGAGGGTACTGACCTTCCCGGGTCTGAGCTGCAGTCACCTTCGCAAAAGGCCGGCCAACCGATGAGAGTAGTCGAGGCACGACTCTCCAGCTCCCTGAGAGGACCCAAAAAAAAACTGACAGCAGGGCCTGGGCGGACCTATTATCCCCAAAGACCCGTAGTAGACCAGCCAACAAAACTTCAGGATCTTGAGCCGTCATAAGCTGGATCTCTAGCTCTTCTCGAACAGAGTTCGAGACATGCTCCATTAGGGTGTCTACTTTCTCTTGACCCTGTAGGCCATAATAACGCCAGTATAGGCGAATTTCTTTCACAAATTCGTCCACTGAAGGACCGTCGCGATCTCCGAATGTCCGCACGGACTTACAAGGCGGACGTGGGAAGTGACACGCAGCTGGTTGCAATGTCCGCACCTCTGGACACGTATCCCGTATCTGAAACTGAGGTTCAGACAGGACAGCAGCGGGGCGCGATGGCTCTGGAGGTGCAACCTCCAACATACCCTCCTCACACAATTTTCCACCTCTCGTGTTTCTATGGGCCATGGAATCTCGAGACAATTTATCGCACCCTAGCAACGTAAATGAAGTAAAAAATAGAATCGTCGCAATCAACAGCGTATAAATAGTGGAAATACACACCCCTGAAAACAATGATACAAAATAGCTAGTATTAAAAATAGGTATTATCAGCTGTAAACATCAAAATTAAATTACATGCATCAAAAGAACACAGCGGAAAGGAAACACATACTTACTCGAAGTAAACCACTCGCAAAGAACAGCATAAGTGGATATCACCAGCGTTCAATAGTTCAATTAATATGCCATGCGAACGAACAAGTGTATAGTTCAATTATAAAATTGCAACATCTTCCAATGATATGGCGTGAGAATAATGACTGTCAAATCTAACAACGTTCAGTCCTTTGACAGAGGAAGCGAAGCTGTCCTCCGAATAAGGATGGTATAAGGCTGAAATCCTGATTTGTGGGTGAACACACCCAAATTAAACTGTAGTATAGTCAGAAAGGATGACCAATCACTCGCGAGGAACCGAATTGTAGATCCTATCGTCATGCGAGCATTCTCAACAGCAGACTTTAATGTTCCATAAAAGCCTTTTTTTTTTGTTTATTATTCACTCGACGACATTACGCAGCAGGTCAGGGTTAGAGAACCAACTGTAGAAGCAGGAATTATATCTTAGTTGGATCGAGGAAATGTTTCAAACAACGGAGATCCCTGGCTTGTAGAGTACTGACCCCTATGCACTGGGGCACACCAAGAACAGGTACTAAGTTCTCAGGCCGATTGAAGAAAAAGTTGACACAGGCAGGCCAATGATCGGCGTCGTGATCCCTCAAGGTTGATTGAAGAATTGCCAGGAGTGTAGGACAGGCAATGACAAGCGTTGCGCTTCCTGATGGAAGGACTGACCAACTAGATGTGGAAACGGTCCAGACAGACCGAAAGCGAAAATAAAATAGGCAATATGTTCCTGAGACGTTTGAAGAAATGACACAATGACTTGGCACAGGAAAATCATAGTGTAAATAGCGACAAAGACTCACCCGCAGCAACCATGTTCTGGTCCTCGAATGCGATAACTAAGTCAAGCGTTGGAGTTGATTGAAGAATACTGGATTTAAGCAAGTGAGTAGCATCAGACTGATATAAAGTCACTTAGGACTATCACCCGCCATGAAGGTAAAAATACTATACCAATGGGCGGTATAGTATGAAAGCCAATCTTGTAAATGAATTATAAAAAATATACAGACCTCCCATTCTGGTCCACGAATCCCATACTCTCTCTAACGGTGGGCGATGTATTTTGATTAACTGACACCATTGAAGTAGGGTGGTGTGCAGGTGTCAGGTGTGGTAGGTGTGGTTCACATTGTTAACTGCTCGGGTTCAGGGTTGCTGCTGCTACCTTACTGTACTGACTTGGTGCAGGATGGCCGGTTCACTTGTGGTTTACGAAGAGGATTGCAAATATGGGACACTCCCTATGATAACTGATGTAGTCCTGGTGGTACGATCTCCCTACCATGTTATATATTATCTGGTTATTTCCATATTTTGCAGTTCTGACCAATGTTCTTTCTGGTTTGTTTGTAGATGTAATATAACATATGTTCACACAAAGACACGCTATACATGACAAACGTGTTCTTGTGTAGGTTTCATACATTTATTGACATCATGGTTTCTCTTTACTGGACATAAGTCAACAATGCGTCCATTCATCACTCTATCTGTCCTCTAATTGTTCCTAACTAACAGTCACTACACAACTACGTAATTTTCATTACGTCAAAATGTCTTGTTGTTATGTGTTGCACCTCTGCTTAGAGAGTACAACACATAGTCTCAACTATTAAATATCTAATTACATACTACACTAACTATATGGCTAACTGTCCATTCCTCCGCTGCCATCTGGGGAACTATGACAGAAGGTTCTCCCTTAGGTTGAAAGTGACCTACACGCTATGATATAACCAATAGAAGGTTCTCCCTTAGGTTGAAAGTGACCTACACGCTATGATATAACCAATAGAAGGTTCTCCATTAGGTTGAAAGTGACCTACACGCTATGATATAACCAATAGAAGGTTCTCCATTAGGTTGAAAGTGACCTACACGCTATGATATAACCAATAGAAGGTTCTCCCTTAGGTTGAAAGTGACCTACACGCTATGATATAACCAATAGAAGGTTCTCCCTTAGGTTGAAAGTGACCTACACGCTATGATATAACCAATAGAAGGTTCTCCATTAGGTTGAAAGTGACCTACACGCTATGATATAACCAATGAAGGTTCTCCTTAGGTTGAAAGTGACCTACACGCTATGATATAACCAATAGAAGGTTCTCCCTTAGGTTGAAAGTGACCTACACGCTATGATATAACCAATAGAAGGTTCTCCATTAGGTTGAAAGTGACCTACACGCTATGATATAACCAATAGAAGGTTCTCCCTTAGGTTGAAAGTGACCTACACGCTATGATATAACCAATAGAAGGTTCTCCATTAGGTTGAAAGTGACCTACACGCTATGATATAACCAATAGAAGGTTCTCCATTAGGTTGAAAGTGACCTACACGCTATGATATAACCAATAGAAGGTTCTCCCTTAGGTTGAGAGTGACCTACACGCTATGATATAACCAATAGAAGGTTCTCCCTTAGGTTGAGAGTGACCTACACGCTATGATATAACCAATAGAAGGTTCTCCATTAGGTTGAAAGTGACCTACACGCTATGATATAACCAATAGAAGGTTCTCCCTTAGGTTGAAAGTGACCTACACGCTATGATATAACCAATGAAGGTTCTCCTTAGGTTGAAAGTGACCTACACGCTATGATATAACCAATAGAAGGTTCTCCCTTAGGTTGAAAGTGACCTACACGCTATGATATAACCAATAGAAGGTTCTCCCTTAGGTTGAAAGTGACCTACACGCTATGATATAACCAATAGAAGGTTCTCCCTTAGGTTGAGAGTGACCTACACGCTATGATATAACCAATAGAAGGTTCTCCCTTAGGTTGAGAGTGGAGTACATTGCTTTAAAGAGGCTTGAATCCACTTTTAAAACACACAAAAAACAAAAGCAAAGATACCTTTGTGTATCTCTCTTGTAATAAATAGTACTTGCAAGGATTGTAGTGTCGAGGGAGACAGTGATTTGGTATAAATATTGCTATGGGTGATCGTGGTTGGGAGATGCGATCCTAGGCTTGGCTGGGTGATCGTGGTTGGGAGATGCGATACTAGGCTTGGCTGGGTGTTCTATATTTTATTTGTCTTCTGTCAATCATCTACTTCTTGTCTTCTATATTTTATCTTCATTCTTCAGACTTTTTTTGTCTTCAATTTTTCTCGTGATGTTTTCATCTTCATTTTGTTTTTTATTTTCTCTTCTGTTCTTTATTGTCCGTTACTCTCTCTCTGATGTTACACTCTGATGTCACACTCTGATGTTACACTCTGATGTTACACTCTGATGTCACACTCTGATGTTACACTCTGATGTTACACTCTGATGTCAACACTCTGATGTCAACACTCTGATGTCAACACTCTGCCATTACTACTCCATTATTTCAACATCTTAGCGCCATGCGTGTATGTATGTGTGTGTGCGTGTATGTGTCTTGTAGAAACTCATCTACTTTCTTCTCACTGTCTGTTTGACTATAACGTATGTTCTGTTTCTCTCTCAGTGCACTCTCATATAGTTATGTACTTGCTGACGTGTGTCTCACTGTCTGACCAGCTCTCTTGTCTCGTATATCTTAGAGTGACATGCGATATGTATCTGCCTGTGTGTGTGTGGGGGTCCAGTTCTCTTGCCTCGTATATCTTAAAGTGAGTTGTTATATACGTATCTACCTGTGGGGGTGGGGGTGGATATATATGTGAGTGGTTTTAGTATTAGTCTGACTAGGTTGAACTTGTATGAACCATGTGCATGTACTACTTTGATAATCATGACATTACAAATATATGGACTAAACTGTGCTTGGATAGTCTTGGGCTCACTACTCTCCTCGTTTGTTGGTAACGTTACTTGCCAGCGGTGTTTCTCTTGTACCCAATCGGGGCTGGATCTACCCGAGAACCATTTGCGATTGGAGAAATCATACTCCCCAACTGGAGATCAAACCGAGACCACTTATCTTGACTCAAATGCACTAGCCACTACACCAAGACGGCTCTCGATACAGACAAGACACATAATAAAACATAACAACAGAAACTGTATAGATGTGTACATACTGACGTGTGTGTGTGTGTGTGTGTATGTGAATGCTGGATGTTGTACAGTCAACTAACAAATTGTATATTTCATGCACACACATATATATGACTAGTTTCATGTGACGTTGAAGAAGAAGAAGAAGAAGAAGCATATAATATGAGAATGATGATGTTCTAACAACAGCCCAGCAGGTTGTTCTAGTTTTGTATCTTGGAATGCTTGCTAGATTCTAACCCTACACTGTGCTCGTCTTGTCTGTCAGTCGCACACCAGATATGTGGTCTTGCTTGTCAGTTGCACACAAGATGTGGCCGGACCTGTTGGTCAGATATGTCTGGTCATCAGTTTTGGCTAGTCTATAGCTCGTTTCTTGTTGATAACACTTGCACATCTGTGATGGATTTTTACTAGTAACACTAACGGTAAGTTTGTCTGTTTGTCTGCAGTAGTTTGTCTGCATGTTTGTCTTAGTAGTTTGTTTGTAGTAGTTTGTCTGTCATCTTGTTTGTAGTAGTTTGTCTGCAGTAGTCTGTCTGTAGTAGTTTGTCATCTTGTTTAGTAGTTGTCTGAGTAGTTTGTCTGCAGTAGTTTGTCATCTTGTCTGTAGTAGTTTGCATCTTGTCTGTAGTAGTTTGTCTGTAGCATCTTGTCTGTAGTGTATGCATCTTTCTGTAGTAGTTTGTCTGTCGTAGTTAGTCTTGTCTGTAGCATCTTGTCTGTAGTAGTTTGTCTGTAGCATCTTGTCTGTAGCAGTTTGTCTGTTTGTAGTTTGTCTGTAGTAGTTTGTCTGTTTGTAGTTTGTCTGTAGTAGTTTGTCTGTTTGTAGTTTGTCTGTTTGTAGTTTGTCTGTTTGTAGTTTGTCTGTTTGTAGTTTGTCTGTAGTAGTTTGTCTGTTTGTAGTTTGTCTGTAGCAGTTTTTCTGTAGTAGTTTGTAGTTTGTCTATTTGTAGTTTGTCTGTAGCAGTTTGTCTGTAGCAGTTTGTCTGTTTGTAGTTTGTCTGTTTTGTAGTTTTTCTGTAGCTGTTTGTAGTTTATCTGTTTGTAGTTTGTCTGTTTGTAGCTTGTCTGTTTGTAGTTTGTCTGTTTGATAAGTGTCACTTGATATTATTCAAATGTTAACATCCAACCGTCCTCCTAAAACTTGCTAAAGTCTGCAAGGAAGGAAAAGAACTATTGACGACTTTGACATAGATGTCATAAGACGGGAGCTCTTGAAAATGTTTGCGACAAATCAACTTGTTACTCTCAGGAAACTGAAATTAAAACTGCAATCAGATTGCAGCATAGACATTTCTAAAAGTACTCTATGGAAAATTGTAAGAGCCGCCGGCTTCACCTTCAGAAAAACTATAGGCGGCAGGAATATTATTTGTGAAAAGCCACATTTAATTGCTGCCCGAAGTAAATACCTGAGGCAGATCAGTGAGCGGCGGAGGCAAGGCTATGATATTGTATATTTGGACGAATCCTGGGTCAATGCTCACCACACCAATGCTAAAGAATGGCAATCAGTAGACGGTGAACAGAAAAGAAAAATACCAAGCAGCAAAGGCCAGCGTATTATACTAACACATGCAGGAAGCAGTGAAGAAGGTCTTGTCCATGACGCTGGACTTATTTTCCAATCAAAAGTACCGACGGTAGGGACTACCACACAGAAATGAATGGACATATTTTCAGGCACTGGATGGAGAAAGATCTACTTCCAATTCTAAACAGACCATCATGCTTGGTAATGGATAATGCATCCTATCACAACGCAGTATCAGCGGAAGACAAAGTACCAACTGCATCAAATACAAAAGATCAAATTAGGACTTGGTTTGCTAAGGAAAATGTCAGCTTCGATGATACATATTTGAAACCCGAGTTATTGCACCTGGTGAGGATGACAAATAAGACAAAGGTGTTTCATATTGACAAAATCATTGCGGAATACGGCCACACGTCTTTGCGACTACCTCCATATCATGCTCAATTCGATAGAGCTTGTCTGGGCTAAAGTAAAAGGGCAAGTTGCCGAACAGAAGAGGACGTTTAAAATGTGTGATGTTGAAGTTCTGACACGTGAGTCCCTCTCAATGATAGACATGCAGTTCTGGAAGAAGTGTGTTGAACATGTGCTCGAGAGGAAGACGAGTACTGACACCGAGATGGATTACAATTTGTGCAGCCAGTAACAATTATCAACCTCAGATTCGGGATGATACAAATCATATTTTGATTACAGACTGAGAAATAGCAACGTATACATTTCCATATCCAAATGGGTCTACCATCATACAATTTGTGGTGAAGTTAAGACACCCTGGGGTCTAATGGTGACCGAAGGCGAGGACTAACTGTTGCATATTGTATCCAAGTTCACGATTGCACATAAAGGGCAACACAATTAATTACTTGACCTATCAAGTTAATTTGGAGATACACCTATGAATAGAATTGACATGGACAAATTCTAGGGATGATTAAAATCTAAATTTGAGCCCGATTTGCAACTTGAGAATGAGCAAAATCCATAGTCATGGGTCTACCATTACAATTTGTGAGTAAGATACTGGTCTAATGTGACCAAGGAGGTATTTGCAATTTCAAGTTCACGATTGAGCATAACAATCACATTAAACTTGACTACAGTATGCATGGAGATACACCTAGAAAGATTGACACTGGACAAATTCAGGATACTGAAGATCTAAATTTGAGCCCATTCAATGATAAAAGATCAAAATTGCGATTGCAAAGATCGTAGAATATGGACAGTAGCTTAAGCATCAGATATTCAAGGACTGCAGCAAAAAATCACTGAGATTCAACGGAGTGGAGACAATTTCAAACGTGCTAGATTAATGGAAGACTATAACAATCAAGTCAAACTAGCTAATCATGTTGTTCACTGAGCATAGATTACCAGACATGTTACAACATTGACAAGCTTTTGTATTCAGTGAGACTGGACATGATAACATCTGCTGAACACATCAGATGAAGAAAATAACATTGAGATAACAAAGATAAGAAAGATAAGATCAGCACAATAGATAAGACAACACCCATGTGGTGCCGGGACCAAGGAAACCAAGAAAAGTACCACTGCAACCTACAAGGCATGTCGTAAGAGGCGGCTAATGTAGGCCCTAGGGATGCTACCCTAGTTAATAAAGAGCACAGAAATCGGATGTGCTGGCCCAATTTGTGCATAACTGGCAGGAACGTAAATTGCTCTTAGGCTCAGATCACATACAAATTACACAGAATGATTAACAAGTTGTCGATATGAAGAGTGTGAATAAGAAGAAGTGAAGACAAGAGAACACTAACTGAAAGATATGAAGACAAGAGAACACTAACTGAAAGATGTGAAGACAAGAGAACACTAACTGAAAGATGTGAAGACAAGAGAACACTAACTGAAAGATGTGAAGACAAGAGAACACTAACTGAAAGATGTGAAGACAAGAGAACACTAACTGAAAGATGTGAAGACAAGAGAACACTAACTGAAAGAGTGAAGACAAGGAACACTAACTGAAAGATGTGAAGACAAGAGAACACTAACTGAAAGATGTGAAGACAAGAGAACACTAACTGAAAGAAGTGAAGACAAGAGAACACTAACTGAAAGAAGTGAAGACAAGAGAACACTAACTGAAAGAAGTGAAGACAAGAGAACACTAACTGAAAGATGTGAAGACAAGAGAACACTAACTGAAAGATGTGAAGACAAGAGAACACTAACTGAAAGATGTGAAGACAAGAGAACACTAACTGAAAGATGTGAAGACAAGAGAACACTAACTGAAAGATGTGAAGACAAGAGAACACTAACTGAAAGATGTGAAGACAAGAGAACACTAACTGAAAGATGTGAAGACAAGAGAACACTAACTGAAAGATGTGAAGACAAGAGAACACTAACTAAAAGAAGTGAAGACAGGAGAACACTAACTGAAAGAAGTGAAGACAAGAGAACACTAACTGAAAGATGTGAAGACAAGAGAACACTAACTGAAAGATGTGAAGACAAGAGAACACTAACTGACAGATGTGAAGACAAGAGAACACTAACTGAAAGAAGTGAAGCCAAGTGAACACTAACTGAAAGATGTGAAGACAAGAGAACACTAACTGAAAGATGTGAAGACAAGAGAACACTAACTGAAAGAGTGAAGACAAGAGAACACTAACTGAAAGATGTGAAGACAAGAGAACACTAACTAAAAGAAGTGAAGACAGGAGAACACTAACTGAAAGAAGTGAAGACAAGAGAACACTAACTGAAAGATGTGAAGACAAGAGAACACTAACTGAAAGATGTGAAGACAAGAGAACACTAACTGAAAGATGTGAAGACAAGAGAACACTAACTGAAAGATGTGAAGACAAGAGAACACTAACTGAAAGATGTGAAGACAAGAGAACACTAACTGAAAGATGTGAAGACAAGAGAACACTAACTGAAAGAAGTGAAGACAAGAGAACACTAACTGAAAGAAGTGAAGACAAGTGAACACTAACTGAAAGATGTGAAGACAAGTGAACACTAACTGAAAGATGTGAAGACAAGAGAACACTAACTGAAAGATGTGAAGACAAGTGAACACTAACTGAAAGAAGTGAAGACAAGAGAACACTAACTGAAAGATGTGAAGACAAGAGAACACTAACTGAAAGATGTGAAGACAAGAGAACACTAACTGAAAGAGTGAAGACAAGAGAACACTAACTGAAAGATGTGAAGACAAGAGAACACTAACTGAAAGAAGTGAAGACAAGAGAACACTAACTGAAAGATGTGAAGACAAGAGAACACTAACTGAAAGAAGTGAAGACAAGAGAACACTAACTGAAAGATGTGAAGACAAGAGAACACTAACTGAAAGATGTGAAGACAAGTGAACACTAACTGAAAGATGTGAAGACAAGAGAACACTAACTGAAAGATGTGAAGACAAGAGAACACTAACTGAAAGATGTGAAGACAAGTGAACACTAACTGAAAGAAGTGAAGACAAGAGAACACTAACTGAAAGATGTGAAGACAAGAGAACACTAACTAAAAGATGTGAAGACAAGAGAACACTAACTGAAAGAAGTGAAGACAAGAGAACACTAACTGAAAGATGTGAAGACAAGAGAACACTAACTGAAAGAGTGAAGACAAGAGAACACTAACTGAAAGATGTGAAGACAAGTGAACACTAACTGAAAGATGTGAAGACAAGAGAACACTAACTGAAAGATGTGAAGACAAGTGAACACTAACTGAAAGAAGTGAAGACAAGAGAACACTAACTGAAAGATGTGAAGACAAGAGAACACTAACTAAAGATGTGAAGACAAGTGAACACTAACTGAAAGATGTGAAGACAAGTGAACACTAACTGAAAGATGTGAAGACAAGAGAACACTAACTGAAAGAAGTGAAGACAAGAGAACACTAACTGAAAGATGTGAAGACAAGAGAACACTAACTGAAAGATGTGAAGACAAGTGAACACTAACTGAAAGAAGTGAAGACAAGAGAACACTAACTGAAAGATGTGAAGACAAGAGAACACTAACTGAAAGATGTGAAGACAAGAGAACACTAACTGAAAGAGCAATGTCAAAGATATCGAAAGTTTGAACGTCACAGGAAATATTCAGTAGAAAATGTATCATCAGAGAATACAGATTTGTGTGTTTGCTGAACATGTCTGGGAAACATTATCTACATTTGAAGTCATAAACAGTTTAGCTACATTTGAAGTCATAAACAGTTTAGCTACATTTGAAGTCATAAACAGTTTAGCTACATTTGAAGTCATAAACAGTTTAGCTACATTTGAAGTCATAAACAGTTTAGCTACATTTGAAGTCATAAACAGTTTAGCTACATTTGAAGTCATAAACAGTTCAGTTACATTTGAAGTCATCAACAGTTTAGCTACATTTGAAGTCATAAACAGTTCAGCTACATTTTGAAGTCATCAACAGTTTAGCTACATTTGAAGTCATAAACAGTTTAGCTACATTTGAAGTCATAAACAGTTTAGCTACATTTGAAATCATCAAAAGTTTAGCTACATTTGAAGTCATAAACAGTTCAGCTACATTTGAAGTCATAAACAGTCCAGTTACATTTGAAGTCATCAACAGTTTAGCTACATTTGAAGTCATTAACAGTTCAGCTACATTTGAAGTCATAAACAGTTCAGTGTTAAAGACACAGATCCCAACACAACTAGACACGGCTCATGATGATGATAATGATATACAGTTAATATCTTGTCAATATTTATTGTTATAGTTGACAATATAATGATTGGAAGTCACAGAGATGCTGTCTTACAGAAGAATGTTGGAAATTCCATGGACAGCAAAGAAAACAAACGTGGAGGTTTTAAATCAGGCCTGCACACAAGAAACCTTATCAAAAGAATAAGAATCCGACAATCAAGGTTCTTCTGGCATATAATGCGAAGAGAAGGTTTAGAACATTTGGTGACTACAGGTAAAATTCAGGAAGGAGAGCTCGTGGAAGACAAAGGAGAAGATGTTGGATGTTGGTTGATCGTGGTTCGAGAAAACATCGAGGTCAGAACTGATTACCTGCACCAAGGAGAGAGAGTTGTGGAGAGACATGATCGCCTACGCTGGCAGGCATGACACTTGATTGATTGATAGTTGACTATTTATAGAATGTCATGTGACAGTGTCAGATTTTTGAATAAATGTAATATTGTCATAAATAATTATTCATGTCTGTGTGTCTGTAGGTGTGTTCTTACATGTGTTCTTGTGGTGATTTTCCAGAAAATGCCAGAGTTGTGCCATGTCTCAGAGGAACCTGAGAGCGAGTGTACATCACAAGGTCAACATTCGTTACCAGTGGCAGGAGTCGCTGCAGAACTGCAGGAGTCTTGTTTGCAGGCATCTGCTGCATGTGACCAGCTATCTTCCGAAGCCTGCTGCAAGAAGGCAAATGTTTCTACTGGAAGTGATACTGTTGGGATGATAAATGATAGCTGTTTGTGGCAGGGTTGTGTGCAAGTTGGTAGGAAATGTGGGAACTGTGAGAGTGGCAAGACATGTGAGGGTGCCAAGACATGTGAGGGTGACAAGACATGTGAGGGTGGCAAGACATGTGAGGGTGACAAGACATGTGGACGAAGTGGTGGCAAGACATGTGAGGGTGGCAAGGCATGTGAGGGTGACAAGACATGTGAGGGTGACAACACATGTGAGGGTGGCAAGACATGTGAGGGTGACAAGACATGTGAGGGTGACAAGACATGTGAGGGTGGCAAGACATGTGAGGGTGACAAGACATGTGAGGGTGACAAGACATGTGAGGGTGACAAGACATGTGAGGGTGACAAGACATGTGAGGGTGACAAGACATGTGAGGGTGGCAAGACATGTGAGGGTGACAAGACATGTGAGGGTGGCAAGACATGTGAGGGTGACAAGACATGTGAGGGTGACAAGATAGGTGAGGGTGTCCAGATATGTGAGGGTGGCAACACATGTGAGGGTGACAAGATAGGTGAGGGTGGCAACACATGTGAGGGTAACAAGATAGGTGAGGGTGGCAACACATGTGAGGGTGGCAAGATAGGTGAGAGTGGCAAGAAATGTGAGGTGGAATGAGGTGGCGAAAATGTTACATAACTGTATAAATATGTAGACATGTAATAATAATAATAATAATAATTCCTCTCGTACCGTTATACGTTACATAGGTCCTGTAATTTCTCCATACCGCTCTATCCTGGGCCTCGCTCAATCTCCTCCATGGAACTGAGACCGATATTTCCTGCCTCTCTCAGCAAAGTTCGCTTCAGGGTCTCCTTAGGTCGACCTCTCTTTCTTGAACCCTTTGTCTCCCACTTCAATGCCTGCTTTGTTATTCGTTGATCATTTCTCCTCAAGGTGTGTCCAACATATCTCCATCTTCTCTTTCTTATAACAGTTGTCACTAGTGGTTGACCAGACATATCTCTGATTTCATCACTTCTTCTGAATTCGTTCCATTTTATATTCATTATTTTTCACAGACATCTATTTTCAAATGCATTCAACTTGCTTTCTATATCTTTAGTCATTTTCCAACTCTCGCTAGCATATGTTAAGATTGATACAACATTTGAATTGAAAATTCGTAATTTAGTTTTAATACTATATAACTTGCAGTTTCATATTTTATTTAGACTTTTAAAAGCTGATGTTGCTTTGCCAATGCGTATCATAATTTCTTTTTAACATTTCCTGTGCAATCAAAATTGCTACCTAAGTAGGTGAACTGCTCTGTTATTTTTATCATTTTAGATTCCAGTGTGATATCTGCATTACTTGCCATAGGTGTCTTCATTATATTTGTTTTTCATAGCTTATCTGCAGTCCAACTTTTGATGCTATAGATGACAAGTCTGTTTTTCTTTGCATATCTTGGTTGTTTCTACTTAACAAGGCAATATTGTCTGCAAAATCCAAATCTTCTAGTTGACTATTTTCTACCCAATCGATGCCAGCTTCGCCCCTGCAACATTTTCGCATCACCCAGTCAATGGCCACTCCAAACAATAGCGGAGATAGAATACAGCCTTGCTTTACTCCGGTTGCAACCATAAACCAGTCGTTGTGTCCACCATCAGTGCGAACTGCACACTGTGAACCATCATAGAGGCTCTTAATAATGTTTATTATTTTGTCTTGTATTCCATAGTATCTCAGAATATTCCACAGAGAGATTCTGTGTAGACTATCAAAGGCTTTTTAAAATCGATGAAATTTAGTATAAGTGGTTGTTGCTTCTCAATATGTTCCTCCAAAATGAGTCGTAGGGTAATTATTTGGTCTAAGCAGCTTCTCCAGGTCTAAAACCAGCTTGTTCTTCTCTCAGGGTTGTGTCCACTGCTCCTTTGATTCTATTAAGAATGATTTTGCAGAAAGTCTTGGTCATTACTGATAATAGGGTGATCCCTCTCCAGTTGTTACAATCTTTGAGATCACCTTTGGTGGCGAGAAATGTTACATAACTGTATAAATATGTAGACATGTAATACTGATTTCATAACTGAGGACCATGATGTATATTTATTAAATACTGGCTGCAGCCCTGTTCGCCTGCTTTCCCCCAACAAGGTAATTGCCACATCCGTTTCCTGATGTTAGCAAGAAAGTCTTTGTATCTCTTGCATTCACTCCGGGACTAGAAATAAGGATGTAACCCTTGGTTTACATTGTAGATATGACTTCAGACAGGTTACTTCCCCATGTTCAATGTTTGTGAAGACGATGTCGTGATTGTTAGACAGACAGACAGACAGACAGATGCTGGTATCTCGACCAGCCCCTAATCAACTTCACTACTCACACATTACAACAACAACACTTGGTTTTGAAATGGGTGAAAGTGTGACGTGCGCTGTGAATTGGTTGCTCACGAGTAGGAAGTGCCCATTTCATTGTTTCTTCTCCCCTCCTCCCTATCTTGCTCTCGTGTCGGTATGCATCTAATTCTGATGGTAAGACAAATGTAGACAACTGAAGACAGAACCAGATGTAGTAAATGTTCAGTGTGTTCTACGTGCCTCGCTGTGCTCCTTAGTTTTTACAATGTGTTGATGGTAAACATCTTCTGCCAAGTTCAGTCATCACATGCAAGACAGCATACTCAATATGAATGGTGTGACCATTAAGTAGTTTGTTAAAAGTTGTGACTAATGATTAGTAGATCGAAACATTGTAGACTAGTTAAGTAATTGTTGAAACAGTTGTAGACTAATGATTAAGTAGATCGAAACAGTTGTAGACTAAGATTAAGAGATCGTTAAGAAACGTTGTAGACTAATGATTAAGTAGATCGGAAACAGTTGTAGACTAATGATTAAGTAGATCGTTAAGGAAACAGTTGTAGACTAATGATTAAGTAGATCGTTAAGGAAACAGTTGTAGACTAATGATTAAGTAGATCGAAGAACAGTTGTAGACTAATGATTAAGTAGATCGGAAGCAGTTGTAGACTAATGATTAAGTAGATCGTTAAGGAAACAGTTATAGACTAATGATTAAGTAGATGTTAAGGAACAGTTATAGATAATGATTAAGTAGATCGGAAACAGTTGTAGACTAATGATTAAGTAGATTGTAAGAACAGTTTAGACTAATGATTAAGTAGATTGTTAAGGAACAGTTATAGACTAATGATTAAGTAGATTGTTAAGGAACAGTTTAGATTAATGATTAAGAGATCAGACAGTTGTAGACTAATGATTAGAGATTTAAAGGAACAGTATAGACTAATGATTAAGTAGATTGTTAAGGGAACAGTTATAGACTAATGATTAAGTAGATTGTTAAGGAACAGTTATAGACTAATGATTAAGTAGATTGTTAAGGAAGCAGTTGTAGACTAATGATTAAGGACATCTTGTCCTGATTGTGTAGAGTTTGAGATTTAACACACCAAATAGAAAATCAATTAAACGTGGACAGTAACCAGGTTTGAATCACTGTTGTCACGACTAAGAGACATGTAGTACTCTAACTACTCAACCACCCACTTCTCACAAAATTGAACAATTCTTTGTTAATCAAGTTATCCCATGTCGCCTGAGCTCAGACACAGTATTTGTCAACACTTTCTTCTGTGTTGTTTTATTCATTCTCTTGATGGTTCTACTTATAATTTTTCCAATTTGAATAGTAAAATTTTTGTCTTAGACACCTAACGAGATGACAAGTGTTGTTATTTGTCTTAAACAGTACCACCTTACACGAGATGACACAGTGTTGTTCTCACTCATTACATGTACAAGGTTAACCTTAGTGTCTGTTTGATCATTTCATTTGGATAAAATTCTATGTGGTCAAGAAAGTAGTCATTCTCATCATTTGATAGTGATAACATGTTGACTTCTTTGTCTCCACGGTGGAGGAGGAGGAGGTGGTGACATTGTTAATGCTAGTCTTGTTAATGCTAGTCTTGTTAATGCTAGTCTTGTTAATGCTAGTCTGTTAAGTAGTCTTGTTAATGCGTCTTGTTAATGCTAGTCTTGTTAATGCTAGTCTTGTTAATGCTAGTCTTGTTAATGCTAGTCTTGTTAATGCTAGTCTTGTTAATGCTAGTCTTGTTAATGCTAGTCTTGTTAATGCTAGTCTTGTTAATGCTAGTCTTGTTAATGCTAGTCTTGTTAATGCTAGTCTTGTTAATGCTAGTCTTGTTAATGCTAGTCTTGTTAATGCTAGTCTTGTTAATGCTAGTCTTGTTAATGCTAGTCTTGTTAATGCTAGTCTTGTTAATGCTAGTCTTGTTACAAAAAAAACCAGGGTTATACCTTTATCTTGCATTCTGAAGGTAATGTGTTCGAATATGAACCGCGCTGTTCTGCTCACCAGTGCATTTTGTCCAGGGACCACCAGTGCATTTTGTCCAGGGACCACCAGTGCATTTTGTCCAGGGACCACTAGGGTATTTTGTCCAGGGACCACCAGTGCATTTTGTCCAGGGACCACTAGGGTATTTTGTCCAGGGACCACCAGTGCATTTTGTCCAGGGACCACTAGGGTATTTTGTCCAGTGACCACCAGTGCATTTTGTCCAGGGACCACTAGGGTATTTTGTCCAGGGACCACCAGTGCATTTTGTCCAGGGACCACCAGTGCATTTTGTCCAGGGACCACCAGTGCATTTTGTCCAGGGACCACTAGGGTATTTTGTCCAGGGACCACCAGTGCATTTTGTCCAGGGACCACTAGGGTATTTTGTCCAGGGACACAGTGCATTTTGTCCAGGGACCACTAGGGTATTTTGTCCAGTGACCACCAGTGCATTTTGTCCAGGGACCACTAGGTATTTTTTGTCCAGGACCACCAGTGCATTTTGTCCAGGGACCACTAGGGTATTTTGTCCAGGGACCACCAGTGCATTTTGTCCAGGGACCACTAGG
This sequence comes from Arion vulgaris, assembly GCA_020796225.1. Taxonomy (NCBI): domain Eukaryota; kingdom Metazoa; phylum Mollusca; class Gastropoda; order Stylommatophora; family Arionidae; genus Arion; species Arion vulgaris. The sequence goes on along the minus strand of CM036753.1, from coordinate 112,601,839 downwards.
GTATTTTGTCCAGGGACCACCAGTGCATTTTGTCCAGGGACCACTAGGGTATTTTGTCCAGTGACCACCAGTGCATTTTGTCCAGGGACCACTAGGGTATTTTGTCCAGGGACCACCAGTGCATTTTGTCCAGGGACCACTAGGGTATTTTGTCCAGGGACCACCAGTGCATTTTGTCCAGGGACCACTAGGGTATTTTGTCCAGGGAACCAGGCATTGTCAGGACATGTATTTTGTCCAGGGACCACTAGGGTATTTTGTCCAGGGACCACTAGGGTATTTTGTCCAGGGACAACTAGGGTATTTTGTCCAGGGACCACTATTGCATTTTGTCCAGGGACCACTAGGGTATTTTGTCCAGGGACCACTAGGGTATTTTGTCCAGGGACCACTAGGGTATTTTGTCCAGGGACCGCTAGGGTATTTTGTCCAGGACCCTAGGGTATTTTGCTGGATCTACGTTTGTGCTTTGTGAAATACTCTCGTCAGGTGGCGTGTCATTTCTGCTGAGAGGGGCCGAGCCATATTGGGTAAAACCCGTTGCAATGAAGTTATTACTTCCGCTTTATACTCCTCAGCTGATTTCCTCAGCTACATGATTTTGATGTCACCATAGACATATGTCATGGTTTAACTCATTACATACCATTAACCAGTCTAGCAGCTTTTGTGAGATTTGTGTCAGCCATACCGATTATTCACAGAGGATTTTGTACTTTTATCTTCCAACTTTTTAGTGTAGCTACAAATAGTAAGATAAATAATATATATAATTAATATTATATTGGATGAGATATATGTAAATATATGATACCTACTGGAAACAACATCAAAATAATATCATTATTGTGTTACAAATTCTGATCAGAAACAATTGTTTTTAAAAATATCCGCCCGAAATCTCTTCACGGACCACATATACCCGCTAGCCGAAGTTTTCATTCTTGTTGACATTTGTCCGACCAACCAAACCTGTATGTATGTATGTAAACATATATTATAACAAGTATATCTACCATTTATCTGACCAACTAAACTTATATATGTATGTAAACATATACTATAACAAGTATCTAACGCACATAAAGTCATATTGATTTATCATCTGATTGTGTTTGATTTTATTGATTGTAATCTGTGTACATATATATATTCTATGTTGGTGTATATATATTCTCTGTGTTGGTGTACATGATGTCATGTTGACTGTTGTTATTGATATATTAAACGTACATAGTTGATATCTATCAAACATGTTTGTTAACGTCATGTGTTCCCTTTGTTCACGAGTGAGTGATTTTGAATGCGTGCCGGATGTGCTTGTTCTATCTTCCCCGTGTTCCTGATTTAGCAAGACATGTATATATTTGAACAAGTGAGTGGTGTCCATCGTTTATTGAACATTTTTTGCTCACTAGTTTTTGTTTAAATATTGACTTTGTTTCACATATTATTGTATGTATTGTTTGATATCAGTAAACGTCCACGAGTCTGTCTGTGTGTGTGTGTGTGTGTCGATAGTCTGCTATAAACTTTTCCATAATATTTAGGTGGTTTTTCCATAATCTTTGGGTGGTTTTTCCATAATCCTTGAGTAGCTTTCCATAATCATTGGGTGGTTGTCCATAATCTTTGAGTGGTTTTCCATAATCTTTGGGTGGTTTTCCATAATCCTTGAGTCGTTTTCCATAAAATATGGGTAGTTTTCCATAATCTTTGTGTAGTTTTCCATAATCTTTGGACAGTTTTCCATAATCTTTGGGTAGTTTTCCATATTCTTTGTGGGATGTTCAATGATTTGTGGGTATTTGTGCATGAAGTGTGAGTGTTTTATTTTGTATGCTGGTATTTCTGCGTGCACCAGTGATCATTTAGATAAGACAGGGACTAGATTTCTTGAGTTGAACAACGAACCTCTACAACTCTCTGCTGCTGCATAACTCTTAGTTACAATGCTTCAACTTTCATCTCCCAGCTAACTTTCTTTGACACAGTTAATCTATCCATCTCCCAACTAACTTTCTTTGACACAGTTAATCTATCCATCTCCCAACTTTCTTTGACACAGTTAATCTATCCATCTCTCAACTTTCTTTGACACAGTTAATCTATCCATCTCCCAACTAACTTTCTTTGACACAGTTAATCTATCCATCTCCCAACTAACTTTCTTTGATACAGTTAATCTATCCATCTCCCAACTTTCTTTGACACAGTTAATCTATCCATCTCCCAACTAACTTTCTTTAACACAGTTAATCTATCCATCTCCCAACTTTCTTTGACACAGTTAATCTATCCATCTCCCAACTAACTTTCTTTGACACAGTTAATCTATCCATCTCCCAACTTTCTTTATCACAGTTAATCTATCATCTCCCAACTAACTTTCTTTGACACAGTTAATCTATCCATCTCCCAACTAACTTTCTTTGACACAGTTAATCTATCCATCTCTCAACTTTCTTTGACACAGTTAATCTATCCATCTCTCAACTAACTTTCTTTGACACAGTTAATCTATCCATCTCTCAACTTTCTTTGACACAGTTAATCTATCCATCTCTCAACTTTCTTTGGCATAGTTAATCTATCCATCTCTCAACTAACTTTCTTTGACACAGTTAATCTATCCATCTCTCAACTAACTTTCTTTGACACAGTTAATCTATCCATCTCTCAACTAACTTTCTTTGACACAGTTAATCTATCCATCTCTCAACTTTCTTTGACACAGTTAATCTATCCATCTCTCAACTTTCTTTGACACAGTTAATCTATCCATCTCCCACTAACTTTCTTGACACAGTTAATCTATCCATCTCCCAACTTTCTTTGACACAGTTAATCTATCCATCTCCAACTTTCTTTGAACAGTTAATCTATCCATCTCTCACTAACTTTCTTTGACACAGTTAATCTATCCATCTCTCAACTTTCTTTGACACAGTTAATCTATCCATCTCTCAACTTTCTTTGACACAGTTAATCTATCCATCTCCAACTCTTCTTTGACACAGTTAATCTATCCATCTCCACTAACTTTCTTTGACACAGTTAATCTATCCATCTCTCTAACTTTCTTTGACACAGTTAATCTATCCATCTCCAACTTTCTTTGACACAGTTAATCTATCCATCTCACAACTAACTTTCTTTGACACAGTTAATCTATCTATCTCCACTAACTTTCTTTGCACAGTTAATCTATCCATCTCAACTTTCTTTGACACAGTTAATCTATCCATCTCTCAACTTTCTTTGACACAGTTAATCTATCGATCTCCCAACTTTCTTTGACACAGTTAATCTATCCATCTCACAACTAACTTTCTTTGACACAGTTAATCTATCCATCTCCCAACTTTCTTTGACACAGTTAATCTATCCATCTCCCATAGAATATACTTGATTTTCTTCCTTCTTGATTTATTAACTATTATTTCTGATATTTCTCTCTCTCTCGTTCTCTCTCGCTCTCTCTCTATTTTTCCATCTCCCATTCTCCATATTAAGTATGAACACTTGCCATTGAGGGCATTAAGTTACGTCCAGTATATTGTAATGAATTCTTTCCGATTCTTTCATTCTGATGTCAGTATACACCTTCTACCACAGCCATACTCATGTTGTTCATGCCATACCGATCCTCCTATGCAACTCTGCCTTTAGCCCGATGTCGTGGATGAAGACAGACACAAAATAAAACAACTGATTAATGACGCTCAATTCATGACCCGCAACGGATGTTTGTAGTGGTCATTCTTCATCCTGGACATGCTCATCACGTTGCTCATATTTAGTCTGATTATGAGCCCAAACTTATCACAGACTGTAGGGATCATTTGCTCATATTTAGTCTGATTATGAGCCCAAACTTATCACAGACTGTAGGGATCATTTGCTCATATTTAGTCTGATTATGAGCCCAAACTTATCACAGACTGTAGGGATCATTTGCTCATATTTAGTCTGATTATAAGCCCAATCTTATCACAGACTGTAGGGATCATTTGCTCATATTTAGTCTGATTATGAGCCCAAACTTATCACAGACTGTAGGGATCATTTGCTCATATTTAGTCTGATTATAAGCCCAAACTTATCACAGACTGTAGGGATCATTTGCTCATATTTAGTCTGATTATAAGCCCAAACTTATCACAGACTGTAGGGATCATTTGCTCATATTTAGTCTGATTATAAGCCCAATCTTATCACAGACTGTAGGATCATTTGTCATATTTAGTCTGATTATAAGCCCAATCTTATCACAGACTGTAGGGATCATTTGCTCATATTTAGTCTGATTATAAGCCCAATCTTATCACAGACTGTAGGGATAATTTGGTCATATTTAGTCTGATTATAAGCCCAATCTTATCACAGACTGTAGGGATAATTTGCTCATATTTAGTCTGATTATAAGCCCAATCTTATCAGCAGACTGTAGGATAATTTGGTCATATTTAGTCTGATTATAAGCCCAATCTTATCACAGACTGTAGGGATAATTTGGTCATATTTAGTCTGATTATGAGCCCAAACTTATCACAGACTGTAGGGATAATTTGGTCATATTTAGTCTGATTATAAGCCCAATCTTATCACAGACTGTAGGGATAATTTGCTCATATTTAGTCTGATTATAAGCCCAATCTTATCACAGACTGTAGGGATCATTTGCTCATATTTAGTCTGATTATAAGCCCAATCTTATCACAGACTGTAGTGATAATTTGCTCATATTTAGTCTGATTATAAGCCCAATCTTATCACAGACTGTAGTGATAATTTGCTCATATTTAGTCTGATTATAAGCCCAATCTTATCACAGACTGTAGGGATCATTTGCTCATATTTAGTCTGATTATAAGCCCAAACTTATCACAGACTGTAGTGATAATTTGCTCATATTTAGTCTGATTATAAGCCCAATCTTATCACAGACTGTAGGGATCATTTGCTCATATTTAGTCTGATTATAAGCCCAAACTTATCACAGACTGTAGTGATAATTTGCTCATATTTAGTCTGATTATAAGCCCAAACTTATCACAGACTGTAGGGATCATTTGCTCATATTTAGTCTGATTATAAGCCCAAACTTATCACAGACTGTAGTGATAATTTGCTCATATTTAGTCTGATTATAAGCCCAAACTTATCACAGACTGTAGGGATCATTTGCTCATATTTAGTCTGAAGTTCGGCCTCTACGTGTGTGTGTCATGGTTTGTATGTGTGTGTATGTTTGTGTGTGTGTGTGTGTGTGTGTGTGGAGAGATCGATCACAGTTCAGTCATCTAGCGTGAGCTTCTTGTTGACCGCATTGATCAGTGATGTCACAGCTGTTGTCAACATGTTGATCTGATGATTCTCGTGACACGGACATTGTCCTTCTAACATCAGACGTCAATTACATGATCCCATATATTGATTGTCTTCTTCTAATGTTTGGAGTATATCATTGTAAGAGAATTCTTTGTTTATGTGTTCATTCAACTATGACTTCTTGACTTGATTACTTTCCATGAACAATCATTTCACATATCAGCTGACTTGATGTGTTCATTCAACTATGACTGCTTGACTTGATTACTTTCCATCAACAATCATTTCACATATCAGCTGACTTGATGTGTTCATTCAACTATGACTACTTGACTTGATTACTTTCCATGAACAAACATTTCACATATCAGCTGACTTGATGTGTTCATTCAACTATGACTTCTTGACTTGATTACTTTCCATGAACAAACATTTCACATATCAGCTGACTTGATGTGTTCATTCAACTATGACTGCTTGACTTGATTACTTTCCATGAACAATCATTTCACATATCAGCTGACTTTATGTGTTCATTCAACTATGATGCTTGACTGGATTACTTTCCATCCAATCTATATCATATAGCTGACTTGATGTGTCATTCAACTATGATCTTGACTTGAAATTTCTTTCATCAACAATCTTTCACATATCATGACTTGTGTGTTCATTCAACTATGACTGTTGACTTTTATTACTTTTCATCAAAATCATTTCACATATCAGCTGACTTGTGTTTCATTCAAATATGTTTGCTTGACTTGATTACTTTATGTAACAATCATTTCCTATCAGCTGACTTGATGTGTTCATTCAACTTGATGCTTGACTTGATTATTTATGAACAATCATTTTCTATATCATGCTTGATGTGTTCATTCAACTATGATTGTTTGACTTGATTACTTTCTGAACATCATTTCATATCAGCTGACTTGATGTGTTCATTCAACTATACTGCTTGACTTGATTACTTTCATAATAATCCTTGGGCATCTATCAGCTGACTTGATGTCATTCAACTATGATGCTGACGATTACTTCCATCAACAATCTTTCACATATCAGCTGACTTGATGTGTTCATTCAACTATGACTGCTTGACTTGATTACTTTCCATCAACAATCATTTCACATATCAGCTGACTTGATGTGTTCATTCAACTATGACTGCTTGACTTGATTACTTTCCATCAACAATCATTTCACATATCAGCTGACTTGATGTGTTCATTCAAATATGACTGCTTGACTTGATTACTTTCCATGAACAATCATTTCACATATCAGCTGACTTGATGTGTTCATTCAACTATGACTGCTTGACTTGATTACTTTCCATGAACAATCATTTCACATATCAGCTGACTTGATGTGTTCATTCAACTATGACTGCTTGACTTGATTACTTTCCATGAACAATCATTTCACATATCAGCTGACTTGATGTGTTCATTCAACTATGACTACTTGACTTGATTACTTTCCATGAACAATCATTTCACATATCAGCTGACTTGATGTGTTCATTCAACGATGGTTGATTGATCCGTCTATCAGCTTGACTGATATCAACTGACCGTTGTGTAACCACTCGTTGACCACTCAGGTATGTAGGTTGACCACTCAGGTATGTAGGTTGACCACTCAGGTGTTGATATGATAAAAGGTGTATTCACATTGATAGTTGCAGTTTTCATTGATCGAATATATTGACTTGTAATTGTTTATAACGAGATCGCACTGAGATATCATTGGTGTGTTGTGTTTTTGTGATGTGTTTGTTTTGTGTTGTATTTTTGTGATGTGTTTGTTTGTATGTGTTTTGTGATGTGTTTTTGTGATGTTTGTTTTTGTGTTTGTGATGTGTTTTTGTGATGTGTTTGTTTTGTGATGTGTTGTTTGTTTGTATTTTGTGGTTTTTGTGATGTGTTTGTTTTGTGATGTGTTTGTTTTGTGTTGTGTTTTGTGATGTGTTTTGATGTCTTTTGTGTTGTGATGTTTTTGTGATGTGTTTTGTGATGTGTTTTTGTGATGTGTTTTTGATGTGTTTGTGTTTGTTTGTGATGTGTTTTTGTGTTGTGTTTTTGTGTTGTGTTTTTGTGTTGTGTTGTTGATGTTGTGAACGTAACATGTGTACTTGATGAGACTGAAGTAGATACAATGATATGATATAGATCACGTCTAAGGGCATCTGAAGCCCAAGCATAATCAGTAGAAATGACACACCACATGTCAACTGTATAGTACAAAGAACGAACTGCGTAGCTCCGGCAACAATCCTAGGATGTCTCTAGAAAAAAATGCAGTCGTGAACAGAACGCGGTCCTAATTTGTACCTATGACCTTCGGAATGCAAGGCAAGGGTTTAGCCACAAGGAACTACTTAGCCACAAGGAACTACTTAGCCACATGGAACTACTTAGCCACAAGGAACTACTTAGCCACATGGAACTACTCAGCCACAGAGAACTACTTAGTCACAGAGAACTACTTAGCCACAGAGAACTACTTAGCCACAGAGAACTACTCAGCCACAGAGAAGTACTTAGCCACAGAGAACTACTTAGCCACAGAGAACAACTTAGCCACAGAGAACTACTTAGCCACAGAGAACAACTAAGCTACAGAGAACTACTCAGCGACATGGAACTACTTAGCCACAGAGAACTACTCAGCGACATGGAACTACTTAGCCACAGAGAACTACTTAGCCACAGAGAACAACTAAGCGACATGGAACTACTTAGCCACAGAGAACTACTCGGCCACAGAGAACTACTCGGCCACATGGAACTACTTAGCCACAGAGAATTACTCGGTCACAGAGAACTACTTATCCACAGAGAACAACTAAGCTACATGGAGTTACTCAGCCACAGAGAACTACTGAGCCACATGGAACTACTTAGCCACAGAGAACTACTTAGCCACAGAGAACTACTCGGCCACAGAGAACTACTCGGCCACAGAGAACTACTCGGCCACATGGAGCTACTTAACCACATGGAGCTACTTAGGCACATGGAGCTACTTAGCCACATGGAGCTACTTAGCCACATGGAACTACTTAGCCACAGAGAACTACTTAGCCACAGAGAACTACTCGGCCACAGAGAACTACTCGGCCACAGAGAACTACTCGGCCACAGAGAACTAATTAGCCACATGGAACTACTTAGTCACAGAGAACTACTTAGTCACAGAGAACTACTTAGCCACAGAGAACTACTTAGCCACATGGAACTACTTAGCCACATGGAACTACTTAGCCACATGGAACTACTTAGCCACAGAGAACTACTTAGCTACAGAGAACTACTTAGCCACAGAGAACTACTCAGCCACAGAGAACTACTCAGCCACAGAGAACTATTTCAGCACAGAGAACTACTTAGTCACAGAGAACTACTCGGCCACAGAGAACTACTCGGCCACAGAGAACTACTTAGCCACAGAGAACTACTTAGCCACAGAGAACTACTCGGCCACAGAGAACTACTTAGCCCCAGATAACTACTTAGCCACAGAGAACTACTTAGCCACAGAGAACTACTTAGCCACAGAGAACTACTTAGTCAGAGAGAACTACTTAGCCACAGAGACCTACTTAGCCACAGAGAACTACTTAGCCACAGAGAACTACTTAGCCACAGAGAACTACTTAGCCACATGAAACTACTTAGCCACAGAGAATACTACTCAGCCTACAATGGAACTACTTAGCCACAGGAACTACTTAGCCACAGAGAACTACTTAGCCACAGAGAACTACTTAGCCACAGAGAACAATTAAGCTACATATAACTACTTAGTCAGAGAAACTTCCATGTAAGACCATGTATGAATGAAGTACCATCAAGAGCATGTATTCAATATACAGCTACATTGGTGACTTGGTCTGGGATAACATGTGTTACTTGGGCTATGCTCGTATAACAGTCGATTTTACCAATAGTAAACGTGATACTGTGTGTAGAGTTGACGCCATTTATACACGTCTTTCTCTCTCTCTCTCTCTCTCTCTCTCTCTCTCTCTGTGTGTGTCTGTGTGATCTTCTATTTAACAGCTTGTATTTACGCCCAACATTCCTCTCATTTGTGTGTGTGTTCTCTTTCTATTGAGAACATTTGCAAGTATGAATCATTTCTCTATCCAAACATTGATGTCAACACACGACGGAGTGAAGTGTTAGTTAGTGGTGGTTACCTGCACTAACTTTCACACATGTGTGTGTGTGTGTGTGTGTGTCGGTGATATGGAAATCAATTTGCAACATAGGAGCCGTAGTTATATGTTTATTGTGAATTTAAAGTTCTTTATAGTTGATTAAAGGTACACTACGCACCTGTGACAGGTAGATACATTGTGTGCTTACCTGAGTCTATTCAAATGAATGTAAGTTTCTACTTTTAGTTTCAAATTTCATGTCAACAGATGAGTTTATTATAGTTGTCTTTTGTGCAAGTTCACATAACTGGGCCGCCGTCACATAGCTGGGCCACCGGCACATAGCTGGGCCGCCGTCCCATAGCCGGGCCACCCTCACAAAGCTTGATAAGTATTTCTGAACAGATAACAGTAATATTGCATGCTGACAGTACCATTTACTCACTGATTATAAACACGTGTAACGTCCGTCCTCAGGTGAATTGATGTCATTAGTTTTTTTGTTGTTGATAATTATTTAACACCAACCACTAGCAGATATTCTAGACTAGTACTGTCTAACGTTTTTTATATATTGATGTGCTGCTGCTGCATCCAACTAATGACATTGATGTCAGGTCGCTATTGATAATTTGCAATAATAGTAATATTAATAACAATAACAGTAATCAAGTCATAGTAACTTGAATGACATATGAAAACGTAATACTAACTACTTGAGTAAACATAATAACATATGTTTGTTTAGCATTGTTCTAAATGAATGGTACAGTGTCCAGCAGGTCTATCAAAACGTAGGTCAACAGTCCAGGAGATAATATTATGTATTATATGTCAATATCATTTCATTATAACAATATGGACAAAAGAAACCTGTTTATTTCCTTCATAATTTGTTGGAAGGAATGTACACACAAGTGTGTAGTTGGTATATCTTTATGATATAATTTGTTGGAAGGAATGTACACACATAGTGTGTAGTTGGTATATCTTTATGATATAATTTGTTGGAAGGAATGTACACACATAGTGTGTAGTTGGTATATCTTTATGATAAACTAGATAAATTCTAATAGTTGTCAGACCAGGACCACAACGTCAAGTCAACCATGCTAGTCTCTGTCAAGTCAACCATGCTAGTCTCTGTCAAGTCAACCATGCTAGTCTCTGTCAAGTCAACCATGCTAGTCTCTGTCAAGTCAACCATGCTAGTCTCTGTCAATTCAACCATGCTAGTCTCTGTCAAGTCAACCATGCTAGTCTCTGTCAAGTCAACTATGCTAGTCTCTGTCAAATCAACCATGCTAGTCTCTGTCAAGTCAACTATGCTTGTCTCTGACATATGAAGTGCACCGATCAGGACACATATTTGTTGTGCATGTTGCTGGCTCCGTCTGTCTCGCAAGAATAAACAACATGTCAGCTATATGTGATTATGTTTTGTGACTGTCAGGTTATCTACAGTTTTTCATGAACTTCTGATGTTTTGGTTTGAGGATTTCACACTTCCGTCACTCTCTACCCCACACTACATCCCACCACATGCCACCACATCCCACCTCATCCCACCACATGCCACCTCATCCCACCACATCCCACCTCATCCCACCACATGCCACCTCATCCCACCACATCCCACCTCATCCCACCACATCCCACCTCATCCCACCACATGCCACCACATGCTTGGTTAGGTAATCGTCCAGTGTTGCTCATGATTCTCGCCCGTGTGGTGCCGGGACCCGCAAGGTAGCAAAGAATAGTACCACTGCGACCTACAAGGCATGTCATGAGAGGCGACTGAGGTAGAGGCCTAGAGATCTTGTAACCCTGGACGTGTGTAGTACAAACCAAACATTCAGATATGTCACCATCAATCAACATGATCATGATGTTATCACTTGAATATATCTTACACAACTATGACTTCATGTTGTTGACGTTGGTATAACCGATTGTTGTCATGTCATGCGTGTAGAAGCACACATCAGATGTATCTCTTTGATCGTCAACCTGTGTACAGGTGGGCGTACCTGGCATCCAGGGGAGTTTAACTAATCTTGACTGACGAGTTATCGTTATCTAACGTCCACCTATTTTACTTCACTTGGGCGGAGATTGGGATTGGAGACAACACATTGTATCTCTCTAATTATTGGTGTTCCAAATATTTCAATTGCAGTTCATCATCATCAAGTAGCTTGTCACTTCCGGAACTTGGCTCACATGACATCAGTCCTGAAAAAAACTCTGTTCTGGGCAAGTTGACCGGCATCAGCAGCAGTCATTCTCAAATCAATGACATCTTGCACACATCGTCTTCTAAGTCTTCCTCTCATTCTTCTTCCAGGCATCATTCCCTCCAAAATTATCTTCTCTAGGCACTCATGTCGTTTGATGTGTTCGAAATATTTAATTTTCCGTGGTTATTTTGGGATTTCAATTGCAATTGCTACATCACAATATACGAAATAGGTAATAGGTAATATAGTTTTCCAAAAGCCACGTTCGTTATTGCAGACAGTTTCACGTGCGAGTCCCGTAATATTATCTATGCCATTATCTGCAAGCGGTGCAACAAGGCCTATATTGGGGAAACCGCCAGGAGACTCAGTGACCGATTCGCCCAACACTTGCGCGATATACGCCAATGCTCTGTGACCCTGTAGCTACCCATTTCAATGATACTGGCCATTCAGAAGCTTGCGATGTCCAGGTCACAGCCATCCGATCATGTTCCTCTGATGATCGTAGTCGATTTACTCCGGAGAACCGTTTTATTTCGTAAGTGTGTGTGTGTGTGCGTGTCTGTCTGTTGGAGATGTTTAGTATACTTCCGGATGTAATTCGAACTTGAAATGTGGCAACAGTTGCTGTTTAGTTTATGTGATAAACATTCGAGCTGATATGAATGGAATATGAGTTTGGCTTCAATGCTCATACACAAGTTAGATCTGTTTACACCCGAAGTATATGCGGTCATGGGGACTTCATGTGACATAAAATATATGTAAATAAATTCTTCTATGTTATTTTACGTAATGACAAAAATAGCTGCATATTTGTTTTTTTGTAATTGAGAGAATTTCACCTTGCATACCTTACACGGCATACCTTAAATACATACACTACATGCATACCTTACATACACTACACTACATACATACACTACATGCATACCTTACATACATACACTACATGCATACCTTACATACACTACACTACATACATACACTACATGCATACCTTACATACATACACTACATGCATACACTACACTACACTACATACATACACTCATGCATACCTTACATACATACACTACATCAACACTACATGCATACCTTACATGCACACTACATAGCATACTTATATACACTACACTACATACATACACTAGTCAATTGATATTCATCACCATAGTCAATTGATATTTAGAATGGATTTCAATTGAATCATTCTATTTCTCATTCTTCTCCTCCATTTTTCTTCTTCTTCTTCTTCTTCTTGTGGACGTTGTGATTTGTTGAACTGTTGTTGTTTATGTTTACAATGAGCAACGTGGTATAACTTCAACACATTTCAAATCTCAGTATGTTATATTTCAACTATGAAAGCTGGAGATCTTTGAGGTTATCCACTCTCTGTATCTGTGTGTGTCTGTTGTCTCTCATGTGACATATTCTCTTTGACATCACTGATGTCTCTGGTCGTGTTCACATCACTGATTCTGGTCTGTTCATCACTGATGTCTTTGGGCGTGTTGACATCACTGATGTCTCTGGTCGTGTTGACATCGCTGATGTCTCTGGTCGTGTTGACATCGCTGATGCGGTGTGACATCCTGTGTTCTGGTCAAGTTGAGATTGACTAGTTTACCTACTGTATCATCCATCCACTGAAATATGTCATCATTTGGTTTACTCCTCCAAGAAGCTTCTATCAGGCTGGAGAGATGTACGCATGTAACTAAGTCCATCATTATTGCTTGATTAATTAATAAATAGGTCTGTCATCATTGCACTTCCGGTGAAGAAATGTTTTCGCCGCCGATATCTTTGAACTCGAACACGAGCCCTACACTTTATCGTCCATCTCCGACAGGACTAGTTACTCGATCTCACCTACAATGACATCAGGAATCACTGGAAAATAGCCAGATGTCCCTACACACGATATACACACGATATAGACACAATATGTACACTAGAATACACACAAAAACCAGATAGTGTATCAAGTTGGGAGGGGGATAATAGCATGACAGAAGAAACATAAATAAGTCAGTTTTGCACAATAAATACATTAATGATATCCCATAGTTATATTTCCTGGTCAAACCTGGACACTGACGCATCAAACTATAGAAGAAAACTAGTCATGACAGAGATGAAGTGATTACGCAGAATGTTGGGTCTATCAAGAAGAGACCGGTTGAGAAGTAAAGACATTAAGAAAAAAGTGGGTACAACATCAGCATGGAAAATTCATCAAGAAACAATAAATGAAATGGTTGGGCCACATAAGCAGATTACCAACAGACAGTGCGCATCAAAGAGAAATGTTACTCCCATACAATGGATACAAAGCAAACGATCGTCCTCGTATAAGGTGGATCTCAGAGATAACAGAGGCGACGAAAATAGTTTATGAAGTGCACACAAACGCCAGTTCTAGAAATCTCTTCTTATCTTGACACTGTGAGACGACAAAACATGATTAGACAAGCGAACACAAACACCCGTTCTAGAAATCTCTTCTTATCATGACACTGTGAGACAACAACATATGATTAGACAAGCGCACACAAACACCCGTTCTAGAAATCTCTTCTTATCTTGACACTGTGAGACTACAAAACATGATTAGACAAGCGCACACAAACGCCCGTTCTAGAAATATCTTCTTATCTTGACACTGTGAGACGACAAAACATGATTAGACAAGCGCACACAAACGCCCGTTCTAGAAATCTCTTATCTTGACACTGAGACGACAAAACATGATTAGACAAGCGCACACAAACGCTCGTTCTAGAAATCTCTTGTTATCTTGACACTGTGAGACGACAAAACATTATTAGACAAGCGCACACAAACACCCGTTCTAGAAATCTCTTCTTATCTTGACACTGTGAGACGACAAAACATGATTAGACAAGCGCACACAAACACCCGTTCTAGAAATCTCTTATCTTGACACTGTGAGACGACAAAACATGATTAGACAAGCGCACACAAACGCCCGTTCTAGAAATCTCTTCTTATCTTGACACTGTGAGACGACAAAACATGATTAGACAAGCGCACACAAACGCCCGTTCTAGAAATCTCTTCTTATCTTGACACTGTGAGACGACAAAACATGATTAGACAAGCGCACACAAACGCCCGTTCTAGAAATCTCTTCTTATCTTGACACTGTGAGACGACAAAACATGATTAGACAAGCGCACACAAACGCCCGTTCTAGAAATCTCTTCTTATCTTGACACTGTGAGACGACAAAACATGATTAGACAAGCGCACACAAACGCCCGTTCTAGAAATCTCTTCTTATCTTGACACTGTGAGACGACAAAACATGATTAGACAAGCGCACACAAACGCCCGTTCTAGAAATCTCTTATCTTGACACTGTGAGACGACAAAACATGATTAGACAAGCGCACACAAACGCCCGTTCTAGAAATCTCTTATCTTGACACTGTGAGACGACAAAACATGATTAGACAAGCGGACACAAACGCCCGTTCTAGAAATCTCTTATCTTGACACTGTGAGACGACAAAACATGATTAGACAAGCGCACACAAACACCCGTTCTAGAAATCTCTTCTTATCTTGACACTGTGAGACGACAAAACATGATTAGACAGGCGCACACAAACACCCGTTCTAGAAATCTCTTCTTATCTTGACACTGTGAGACGACAAAACATGATTAGACAAGCGCACACAAACGCCCGTTCTAGAAATCTCTTCTTATCTTGACACTGTGAGACGACAAAACATGATTAGACAAGCGCACACAAACGCCCGTTCTAGAAATCTCTTCTTATCTTGACAATGTGAGACGACAAAACATGATTAGACAAGCGCACACAAACGCCCGTTCTAGAAATCTCTTCTTATCTTGACACTGTGAGACGACAAAACATGATTAGACAAGCGCACACAAACGCCCGTTCTAGAAATCTCTTCTTATTTTGACACTGTGAGACGACAAAACATGATTAGACAAGCGCACACAAACGCCCGTTCTAGAAATCTCTTCTTATCTTGACACTGAGACGACAAAACATGATTAGACAAGCGCACACAAACACCCGTTCTAGAAATCTCTTCTTATCTTGACACTGTGAGACGACAAAACATGATTAGACAAGCGCACACAAACGCCCGTTCTAGAAATCTCTTCTTATCTTGACACTGTGAGACGACAAAACATGATTAGACAAGCGCACACAAACGCCCGTTCTAGAAATCTCTTCTTATCTTGACACTGTGAGACGACAAAACATGATTAGACAAGCGCACACAAACGCCCGTTCTAGAAATCTCTTCTTAACTTGACACTGTGAGACGACAAAACATGATTAGACAAGCGCACACAAACGCCCGTTCTAGAAATCTCTTATCTTGACACTGTGAGACGACAAAACATGATTAGAGAAAACAAGAACCCCCACAGTTCACTTCAAATAATTTCTCAAACAAGATGGTGTCCTCTATTTGAAACAGTTTGAAAAACCTTGATCTCTAGCAGCTTCCCCGCCCGTGTCTGTGATTTTTCCCAAAGCTATGGTAAAATTGTGTTATTGTCCGTTTGTCAGTGTGTGTGTGTGTGTGTTGTATCTAGTCTGCATAGAGTAGCAGTTCCGACAGAATGTCAGCAAATATGACGGAAACGTAGAGGGTGTCAGAGGTTGGAACTTGAGTAATGCGTACACAGTGACACATACACTGCCGACAGAATGTACACACACACAGACTCGTCGTCGGTGATGTCAGTTACTGTGTTGTGTGTTGTTTGATTCTTCTAGTAGCAGCACATCTGTCTGTCAGTGTGTAGTTGTGGTGTAAGCTGTGCGAGCTATGTGCATGCGTTTAGTGGTAGTATGTGCTACATGTTGTTGGTAACGTATGTTTGGGACACACTTTCAAGTTGATTCATTTGGAGACTTCACTTACCATTATAATTATTATTGTACCAGTGTCACGGCCGTTAATTAATATTAAGGTACCAGTCAAAGCTGTTAATTAATATTAAGGTACCAGTCAAAGCTGTTAATTAATATTAAGGTACCAGTCAAAGCTGTTAATTAATATTAAGGTACCAGTCAAAGCCGTTAATTAATATTAAGGTACCAGTCAAATCCGTTAATTAATATTAAGGTACCAGTCAAATCCGTTAATTAATATTAAGGTACCAGTCAATCCAATTAATATTAAGGTACCAGTCAAAGCTGTTATTATTTAAGGTACCAGTCAAGCTGTTAATTATATTAAGGTACCAGACAAAGCTGTTAATCTAATTTTAATGGCACCAGTCAAGCTGTTAATTAATAAGGTACCAGTCAAATCCGTTAATTAATATTAAGGTACCAGTCAAAGCCGTTAATTAATATTAAGGTACCAGTCAAAGCTGTTAATTAATAAGGTACCAGTCAAAGCTGTTAATTAATAAGGTACCAGTCAAATCCGTTAATTAATATTAAGGTACCAGTCAAAGCCGTTAATTAATATTAAGGTACCAGTCAAAGCTGTTAATTAATAAGGTACCAGTCAAATCCGTTAATTAATATTAAGGTACCAGTCAAAGCCGTTAATTCAAATGAGGGCATCATTCATATTTTTTATATGAAGATTTAATTTATCACCATAATTGTTATTTGGAAGTCTCTGTGGAGCCGATGATAGGGTTCGCCTCCTCGTGGAGCCAGTTCATGGGCTCGCCTCCTCGTGGAGCCGATGATAGGTTCGCCTCCTCGTGGAGCCGATGATAGGGCTCGCCTCCTCGTGGAGCCGATGATAGGGTCGCCTCCCCTCGTGGAGCCGAGATAGGGCTCGCCTCCCTCGTGGAGCCTTGAGAGATAGGGCTCGCCTCCTCGTGGAGCCGATGATAGGGTCTGCCTCCCTCGTGGAGCCGAGATAGGGCTCGCCTCCCTCGTGGAGCCGAGAATAGGGGCTAGCCTCCCTCGTGGAGCCATCGAGATATCTTTTTCAGAAATCACTGATGCTCAGTGTTGTAAGATCTCAGTGTTGATAAGATCTCGTGAGCTCGTTGATCGGATAGATCTCAGTGTTGATAAGATCTCAGCTGTTGATAAGATCTCAGTGTTGATAAGATCTCAGTGTTGATAAGATCTCAGTGTAGATAAGATCTCAGTGTTGATAAGATCTCAGTGTTGATAAGATCTCAGTGTAGATAAGATCTCAGTGTTGATAAGATCTCAGTGTTGATAAGATCTCAGTGTTGATAAGATCTCAGTGTAGATAAGATCTCAGTTGATAAGATCTAGTGTTGATAAGATCTCAGATGTTGATAAGATCTCAGTGTTGATAAGATCTCAGTGTTGATAAGATCTCAGTGTTGATAAGATCGAGTTTCTACTGATGGTAAAACCACCATGGAAGGAGACATCCCTGCAAAGAGGAGAAGAGGAAGACAACGGAGAAGATGGATTCAGGAAGTAACTGATGATTTGGTCATGACGTCTGTAGAAGTTGAATATCTGACCTATAAGAGAGAGAGACATGAGGAAGTATTAGAGTTGCAAAGTTACACACTCAGTACAAGATATTTGATGATGACCCATTGTCATGTTTATTCATTAATGCTAAAACATCACGTTTATTAATTAATGCTAAAACATCACGTTTATTCATTAATGCTAAAACATCACGTTTATTAATGTCTTGATTGTTTTTTTATAATGAGTAATGAACGTTCAACAGCATTTTTATACCTACTTTGTGTTACCAGAGCCAAACATGGACAATGAGCAAAGCGCAGTCACAAAAATAACTACATGTGAAATGCGTTGCCTGCGAAAAGTTATAAACAACACCAGAAAAAATAAAGTTACCAACATCAGCATAAGAAAGAAAGTTGGCACAAAACAGTGCTTGAATTACATAGAGAAACAAAGAATGAAATGGTTTGCCATAATAGAATGCATCAAACTACAGTATACAAGTCTTATACAACAGAACATCGGAAGAGGCGAGAGAAGACCACAAAGGATGGTTAATGGCTAAGAATCCTGTGAAGAACAAAAATAACAATCATACAACCAGAACAGCAGACAAAACGAAAACTACGACACGGTAACCCCGGTAGCAGTGTGACGACACTGGCACAACCCGTAGCAGGTGACGACACTGGGCACAACCGAGCGAGGTGACGACACTGAGCAACAACCTGGTAGCGTGTGAAGCAGACCTGGAGCAACAATCAGGTAGCAGTGACGACACTAGGCAACAACCGGTAGCAGATATACGACACTGGGCAACAACCCGGTAGCAGTGTGACGACACTGGGCAACAACCCGGTAGCGTTGACGACCTGGACAACAACCCGGTAGCAGGGCGACCTGGACAACAACCCGTAGCAGGTGCGACCGGGCCAACCGGCAGTGGCACTGGCACACGTACAGTGCGACCTGGGCACCGGTAACGTGTGACGAGGCCACCCGGTAGCAGTGTGACGCCTGGACAACAACCCGGTAACGTGTGACGACCTGGGCACAACCCGGTAGCAGTGGACGACCGACACAACGGTAGCAGTGTAACGACCTGGGCACAACCCGGTAGCAGTGTGACGCAGGGACAACCCGAGCAGTGACGACTGGGCAGCAACCGTCAGTGTGACGATCAAAAGAAGAGATGAACGTTGTCAAAGATCACGTTTATTCATTAATATCAGGAAGTGAGTGTTTATTCATGAATGTTTGCGTAATAGCCACGTTTATTAATGCCATTAAACTAGTTGCATGTCAAATTGTTATCTCCGTCCCGTGTGTGTGTGTGTGTGTGTGTGTTCTCTCTCTGTGGTGTTAATCAAGTCACGTTTAAGCTGGTGTTAGTTGAGTTTGGTAGCGTCGTTGCCTCTGTTTGTTTAGTGGTGTCAGTTCAAACTTTGCCAGAAATGTTACCCAGTCCACACGTAGAGCATTGACAGTTCATGTAGACATATAACGGAGAGAGTTCAATCTTCTAAGCACTTGTTACCCAGTCCACACGTAGAGCATTGACAGTTCATGTAGACATATAACGGAGAGTTCAATCTTCTAAGCACTTGTTACCCAGTCCACACGTAGAGCATTGACAGTTCATGTAGACATATAACGGAGAGAGTTCAGTCTTCTAAGCACTTGTTACCCAGTCCACACGTAGAGCATTGACAGTTCATGTAGACATATAACAGAGAGAGAGTTCAGTCTTCTAAGCACTTTATCTTATAATTTCTTCTATTTCTTCTTTCTCTTCATCTCTTCATGCGGATACTAATAATAATGTATAGTTGTAGAGCCAGGTATGTGAGACTATGTATTGTGTGAGCCAGGTATGTGAGACTATGTATTGTGAGCCAGGTATGAGAGACTATGCATTGTGAGCCAGGTATGTGAGCAAGGTATGAGAGACCACGTGTTGTGTGTGCCAGGTATGAGAGACTCATGCTTGTGTGAGCCAGGTATGTGAGCCAGGTATGAGAGACCATGTGTTGTGTGAGCCAGATATGTGAGACTAGGTATTGTGTGAGCCAGGTATGTGAGACTATGTGTTGTGTGAGCCAGGTATATGAGCAAGGTATGAGAGACCATGTGTTGTGTGAGCAAGGTATGAGAGACCATGTGTTGTGTGAGCCAGGTATGTGAGACCATGTGTTGTGTGAGCCAGGTATGTGAGACCATGTGTTGTGTGAGCCAGGTATGTGAGACTATGTGTTGTGTGAGCCAGGTATGTGAGCAAGGTATGAGAGACCGTGTGTTGTGTGAGCAAGGTATGAGAGACCATGTGTTGTGTGAGCCAGGTATGTGAGACAATGTGTTGTGTGAGCCAGGTATGTGAGGCAATGTGTTGTGTGTGCCAGGTATGTGAGACAATGTGTTGTGTGTGCCAGGTATGTGAGACAATGTGTGTGTGAGCCAGGTATGTGAGACAATGTGTTGTGTGTGCCAGGTATGTGAGACCATGTGTTGTGTGAGCCAGGTATGTGAGACCATGTGTTGTGTGAGCCAGGTATGTGAGACCATGTGTTGTGTGAGCCAGGTATGTGAGACAATGTGTTGTGTGAGCCAGGTATGTGAGCAAGGTATGTGAGACCATGTGTTGTGTGAGCCAGGTATGTGAGACCATGTGTTATGTGCCAGGTATGTGAGACAATGTGTTGTGAGCCAGGTATGTGAGACAATGTGTTGTGTGAGCCAGGTATGTGAGACAATGTTTTGTGAGCCAGGTATGTGAGACTAGGTATTGTGTGACCCAGGTATGTGAGACTATGTGTTGTGTGAGCCAGGTATGTGAGACAATGTGTTGTGAGCCAGGTATGTGAGACAATGTGTTGTGTGAGCCAGGTATGTGAGACAATGTGTTGTGTGAGCCAGGTATGTGAGACCATGTGTTGTGTGAGCCAGGTATGTGAGACCATGTGTGGAGCCAGGTATGTGAGACAATGTGTTGTGTGAGCCAGGTATGTGAGACAATGTGTTGTGAGCCAGGTATGTGAGACAATGTGTTGTGAGCCAGGTATGTGAGACAATGTGTTGTGAGCCAGGTATGTGAGACAATGTGTTGTGTGAGCCAGGTATGTGAGACAATGTGTTGTGTGAGCCAGGTATGTGAGACAATGTGTGTGAGCCAGGTATGTGAGACAATGTGTTGTGAGCCAGGTATGTGATACAATGTGTTGTGTGAGCCAGGTATGTGAGACAATGTGTTGTGAGCCAGGTATGTGAGACAATGTGTTGTGTGAGCCAGGTATGTGAGACAATGTGTGTGTGAGCCAGAGATGTGAACATGTTGTGAGCCAGGTATGTAGACAATGTGTGAGTGAGCAGGTATGTGAGACAATGTTTGGTAAAGCCAGGTATTGGAAAGTGTATGCCAGGTACTGTGATGCAATTGTTGACTCAGTCATGTGAGATAAT
Source organism: Arion vulgaris (assembly GCA_020796225.1). Taxonomy (NCBI): domain Eukaryota; kingdom Metazoa; phylum Mollusca; class Gastropoda; order Stylommatophora; family Arionidae; genus Arion; species Arion vulgaris. The sequence continues at coordinate 112,580,177 of CM036753.1, read as the reverse complement.
GTGTGTGTGTTTCTTGTGAGACAATGTAGTTTAGCTGGTATGTGAGATAATGTAGCTGTGTGGCTCATGTGTTATGTGAGACAAATGTTGTAGAGCCAGTAGTGAGACATTGCGTTTGTAGTTAAGTAGAGACAATCTGTCTAGACTTGTACCAGTCATGTAGACATTGTCAGTTCAGTGCATTGAGACAATGTGCATTGTGTGAGCCAGTCAGTAGAGCAATGTGACAGTTCATGTAGACAATCGTGTAGTGAGTCAGTCTGTGAGCACTTGTTAGTCCCCAGGCATTGAGACAATGTTTGAGCTCAGGTATGGAGACTAATGTTGTAGCCAGGCATGTGAGACAATGTAGCTTGTGAGCCAGGTATAGAGACCATATCATTTTGTCTTCAGCTTTCATGTGAACAATAATGTTGTTGTGAGCCAGGTATGTGAGACTATGTTTGTGTGAGCCAGGTATGTGAGACATGTGTTGTGAGCCAGGTATGGAGACATGCTTGTGTGTGTATGCAGACAATGTGAGTGCAGGTATGTGAGACAATGTGTTGTGTGCCAGGTATGGAGACTATGCGTTGTGTGAGCCAGGTATGTGAGCAATGGGCTGTGTGTAGCAGTTATGTGAGACTATGTGTTGTGTGGCCAGTATGTGAGACAATGGTTGGGACCAGGTGTGTGAGCAGGTATTGTGAGCAAGGTATGGAGACATGTGTTGTGTGAGCCAGGTATGTGAGACTATGTGTTGTGTGAGCCAGGTATGTGAGACCATGTGTTGTGTGAGCCAGGTATGTGAGACCATGTGTTGTGTGAGCCAGGTATGTGAGACAATGTGTTGTGAGCCAGGTATGTGAGACAATGTGTTGTGTGTGTAAGTTATGTTTATGAGAAGTTATCAATCGATACTACTCACCATCTCCCAGCTATCTATGCCCACAAGTGTGTACGTACATGAGACACAGTTGAGTAATGCTATCCTGTGTCAGGAGTCTAGCTAACAGATCGCGTAAACAAGACCACAAGTCCGTCCGTTTGTAATTGTTGTTCATATTTCATAATTTTGTAACAAATGTCCGCACTCCCCCACCACCGTCTGATTCCACGGTACACTCCCACATAACTGTGTTGATATGTTAGTTGTGTCTAGAAGATATCAATTCCTGGAACCAGGTACTAACAGACAAGTAGTCCAGGTGATTGATTGATATATTCTGTTATTGGATTGTGTGTTGAGTGTTTTCAAATCAGGAATACAGTCTACACATATCTCAATACATTTACTAGGAAAACGGTGCACACACACACACACACACACACACAAACATATGTTGTGAATAAATCAATACTGGGGACATATTTCATTGTGGGGATGTATGTACACAAGTTACAGTTGACTGAGTTTAGAAACTGGTTTGTTATGAATTCTATCCAGTTTTATGTATAAGTAAATGGATTATTCAGTTATCAGGTACCGTCTCCGCATCGATTGTTGGTTGTTGTGTACCTCCAACATTCTCTGTCCCTTGCTTTCATGTTGTACTCTACAAGTCTGCCATCTTGTGTTACACTCTACAAGTCTGCCATCTTGTGTTACACTCTACAAGTCTGCCATCTTGTGTTACATTCTACAAGTTTGCCATCTTGTGTTACATTCTACAAGTTTGCCATCTTGTGTTACACTCTACAAGTCTGCCATCTTGTGTTACACTCTACAAGTCTGCCATCTTGTGTTACATTCTACAAGTCTGCCATCTTGTGTTACACTCTACAAGTCTGCCATCTTGTGTTACACTCTACAAGTCTGCCATCTTGTGTTACACTCTACAAGTCTGTCATCTTGTGTTACACTCTACAAGTCTGCCATCTTGTGTTACATTCTACAAGTCTGCCATCTTGTGTTACACTCAACAAGTCTGCCATCTTGTGTTACACTCTACAAGTCTGCCATCTTGTGTTACACTCTACAAGTTTGCCATCTTGTGTTACACTCTACGCGTCTGTAATCTTGTGTTACACTCTACAAGTCTGCCATCTTGTGCTACACTCTACAAGTCTGTAATCTTGTGTTACACTCTACAAGTCTGCCATCTTGTGTTACATTCTACAAGTTTGCCATCTTGTGTTACACTCTACAAGTCTGTAATCTTGTGTTACATTCTACAAGTTTGCCATCTTGTGTTACACTCTACAAGTCTTATCATTAGTTCATTTCTTGATGTCTCCCTCCGACATGTGTGTTTAGATATTCCTCTAGTACGTCGACCTTCAACTTTCACCTTCTATTCATGTCATCATCAAGGTTTCATGTCTCAAGGATGTGTCCAACATATTTTATTTGTTACATTTTTATTGAGTGTAGACATTCTTTCTTCATTAGTAAACGTTTTCTAAAACTTCTTGTCATATGTACTACTATCACACAGTACGAAATGAATAGTATACACTTGAGATATATGATATCTTACACATTATGTACATTGTAGTTGTTACCTGAGATACATGATATCTAACACTTTATGTACATTGTAGTTGCTACCTGAGATATATGATATCTTACACTTTATGTACATTGTAGTTGCTACCTGAGATACATGATATCTAACACTTTATGTACATTGTAGTTGCTACCTGAGATACATGATATCTTACACTTTATGTACATTGTAGTTGCTACTCATATCCATCACGAGTGATGATGAACACAATTTGTCATCCAAGTTAATGTAGTTGCATTATGTCTGTCTGTGTGTGCGTAGATGACTAGTGAGCTCGATGCCAGCCTGAAATGTTCTTGTATAATGTGGGCAAGGAGTACTTGTATTTATAGGCAGTTTTACTGTTTTTCTATGTTGATGTTTCTGTTTCGTTCATGTTTTACCTGCCTGGTAGGCCGAAGAGATGGGAACGTTTACCGCTACGCAGTTCATGTTCTACCTGCCTGGTAGGCCGAAGAGATGGGAACGTTTACCGCTACGCAGTTCATGTTCTACCTGCCTGGTAGGCCGAAGAGATGGGATCGTTTACCGCTACGTAGTTCATGTTCTACCTGCCTGACAGGCCGAAGAGATGGGAACGTTTACCGCTACGTAGTTCATGTTCTACCTGCCTGGTAGGCCGAAGAGATGGGAACGTTTACCGCTACGCAGTTCATGTTCTACCTGCCTGGTAGGCCGAAGAGATGGGAACGTTTACCGCTACGTAGTTCATGTTCTACCTGCCTGGCAGGCCGAAGAGATGGGATCGTTTACCGCTACGTAGTTCATGTTCTACCTGCCTGGTAGGCCGAAGAGATGGGATCGTTTCCGCTACGTAGTTCATGTTCTACCTGCCTGGCAGGCCGAAGAGATGGGAACGTTTACCGCTACGTAGTTCATGTTCTACCTGCCTGACAGGCCGAAGAGATGGGATCGTTTACCGCTACGTAGTTCATGTTCTACCTGCCTGGCAGTCCGAAGAGATGGGAACGTTTACCGCTACGTAGTTCATGTTCTACCTGCCTGACAGGCCGAAGAGATGGGAACGTTTACCGCTACGTAGTTCATGTTCTACCAGCCTGGCAGGCCGAAGAGATGGGAACGTTTACCGCTACGTAGTTCATGTTCTACCTGCCTGGTAGACCGAAGAGATGGGAACGTTTACCGCAGTTCACCATACAAGTCTTTTTGGTATTCTGTAATCCGGCATTCGAGCCACATGTCCTGCCCATCGTGTCTGGGACTGCATCAAGATTGTATAGATGCTGGAGAGAGCAGCTCTCTTTAGGACTTGGATATCTGGGATCATATCCTGCCATTTGATGTTCATTATTTTTCTGAGGCAGACTGTGAATGTGGTTTAGCTTCCTTGCGTGTTGCTGATTCGGATGTGTGAATAAGTACTGGGAGCACCACAGCTCGATATACCTTCAGTTTTGTAGTTTGTCCAATACCACATCTCTTCCAGACGTTTCTATGTAGTCTCTCACATTATAGTAGTTGTAGTATGAATAATCGTGTTTACCATTATCTGTTCCTACATCGCCACTAGTATTTAATACTATCAAAATCATCAAATCAAATCACACGTTATGCCGCTTTATTCGTCCGTGTTATCGATACATTTGTCAACACTATAGTAACACATGTACGAGCTGTGTAGTAACACATTTCCGACCTGTGTAGTAACATATTTCCGACCTTTGTAGTAACACATGTCCGACCTGTGTAGTAACACATGTCCGACTTGTGTAGTAACACATGTCCGAGCTGTGTAGTAACAATTAGACAAGGTGTGCACACATGTCCGAGCTGTGTAGTAACAATTAGACAAGGTGTGCACACATGTCCGAGCTGTGTAGTAACAATTAGACAAGGTGTGCACACATGTCCGACTTGTGTAGTAACAATTAGACAAGGTGTGCACACATGTCCAACTTGTGTAGTAACAATTAGACAAGGTGTGCACACATGTCTGACTTGTGTAGTAACAATTAGACAAGGTGTGCACATACTATTTCTCACACTATGTCACTGACTTCTCCTTCTTCTTCTTCTCTTCCACCATTTACTTCTTTGTATCACTTTGTATCACTTTGTATCACTGACTGACATGGTCAAATATTTTCTACGATTTGTTTACCACGATGTAGATATAGACAGTATTATGGTTGATTAAAAACCGAACTGTTCTGTAAATATAACACTAATTTGACATGAAACAACACGGACGCTTTGAACGGCGATTGAATTATTTGAATAGATAATCTTGCCGCAGACTGTGACTGCTGGTACAGAATGTGTGAAATCAAAACATAATAGAAACGAGGTTATGTTGCTTCATGGTGCTGCCGCCTTCTGATGCATATTTCTGTATGACATGATGTCAGTGGGTCGTGGGTCGAACTATATAACTGTGTACAAAAACATATGTGCGTCCTCATTTAATGTACAATAAGACTGTTAGCGAGTCAATGTGCTGTTTCTTTCAATAATCAACATAGATACCAATGGAGGAGAGTTGCTTAGACAAGTGCACTAATGCAGATGGGAGTTTATAATTTCATGCCGCGGAAAACGGCTGCCGTGTACAATAGTTCTGATACGCTCGGTGGTAACTCATACGACAGCTCAACATGTTCTTCTTTATCGTCTAAAACACCTACAGACAGTGAGGTCTATGTCGTACCTACCCCCCACAGAGATCGACTGTGTAGTAACTCATGGAATCTACTTCATCAGCCTTCAACTACGGCTAATCTCAACAAGAACAGACTGTCATTGTCATGTCGTACACTGGGTCATCGCAATGACCGGATATTTCTGTCCGGGGAAATCTTGGACCGTCAACATCATCTTTCCTGGAACAAAGACAAACCTTATCATTCTGGAGAAATACGCCATCGTCACCGTGACAACGGCTATGTTTACATTCTCAATGGTGGTCAAGACAGTTATATACAGGTCAAGGAAACACTTGTACACCTGACTCAGTCTTCAAACAAACTACACATTTCAGAAGAGGAACTGACATTGTCTAATGTCTTTCAGGTAAGATATTACTCACTTTCAGGTAAGATAGTACTCACTTTCAGTTTGTGATAGTTGTATTAGCTAGTTTTAACCACTAGTTGTTTTATTTCATCAAATTCACATTTTTGTCAACTCTCTTATGTTGCGTCTTTTGTCGTCACACTGTTATCGGGTTGTTGCCCAGTGTCGTCACACTGTTATCGGGTTGTTGCCCGGTGTCGTCACACTGTTATCGGGTTGTTGCCCAGTGTCGTCACACTTATCGGGTTGTTGCCCAGTGTCGTCACACTGTTATCGGGTTGTTGCCCAGTGTCGTCACACTGTTATCGGGTTGTTGCCCAGTGTCGTCACACTGTTATCGGGTTGTTGCCCAGTGTCGTCACACTGTTATCGGGTTGTTGCCCAGTGTCGTCACACTGTTATCGGGTTGTTGCCCAGTGTCATGGCTTTCTGTTTTTGTCTCGTGCTGCTCTAGTGGCTTAGGTAATTGTTATTTTTTGCTCTTTGGTTGGATTCTGCTATTGCCATCAAATTATCTTTAGCGTGGTCTTCTTCTCGCCTTCTTTCCTGATGTTCTGTTGTAGAAGACTCTGTATACTGTAGAGTTTGGATGCATTCTTATTAAGTGGCCAAACCACTCCATTCTTTGTTTCTCAATGTAATTCAAGCAAGGTTGTGTGCCAGTTTTCTTTCTTATTCTGATGTTGGTGACTGTATTTTCGTAGGCATCGCATTTCTTCAGCGGTCCTGGCTTAGTTTACGATGGACCAGTAACTGTGCAGTCCGCTTCAGGTTTCCTTCTTCAGCGATCTCTGGCCATGCGCTTAGTTTACCGTGGACCACAACCTGGGAAACAAACTAAACACAACTATTAAATACAGCTGACCTATGATTTGGAGATAACAGCTGATTTTGTGGCGTAAATGTTGGTAACAAAAGACGATACCAATGTGGATGAAAGAGACTGAAGCTGTCTCAAGTACGCTGTGAGATTTAAAGAGAAACCAACAACTAATATCGTACGCCAACTATCTCCACTGTGTACAGGATAAGGTGTGTCAGAGGAAACCACAGTCAACTAGAAATATTAGAGTTGACTGTGCAGGAAACACCTTATAGAAAATAAGAAAACATACGCACAGTGGTATCCCCTGTGTGATCAGGATTCGACATTTTATGTGTGTATTATGATGTAATCCTTGGGGTAAAACGATTGTGTCAAACATAACCAGTGCTTTTCCCGCTGACCATTTCGTAATCTTCTTTAGCGATCTCTGGTCATGCGCTTAATTTACTGTGGACCACAAACTGGGCAGTCAGCTTTAGGTCTGTCAGGTTTCCCAAAGCTTAGTTTTCAGGTCGACTGGGTGTGGTCACATGTTGCTTCTCAGCTCACACGGGAGAGGACAGTCTTGCAGGATATGCTCTGGTGTCTGTTCCGCCTGCTGACACTGGCATAAAGCTGATTGACTTATTCCTAGTCTATATAAGTGTTTGTTGAGTTTGAAAAAAGGTGGAGGCTGCAGTAAAACTTTGAAAAAAAGCAAACACGTAAACACAGTAATACAGTTTTAAAAATACATAAACAGTGACGATAAACAGCAACGTTTCGACAAAAAAGGCCTTTATCAAGCAAACAATACAACAAGAATGACGAATTTCGAGGAACACTACAAATGGACGATTACATGGGGAAACATAAACCTATCTAATGAAAATCTGGGAATAAAACGAACAACGAAATGAGTGCAACACAAAAAACCGAAAGTGGAAAGAAGAGAAACAATAAACAATATAGTGGATAAATGACATATATATGGAGCAAACACACATATAGATAACAAGGCACTTGTCTTGTTATCTATATGTGTTTGCTCCATATATGTGTCATTTATCCACTATATTGTTTATTGTTTCTCTTCTTTCCACTTTCGGTTTTTTGTGTTGCACTCATTTCGTTGTTCGTTTTATTCCCAGATTTTCATTAGATAGGTTTATGTTTCCACATGTAATCGTCCATTTGTAGTGTTCCTCGAAATTCGTCATTCTTGTTGTATTGTTTGCTTGATAAAGGCCTTTGGTCGAAACGTTGCTGTTTATCGTCACTGTTTATGTATTTTGTAAAACTGTAGTACTTTGTGTTTACGTGTTTAGCTATTTGTTGAGTTTGCAGTGTCCGGTACGTAGTTGAGATATAATGACATGGTCTGTTCTGCTTAGGTCTTTGAGGGAGTCTTTTCCATAATCATATCCAGTGTTTTTCTTCCAGTCTACTACAGATTTTCTCTGTATGAGGATTTTGACCTCTTGAAAAGACAGTGGTTGGTAAATTTGCTCTGACACCGGCCTCCTTAGCTAAGACATCTGCACTCTCATTGTCTGGAATGCCACAGTGAGATGGAATCCACTACAAATGAATTTCTGCCTTTTCTTAAAGCTGAGCAAGTTCTCTTTTAGGTTTTGTACTGTGCTGTCAGCGGATTTAGCCTCCAGGGCTTGTATAGCTGACAGTGAGTCTGTAAGAAATACCATCTTGCCTGCAGGTGCTTGCAGCTTATTCATGTGCTGTGCTGCCATCAGAAGGGCTAAGAGTTCTGCTTTGTAATTGGAACATATTCTTCCAGTATGGACCGTTAGAGACACAGTGGTAGCATCTGGATGCCTAATGTAAACTCCTGCTCCACCATTTATGGTTGCCTCCATTGGCGATTCATCTGTGTAAATTCTTATCCAGCTGTCTTCTGGAAACATGTAATGGAGATGTTCCATTGTAGTTGCTTTCTTCACTCGCATGTGACATGTAGTTGTTTTTGATACATTGTTCATTGTCCATGTTTGGCTCTGGTAACACAAAGTAGGTATGAAATGCTGTTGATCATCTGTTGTTTAGCGGTTAGTGAGATGTGTTGATGTCTTATCTTTGTACTACTTTATAACTAGACTGTATGTGTTATGTCAGTCAAGTCACAGTTGTAAACTTGCAACATACAACATACAACAACCCGTACTGTTGTAGTAAATGTGTCTAAAAGTGTATACCTTTCATATCTCTTAACTTCTACACAAGATGTTCCATAGAAGTTTTAAAATATTATCACTGTTACCTCCCTTTGAGCGCGTACTTCAAATAAAACTCTATAAGTTAACACACAGTGTCGCAAGTTAAATGCCAATCATAGACTGCAAACTAGGTCACATTTCACGCAGTAAATACACACAAGTGCGTACACTGACGCACACTAACCTGACTGACAAGTGCGTACACTGACGCACACTGACCTGACTGATGTCCTAGTTTATTTAACACATACACAACAACTTCCCGTATCCAGTTTGTCCTATCCATCTATTACCTGCTAGATCTCCTCACCCGTTTCTCCAATCTGACCGACGTTACATATTCCAACTTGCCATTCTCTTCATTAGCTTATCCTTCTCTAAAAATGAATATCCCCCCTTCCCTATCTTTTCATCCGTTTCCCCATCATATCCTCGTTCTCTCCGTCAATAAGAGACTCTCCGTCAATAAGAGACTCTCCGTCAATAAGAGACTCTCCGTCAATAAGAGACTCTCCGTCAATAAGAGACTCTCCGTCAATAAGAGACTCTCCGTCAATAAGAGACTTGGTAACAAATCTTACAATTTCCACCTTCCACTGGGAATGTTTGTCACAGGTAAACAAGCCTTCTCACTTCTCTCTCCATCTCTATACGAAGATCATTTGTCACTGTTGTTTCTGTCCAGGTAGAGAAGTAAAACGGCTAACACGCCTACACCGGTGTCATTGACATTGAAGTGGATGTGTTTCATATCTAGGTGACCTACTATAGTAGTATAATGCCCTGACTAACACACCCACCACCACATCACACTATACGGTCCACCGAGCAACATACCCACCACCACATCATACTATAGGATCCACCGACTAACACACCCACCACCACATCATACTATAGAATCCACCGACTAACACACCCACCACCACCACATCACACTATAGGGTCCACCGACTAACACACCCACCACCACATCATACTATAGGATCCACCGACTAACACACCCACCACCACATCATACTATAGGATCCACCGACTAACACACCCACCACCACATCATACTATAGAATCCACCGATTAACACACCCACCACCACATCATACTATAGAATCCACCGATTAACACACCCACCACCACATCATACTATAGGATCCACCGAGCAACATATACACAGTGACCGAGCAACATATACACACAGACCGAGTAACATATACGCTGACCGAGCAACATATACACACACCGAGTAACATATACACACACCGAGCAACATATACACACACCGAGCAACATATACACACACCGAGCAACATATACACACAGACCGAGTAACATATACGCTGACCGAGCAACATATACACACACCGAGTAACATATACACACACCGAGCAACATATACACACACCGAGCAACATATACACACAGACCGAGTAACATATACGCTGACCGAGCAACATATACACACACCGAGTAACATATACACACACCGAGCAACATATACACAGTGACCGAGTAACATATACACACACCGAGTAACATATACACACACCGAGTAACATATACACACACCGAGTAACATATACACACACCGAGTAACATATACACACACCGAGTAACATATACACACACCGAGTAACATATACACACAAGCAACATATACACACAGACCGAGTAACATATACGTTGACCGAGTATGTATGAACATCCAAATGTGCGCCCCGGTAACTACTCGGGCGCTTCTCATTCTTATACCAGTTGTTACCAGTGGTTGACCATACAAATCTCTCATTTCAGCACTTATCCTAAACTCGTCCCTTTTAATCATGAATATTATCCAAGAAATCTATTCTCTTTGATTGCATCAAGTGTGTGTGCGTGCGTGCTTGTGCGCGTGCGTGTGTTCCCTCTCCTTCTCCCCGCACGCACACATGTGTATCTATGCGTTGCACCTTACAGCTGTATGTTATATGTCATCAAGTGTGTTTGAGTTTCTGGACGTGTATTAACTGTGTCACACAAGTATACCCGCCCTAAACACCTGGTTCGTTATAACTGACTCACTTTCCGTCCCACTCTTTCATAAATGTAAGTGAAATCCTTCATGTGCCATCACACGCTCGATGAAATCATTCAGATCACGTTCTAAGACGCAGCTCCGTAACATAGTGCTCAGTGTAGTTATTAGCCTTGAACACACGGATATCTTATAGTGTTCGGTTATTCACAATCCAGTCTACACATCAACTTTAGGGAGGTGACGGGCTGTGCTCTAACCGACGTCGGTATGTCATATACTCACATTTGAGACATTTGTTTATTCTATCTTGTTCTAGTCTCATGTTTTTGTGAAATGTATCTAGGTTTGCCATGAACATCTCATTAATTGTGTGTGACTCTGTGTGTATGCCTGTGTGTATGTCTGTGTGTATGTCTGTGTGGGTTTGCGTGAATAAATGAAGTTGTGTGTAGGTTTGCTTGAACATAACGTTGAGTTTATATGTTATGTGTGTATGTTACGTGTGTATGTTTACGTGAACACATGTGGCTAAAGTCTTCAGTTTCCTAACTTTGTGCTTGAAACATAGAGATATCCCGCACGTGACATATTGCTTTTTTTGCTACCCATGCTATCATCGATCATACTTGAACATACAATAACACACCTAAGCTGGTGTGTGTGCGTGCGTGCGTGTGTGTGTGTGCGTGTGTGTGTGTTGTAGACGATATCTTAGGACAAAATTAGAAAGATATCACTAGACTGGTTGGTAGTGTGGGGAGGGGGATGTTGACGACGACTCGAACAGGTAAGTATGTTACTTGTATCATTTTCTCTCACCTTTAGTTTACTCTCACCTTTAGTTTACTCTACTCTCACCTTTAGTCTACTCTCACCTTTAGTTTACTCTCACCTTTAGTTTACTCTCACCTTTAGTTTACTCTACTCTCACCTTTAGTTTACTCTACTCTCACCTTTACTCTACTCTCACCTTTAGTTTACTCTCACCTTTACTCTACTCTCACCTTTAGTTTACTCTACTCTCACCTTTAGTTTACTCTCACCTTTAGTTTACTCTACTCTCACCTTTAGTCTACTCTCACCTTTAGTTTACTCTACTCTCACCTTTAGTTTACTCTCACCTTTAGTTTACTCTCACCTTTAGTTTACTCTACTCTCACCTTTAGTCTACTCTCACCTTTAGTTTACTCTACTCTCACCTTTAGTTTACTCTCACCTTTAGTTTACTCTCACCTTTAGTTTACTCTCACCTTTAGTTTACTTCACATGGACATTGTCATATGTTGTTCAGTGTGTGTGTGTGTGTGTGAGTATGTCTTAGTAAGTTTATTGATATCTGATAGCGAGCACGAGATAGTGTAGTAGCTAGTGCGCTTGCTTGGTCACAGACAACATTTCCTAGTTGGTGTGGGATGTTTTTGTTACCGACGTATGGGCTCTCTAAAATTGATTGAACTTGATTTAGGTATCAGATGGAAAGTAAAGAAGACGGCCAACTACTGATGTTGACCACATCGGGGCCCGGTGGTCACAGAAACAAATATAGGTCTAACATATTTCCTAGTATACCGCATGGTATGAACGCATATTATTTTTATGAAATAAAACAATATGACTGATATTTCGATCTTGCCATGATAAAATCAATTATTGTAACAAAGTTTTACTGACTGGTTGTCGTGATGTGGGGTTGACTAGTCTCTTGAAACTGTTAGTGGTTGTCTTAACTGTGGTTCAGGTGAGTGGTAGCCACTATAACACCTGTTGTTTATAATGATGTATGTATCCAGGGATACTGTAGTAAAAGTATAATGTATCCATGGATAATGTAGTAAAAGTATAATAATGTATGTATCCATGCATAATGTAGTAAAAGTATAATGATGTATGTATCCATGCATAATGTAGTAAAAGTATAATAATGTATGTATCCATGGATAATGTAGTAAAAGTATAATGATGTATGTATCCATGCATAATGTAGTAAAGTATAATATGTATGTATCCATGGATAATGTAGTAAAGTATAATATGTATGACCATGTTGTTAATAATGATGTATGTATCCAGGATAATGTAGTAAATTAATTATGTATCCATGGATAATGTGTAAAGTATAATGATGTATGTATCCATGCATAATGTAGTAAGTATAATCATGTATGTATCCATGCATAATGTGTAAAAGTATAATGATGTATGTATCCATGGATAATGTAGTAAAAGTATAATGATGTATGTATCCATGCATAATGTAGTAAAAGTATAATGATGTATGTATCCATGCATAATGTAGTAAAAGTATAATGATGTATGTATCCATGCATAATGTAGTAAAAGTATAATGATGTATGTATCCATGGATAATGTAGTAAAAGTATAATGATGTATGTATCCATGCATATGTATCTATGCGTTGCACCTTACAGCTGTATGTTATATGTCATCAAGTGTGTTTGAGTTTCTGGACGTGTATTAACTGTGTCACACAAGTATACCCGCCCTAAACACCTGGTTCGTTATAACTGACTCACTTTCCGTCCCACTCTTTCATAAATGTAAGTGAAATCCTTCATGTGCCATCACACGCTCGATGAAATCATTCAGATCACGTTCTAAGACGCAGCTCCGTAACATAGTGCTCAGTGTAGTTATTAGCCTTGAACACACGGATATCTTATAGTGTTCGGTTATTCACAATCCAGTCTACACATCAACTTTAGGAGGTGACGGCTGTGCTCTAACCGACGTCGGTATGTCATATACTCACATTTGAGACATTTGTTTATTCTATCTTGTTCTAGTCTCATGTTTTTGTGAAATGTATCTAGGTTTGCCATGAACATCTCATTAATTGTGTGTGACTCTGTGTGTATGCCTGTGTGTATGTCTGTGTGTATGTCTGTGTGGGTTTGCGTGAATAAATGAAGTTGTGTGTAGGTTTGCTTGAACATAACGTTGAGTTTATATGTTATGTGTGTATGTTACGTGTGTATGTTTACGTGAACACATGTGGCTAAAGTCTTCAGTTTCCTAACTTTGTGCTTGAAACATAGAGATATCCCGCACGTGACATATTGCTTTTTTTGCTACCCATGCTATCATCGATCATACTTGAACATACAATAACACACCTAAGCTGGTGTGTGTGCGTGCGTGCGTGTGTGTGTGTGCGTGTGTGTGTGTTGTAGACGATATCTTAGGACAAAATTAGAAAGATATCACTAGACTGGTTGGTAGTGTGGGGAGGGGGATGTTGACGACGACTCGAACAGGTAAGTATGTTACTTGTATCATTTTCTCTCACCTTTAGTTTACTCTCACCTTTAGTTTACTCTACTCTCACCTTTAGTCTACTCTCACCTTTAGTTTACTCTCACCTTTAGTTTACTCTCACCTTTAGTTTACTCTACTCTCACCTTTAGTTTACTCTACTCTCACCTTTACTCTACTCTCACCTTTAGTTTACTCTCACCTTTACTCTACTCTCACCTTTAGTTTACTCTACTCTCACCTTTAGTTTACTCTCACCTTTAGTTTACTCTACTCTCACCTTTAGTCTACTCTCACCTTTAGTTTACTCTACTCTCACCTTTAGTTTACTCTCACCTTTAGTTTACTCTCACCTTAGTTTACTCTACTCTCACCTTTAGTCTACTCTCACCTTTAGTTTACTCTACTCTCACCTTTAGTTTACTCTCACCTTTAGTTTACTCTCACCTTTAGTTTACTCTCACCTTTAGTTTACTTCACATGGACATTGTCATATGTTGTTCAGTGTGTGTGTGTGTGTGTGAGTATGTCTTAGTAAGTTTATTGATATCTGATAGCGAGCACGAGATAGTGTAGTAGCTAGTGCGCTTGCTTGTCCAGACAACATTTCCTAGTTGGTGTGGGATGTTTTTGTTACCGACGTATGGGCTCTCTAAAATTGATTGAACTTGATTTAGGTATCAGATGGAAAGTAAAGAAGACGGCCAACTACTGATGTTGACCACATCGGGGCCCGGTGGTCACAGAAACAAATATAGGTCTAACATATTTCCTAGTATACCGCATGGTATGAACGCATATTATTTTTATGAAATAAAACAATATGACTGATATTTCGATCTTGCCATGATAAAATCAATTATTGTAACAAAGTTTTACTGACTGGTTGTCGTGATGTGGGGTTGACTAGTCTCTTGAAACTGTTAGTGGTTGTCTTAACTGTGGTTCAGGTGAGTGGTAGCCACTATAACACCTGTTGTTTATAATGATGTATGTATCCAGGGATACTGTAGTAAAAGTATAATGTATCCATGGATAATGTAGTAAAAGTATAATAATGTATGTATCCATGCATAATGTAGTAAAAGTATAATAATGTATGTATCCATGGATAATGTAGTAAAAGTATAATGATGTATGTATCCATGCATAATGTAGTAAAAGTATAATAATGTATGTATCCATGGATAATGTAGTAAAAGTATAATGATGTATGTATCCATGGATGATGTAGTAAAATATAATATGATGTATCCATGCATAATGTAGTAAAAGTATAATGATGTATGTATCCATGGATAATGAGTAAGAAATAATGTGACTTCCTGGATAATGTAGTAAAGTAAATGATGTATGTATCCATGCATAATGTAGTAAAAGTATAATATGTATGTATCCTGGATAATGTAGTAAAGAGTATATGATGTATGTTCATGATTGTGTTAAGTATAAGTGTGTATCCATGGATAATAGTAGTAAGTAAATGATGTATGTATCCATGGTAATGGTAAAGTATTGATTATGTATCCATTTCATATGTGGTAAGTATAATAATGTATATATCATGGATAATGTGTAAGTATAATGATGTATGTATAGTATTGTAAAGTATATGATTGATCCATGGGTAATGTATAAAGTATAATGATTATGATATAATCTTGTAAATAGTAAATGATCCATGGATAATGTAGTAAAGTATAATAATGTATGTATCCATGGATAATGTATAAAGATAATAATGTATGTATCCATGGATAATGTAGTAAAATATAATAATGTATGTATCCATGGATGCTGTAGAAAGTATAATAATGTATGTATCCAGGAGTATAGATGGAGTAGAACACATATGTGGACCCATCTCTACGTGGACTAAAGTAGGAGTACGTACATATATATCAGTTGAAACAAAGTTTAGTGAATGGTATAGTGTGTAATGGTATAGTTTGTTATGGTATAGTGTGTAATGGTATAGTGTGTAATGGTATAGTGTGTAATGGTATAGTGTGTAATGGTATAGTGTGTAATGGTATAGTTTGTTATGTTCTAGTTTGTTGTGGTCTAATTTGTAATGGTATATAGTTTGTTATGGTATAGTTTGTAAATGGTATATAGTCTGATGAGAAAGATCAAGACGGAAACATTATAATATAATCTTGTAACATAGAAAGATGATAGAAATGTAGGTTGGAGTATAGCGAGTGTTTGTTGTGTGCTTGGCACCACATATATATATGGATAAAATAATCTACAACCACACACATACAAGACACAGAGAAAAACATATCATCAATATAAGAAAGAGACAGTCGTCATTTTTCAGGCATGTGATGAGGAGGAGGAAAATTGTGACAGGTAAATCGAGAGACGAAAAAATTGTGACAACCGGTAAAATCGAGGGAAGACGAGACAGAGAGAGAGAACATTGTGACAACCGGTAAATCGAGAAGACGAGCAGAGAGAGAACATTCTGGATAGCTGACTTCATGACACGAAGATCGTCAATATCTGAGATGATAGCAAACACCAGAGACAGAGATTTGTTGATATCCATCATGATCGACTATGCCAGCCGGCACGGCACCTGATGATGAATCTACAACCTTAATATGGTGTAGCTAGACAAGAGCACTGTAGTGGTAACCAAAGAAGAATAGTCATCCAACAAAGAACCGGTGTTGTTAGTCGCCACACACTGAGAGACATACTGAGGAGGAGACCCGATCACTTATGGACTAATTAATTAGTTCAATGTGCTGGGATGATGATCCGACTACTAAACTAAGCTAAAATAGATCAAATAACTCCAGAATCAAATTCAGATAATCATGAAATAAATGAACTGCTTTTTGCAGATGATGAGTGATAAATAACAAACAATGCACTAAAAACATATGACTTGAAATACATGCTACATAAAACAACATATTGACATTGAAATACAATGCTACATAAACAACATATACATATTGAAATACAATGCTACATAAAACAACATATTGAAATACAATGCTACATAAACAACATATACAATTGAAATATAATGCTACATAAACAACATATTGAACATTGAAATATATGCTCATAAAAAAATATTGAACATTGAATATAATGCTACATAAAACAACATATTGACACATTGTATAATGCACATAACAACATATTGAACATTGAAATATAATGCTACATAAAAACATATTGACACATTGAAATACAATGCTACATAAAACAACATATTGAAATACAATGCTACATAAAACAACATATTGACACATTGAAATATAATGCAATAAACAACATATTGACACATAAAATAATGCTCATAAAACAACATATTGAAATACAACGCTACATAAAACAACATATTGACACATTGAAATACAATGCTACATAAAACAACATATTGAAATACAAGCTATACATATAAATACATAAAACATATTAATTGAAATACAATGCTACATAAAACAACATATTGAACATTGAAATTAAGCACATAAACATATGACACATTGAAATAAACCATAAAACAACATATTACATTAAAACACGACATAAAAAACAATTGAAATACAAGAAAACAAATTGAAATACAACTCATAAAACAACATATTGACATATTGAAATACAATGCTACATAAAACAACATATTGACATATTGAACCAGAATTGTATAAACCATGAGACATGAAAATCAATTAGATTACAACTGAACAACTGAACAAATGAATATAAGAAGAAATGAAATACTTAGGAAACATTCACAGAAGATTGAAGATTAGACACAGAGAGAGAGATATATAGAGGCTAAAGTGCATACAGCAAATGCTATAACCTACCAGCTAACCATATTGTTAAGGCACCCAAACATCTCACTGACAGATGATCAACAGCATTATCGTTCTTATTTTGTGTTACCAGAGCAAAACATGGACAATGAGCAAAGCACAATCGCACAAAATAACTACAGTTGGCACATAACTTTGTTTGAATTACATTGAGAAACAAAGAATGGAGTGGTTTGGCCACTTAATAAGAATGCATGCAAACTCCACAGTATACAGAGTCTTCTACAACAGAACATCAGGAAAGATGATGAGAGGAAGATCACGAAAAAAGATAGTTAGGCAGTATAGCAGAATCCTTTCAAAGCAACAATAAACTATCATCCAGGCCACTAGAACAGCGCAATAAAAAAACCCCAGAAAACCACGACACTGGGCAACAACCTGGTAACAGTGAGATGACAACAGAAGAAAACCACGACATTGGGCAACAACCTGGTAACAGTGAGATGACAACAGAAGAAAACCACGACACTGGGCAACAACCTGGTAACAGTAAGATGACAACAGAAGAAAACCACGACACTGTGCAACAACCTGGTAACAGTAAGATGACAACAGAAGAAAACCATGACACTGGGCAACAACCTGGTAACAGTGAGATGACAACAGAAGAAAACCACGACACTGGGCAACAACCTGGTAACAGTAAGATGACAACAGAAGAAAACCACGACACTGGGCAACAACCCGGTAACAGTAAGATGACAACAGAAGAAAACCATGACACTGGGCAACAACCCGGTAACAGTGAGATGACAACAGAAGAAAACCATGACACTGGGCAACAACCTGGTAACAGTAAGATGACAACAGAAGAAAACCACGACATTGGGCAACAACCTGGTAACAGTAAGATGACAACAGAAGAAAACCACGACACTGGGCAACAACCTGGTAACAGTAAGATGACAACAGAAGAAAACCATGACACTGGGCAACAACCTGGTAACAGTGAGATGACAACAGAAGAAAACCACGACACTGGGCAACAACCTGGTAACAGTAAGATGACAACAGAAGAAAACCACGACACTGGGCAACAACCTGGTAACAGTAAGATGACAACAGAAGAAAACCATGACACTGTACAACAACCTGGTAACAGTGAGATGACAACAGAAGAAAACCACGACACTGGGCAACAACCTGGTAACAGTAAGATGACAACAGAAGAAAACCACGACACTGGGCAACAACCTGGTAACAGTAAGATGACAACAGAAGAAAACCATGACACTGGGCAACAACCTGGTAACAGTGAGATGACAACAGAAGAAAACCACGACACTGGGCAACAACCTGGTAACAGTGAGATGACAACAGAAGAAAACCATGACACTGGGCAACAACCTGGTAACAGTGAGATGACAACAGAAGAAAACCACGACACTGGGCAACAACATGGTAACAGTAAGATGACAACAGAAGAAAACCACGACACTGGGCAACAACCTGGTAACAGTAAGATGACAACAGAAGAAAACCATGACACTGTACAACAACCTGGTAACAGTGAGATGACAACAGAAGAAAACCATGACACTGGGCAACAACCTGGTAACAGTGAGATGACAACAGAAGAAAACCATGACACTGGGCAACAACCTGGTAACAGTGAGATGACAACAGAAGAAAACCACGACACTGGGCAACAACATGGTAACAGTAAGATGACAACAGAAGAAAACCACGACACTGGACAACAACCTGGTAACAGTAAGATGACAACAGAAGAAAACCATGACACTGGGCAACAACCTGGTAACAGTGAGATGACAACAGAAGAAAACCATGACACTGGGCAACAACCTGTAACGTGAGATGAACAGAAAAACCACGACACTGGGCAACAACCTGGTAACAGTGTGACAACAGAAGAAAACCACGACACTGGGCAACAACCTGGTAACAGTAAGATGACAACAGAAGAAAACCATGACACTGGGCAACAACCTGGTAACAGTGAGATGACAACAGAAGAAAACCACGACACTGGGCAACAACCTGGTAACAGTGAGATGACAACAGAAGAAAACCATGACACTGGGCAACAACCTGGTAACAGTGAGATGACAACAGAAGAAAACCACGACACTGGGCAACAACATGGTAACAGTAAGATGACAACAGAAGAAAACCACGACACTGGGCAACAACCTGGTAACAGTAAGATGACAACAGAAGAAAACCATGACACTGTACAACAACCTGGTAACAGTGAGATGACAACAGAAGAAAACCATGACACTGGGCAACAACCTGGTAACAGTGAGATGACAACAGAAGAAAACCATGACACTGGGCAACAACCTGGTAACAGTGAGATGACAACAGAAGAAAACCACGACACTGGGCAACAACATGGTAACAGTAAGATGACAACAGAAGAAAACCACGACACTGGACAACAACCTGGTAACAGTAAGATGACAACAGAAGAAAACCAGGACACTGGGCAACAACCTGGTAACAGTAAGATGACAACAGAAGAAAACCACGACACTGGGCAACAACCTGGTAACAGTAAGATGACAACAGAAGAAAACCATGACACTGGGCAACAACCTGGTAACAGTAAGATGACAACAGAAGAAAACTACGACACTGGGCAACAACCTGGTAACAGTGAGATGACACAGAAGAAAACCACGACACTGGGCAACAACCTGGTAACAGTGAGATGACAACAGAAGAAAACAATGACACTGGGCAACAACCCGGTAACAGTAAGATGACAACAGAAGAAAACCACGACACTGGGCAACAACCCGGTAACAGTAAGATGACAACAGAAGAAAACCATGACACTGGGCAACAACCGGTAACAGTAGATGACAACAGAAGAAAACCACGACACTGGGCAACAACCTGGTAACAGTGAGATGACAACAGAAGAAAACCACGACACTGGGCAACAACCTGGTAACAGTGAGATGACAACAGAAGAAAACCATGACACTGGGCAACAACCCGGTAACAGTAAGATGACAACAGAAGAAAACCACGACACTGGGCAACAACCTGGTAACAGTGAGATGACAACAGAAGAAAACCATGACACTGGGCAACAACCCGGTAACAGTAAGATGACAACAGAAGAAGAAGATGATGATTTATATCGTTACCATATTGTTGTATGTAAGTAACTCATAGTGTTGGCCATTGCACGGTTGTTGCATGTTGCACTGATGTTACTGTATGTCCTTGCAAGGTTGTTGTATTTTCGTGCGAGGTTTTATTTCTGTGCGACGTTGTTGCATGTCCATGCGAGATTGTTGTGGTCCCTTGATGTTTGTCCCTAAGTTGTTGCACATCACAACCCATTAGTTGTTGTACATCATTTCTATCTACAGGTCGTTGTATACATATATTGACAATTTATACATTTGGCTTCTTCTTTTTCAACCTTCAGCTCCCAACAGAGCACATGTCTTCAACAAACTTCTTCCAGCTCTTCCTCTCTCTTGCCATCTCTTTCAATTCTTTCCATGTTTTACTTATCCTTTTGATATCAGTCTCAGCTCTCTTCTCCAGGTCTACCTAGGCCTTTCCCTTCTCCTCTTTCCCTGCGGTTTCCAAAACAGCGCCTGTCTTGCAATGCTTGCGGTGTGTCTTCTCAATGTATGTCCTATTCATGGTCAGCGTCTCTTCCTTAGCTCTTTCTCCACTGGTATTTGATATTTACAAATTAGTTACAGTTTCATATCTTCAATTGTGATATCAATCAATCAATCAATCAATCAATCAAACTGTGATTGACAGACTCACGTTACGTGAGATGTTGCCACGTCGACTTGAAACAGCTAAACCCCAATCATGGGCAGGTAATATTTGTCACTTGAGACAAGAAAACCTACTAAACCTAGCTCAACGTGACACATCAAATACCACCTGGACTTAAAATGATGATTTCATTAAATCTACACAAAATTGGTATCAGTAATTGTTAAGAAGGGAGATTACTAGATATATTTGCTAGCTATGTTATATTAACGGTTATCTCTCTTGTATATTTGTTTCCCTGCTTAGAACTTCTCTCATATCCTCCATGTTGGGTGCGACATTCAGATTATTTATTTTAGCTATGGTCTTGTTTTCCGTTATGTGTGTCTAGATAAGGAACTTTTAGTCGATACGTCGACTTCTATTGGTAGCTGTTTACTTGTCAGACGACTCTGTCATGTATATTTTACTGATTAAAAGCAACGTCTCTACTGCATTCATGGCTTTCCCTTCCTTTAGGCGCGTAGTCTATTTCAGTTTAGTTGAAAGTATTGCATCAGAGCACTCACAATGTAGTTATGATGTTGACGCATAATTTGTCTCCAAATCAGAAAGACCAGTAGCCATTTGTCTAGTTGGTTAGATTAGAAAATTGACTGTATTGTATATTGATTTCAGGACACTAGAACCGTGCTACGTGGACTGACCACCACTTCACACCACACACCACTTCTACCATCTCACCACCGCCACCACCACCAACATTGATACTGGACATTGACACACTTACAGATTGATTCTCATGTATATGACAGTTCTCGTTAGGGGCGGGGGAGGGATGGGAACGCTGCTAGACATTGCGACACTCGACTATTGGATGTGAAATCTCATCAATGTCTCGTCAAGCTGAACAAATGATTAAGTCTGTCTGTCGGTCTGTATGTCTGTCTTAAGATCTGCTACCACTGAGTAAGTCGGCCATGTTGGTAATTGGAGATTGGTAACATTGATAGAATGATGTGATTGGTTAGCATCTTGTCTGTGTGTTTGTAGCATGTGTGTCTGTGAGTATGTATGTCTGTGTGCTTGTAGCATGTGTGTCTGTGAGTATGTATGTCTGTATGTATGTGTCATGTCAATGTATGTCAGTAAGTGTATGTTTCTCTGTGACTGTCAGTATGTGTGTCTGTAAGTATGTATGTCTGGGAGTATGCGTGTCAGTGCGACTGTTAGACTTGTGTGTAGTACATGAGGCTTAGTGTGTAGATCCGATTAGGTATTACCCGGCTGTTGTGTGTGAGTTGCTACTATTGATGAACGTGTATATATATATTGCTATTGTTATAACTTGCATATGTTGACCACTATTGTTGTAATAGGTTGTGATTGTATGATTGAGATGTGCAACTGTCGTGTCAGTCACGTGCAACTGTAGTGTCAGTCACGTGCAACTGTAGTGTCTTGTGCAACTGTAGTGTCACATGCAACTGTAGTGTCACATGCAACTGTAGTGTCACATGCAACTGCAGTGTCACGTGCACCTGCAGTGTCACGTGCAACTGTACTGTCACGTGCAACTGTAGTGTCACGTGTAACTGTAGTGTCACGTAGTGTCACGTGCAGCTGTAGTGTCACATGCAACTAGTGTCACGTGCAATTGTAGTGTCACGTGCAACTGTAGTGTCACGTGTAAATGTAGTGCCACATGCAACTGTAGTGTCACGTGCAGCTGTATTGTCACGGTACAACTGTAGTATCACGTGCAACTGTAGTGTTACATGCAATTGTAGTGTCACGTGCAACTGTAGTGTCACGTGCAACTGTAGTGTCACGTGCAACTGTAGTGTCACATAGTGTCACGTGCACCTGCAGTGTCACGTGCAACTGTAATGTCACGTGCAAATGTAGTGTCACGTGCAACTGTAGTGTCACATGCAACTGTAGTGTCATGTAGTGTCACGTGCAGCTGTAGTGTCACTGAACTAGTGTCACGTGCAATTGTAGTGTCACGTGCAACTGTAGTGTCACGTGTAACTGTAGTGAAACATGCAACTGTAGTGAAACATGTAACTGTAGTGATCACTAGTGTCACGTGCACCTGCAGTGTCACGTGCAACTGTAATGTCACGTGCAACTGTAGTGTCACGTACAACTGGTAGTGTCACGTGCAACTGTAGTGTCACGTAGTGTCACGTGCAACTGTAGTGTCATATGCAACTGTAGTGTCACGTAGTGTCACGTGCAAATTGTAGTGTCGCATGCAACTGTAGTGTCACGTACAACTGTAGCGTCCGAGTGATTTAGTTTGCAGAAACTTGTACAGACTATCATACCTGATGGTATCATTACTATGAGATTACTACTTATTATATGGTTAGTTGACTGGGTTCTGCTTGGCTAGTGACATATGAGAACATATTTAACCTGACATACTTTATGTAAGACCTGCTACTCGCTCATCCATGCAAGACCAAGGAGATACACCCATTTATATATATATATCAACTACTGTGTGTTGATAGTTGCAGTTAGATGTGTGTTGTCTGTCACTAGGAACGTGTGAGGGGTTCAGTAGAAACATCACTTTGGAAAATAGAATCATGTAGTGTCACGTGATTTATTGTTGAATTATCTCAGCCCTTTTTTGTTAGTCAACGGAATTTCCTCTTTTTCTTCTTCTTCGAGAATTCCATATCGAGCACTTGTTAACCGCTCTTTGTGATCCGATACCACCCTGCGTCTCTTGTGATCCGATACCAACCGCTCTTTGTGATCCGATACCAACCGCTCTTTGTGATCCGATACCAACCGCTCTTTGTGATCCGATACCAACCGCTCTTTGTGATCCGATACCAACCGCTCTTTGTGATCCGATACCAACCGCTCTTTGTGATCCGATACCAACCGCTCTTTGTGATCCGATACCAACCGCTCTTTGTGATCCGATACCAACCGCTCTTTGTGATCCGATACCAACCGCTCTTTGTGATCCGATACCAACCGCTCTTTGTGATCCGATACCAACCGCTCTTTGTGATCCGATACCAACCGCTCTTTGTGATCCGATACCAACCGCTCTTTGTGATCCGATACCAACCGCTCTTTGTGATCCGATACCAACCGCTCTTTGTGATCCGATACCAACCGCTCTTTGTGATCCGATACCAACCGCTCTTTGTGATCCGATACCAACCGCTCTTTGTGATCCGATACCAACCGCTCTTTGTGATCCGATCCACCGCTCTGTGATCCGATACCAACCGCTCTTTGTGATCCGATACCAACCGCTCTTTGTGATCCGATACCAACCGCTCTTTGTGATCCGATACCAACCGCTCTTTGTGATCCGATACCAACCGCTCTTTGTGATCCGATACCAACCGCTCTTTGTGATCCGATACCAACCGCTCTTTGTGATCCGATACCAACCGCTCTTTGTGATCCGATACCAACCGCTCTTTGTGATCCGATACCAACCGCTCTTTGTGATCCGATACCAACCGCTCTTTGTGATCCGATACCAACCGCTCTTTGTGATCCGATACCAACCGCTCTTTGTGATCCGATACCAACCGCTCTTTGTGATCCGATACCAACCGCTCTTTGTGATCCGATACCAACCGCTCTTTGTGATCCGATACCAACCGCTCTTTGTGATCCGATACCAACCGCTCTTTGTGATCCGATACCAACCGCTCTTTGTGATCCGATACCAACCGCTCTTTGTGATCCGATACCAAGAGCGATGTACGTTGTGTCATTTATGCGCCTACAAGTAGGTCAGGTCAGCACGTCCGATTTCCGCGACACTTTTAATTTACTAGGTAGCTTCCTAGTCCCTACCTCAGTCGCCTCTTACGACATGCATTGTAGGTGGCAGTGTTACTACCTCAGTCGCCTCTTACGACATGCATTGTAGGTGGCAGTGTTACTATTCTTTGCTCCCTTGAGAGCCCCGGCAACGCGCGGGCGGAAAGGAATTAGAAAACAAGACAGCAACTTTCTGTTGTACTGTAGCAACATGGTCTCACAGAATTAGAAAACAAGACAGCAACTTTCTGTTGTACTGTAGCAACATGGTCTCACAGAATTAGAAAACAAGACAGCAACTTTCTGTTGTACTGTAGCAACATGGTCTCACAGAATTAGAAAACAAGACAGCAACTTTCTGTTGTACTGTAGCAACATGGTCTCACAGAATTAGAAAACAAGACAGCAACTTTCTGTTGTACTGTAGCAACATGGTCTCACAGAATTAGAAAACAAGACAGCAACTTTCTGTTGTACTGTAGCAACATGGTCTCACAGAATTAGAAAACAAGACAGCAACTTTCTGTTGTACTGTAGCAACATGGTCTCACAGAATTAGAAAACAAGACAGCAACTTTCTGTTGTACTGTAGCAACATGGTCTCACAGAATTAGAAAACAAGACAGCAACTTTCTGTTGTACTGTAGCAACATGGTCTCACAGAATTAGAAAACAAGACAGCAACTTTCTGTTGTACTCAGCAACATGGTCTCACAGAATTAGAAAACAAGACAGAACTTTCTGTTGCTCTGTAGCAACATGGTCTCACAGAATTAGAAAACAAGACAGCAACTTTCTGTTGTACTGTAGCAACATGGTCTCACAGAATTAGAAAACAAGACAGCAACTTTCTGTTGTACTGTAGCAACATGGTCTCACAGAATTAGAAAACAAGACAGCAACTTTCTGTTGTACTGTAGCAACATGGTCTCACAGAATTAGAAAACAAGACAGCAACTTTCTGTTGTACTGTAGCAACATGGTCTCACAGAATTAGAAAACAAGACAGCAACTTTCTGTTGTACTGTAGCAACATGGTCTCACAGAATTAGAAAACAAGACAGCAACTTTCTGTTGTACTGTAGCAACATGGTCTCACAGAATTAGAAAACAAGACAGCAACTTTCTGTTGTACTGTAGCAACATGGTCTCACAGAATTAGAAAACAAGACAGCAACTTTCTGTTGTACTGTAGCAACATGGTCTCACAGAATTAGAAAACAAGACAGCAACTTTCTGTTGTACTGTAGCAACATGGTCTCACAGAATTAGAAAACAAGACAGCAACTTTCTGTTGTACTGTAGCAACATGGTCTCACAGAATTAGAAAACAAGACAGCAACTTTCTGTTGTACTGTAGCAACATGGTCTCACAGAATTAGAAAACAAGACAGCAACTTTCTGTTGTACTGTAGCAACATGGTCTCACAGAATATGTCTCATGTAATACTAGGCCGACTAATGGGTGTGGTCAGGAGTAGATGTCAATCATTTAGTCAATCTTCTAATCAACAAACAAACCAACCAACAAACAAACAGACAACGTGATTACAATTGACAACTGAGCTACACAGAGAGAGAGAGTATCATAGATTGACTGAATTATTGACACAATCAATCTCTCTGTGTGCTCTATGTCAATAATGATATACATGCTGGGTTAGTTTCCGTTTCATTCTATATATATATATATCTTGTCTTTCTGTATACATATATCTTGCTTGAATCTTGTCTTTGTACACTATATCTCTTATCTGTTTCATCTCCACAATCATATCCAACATTTAATAATCCAAGTCTGCTCTCATATATTTTATCGACACATTGATAACATCTACAGTATCTAAATCATCAGTGATCGTAACATATCTTAGTGATGTAAAACATTACAGTGATCGTACATCATACAGTGATCGTAACATCATACAGTGATCGTAACATCATACAGTGATCGAAATATCATTTCAGTGATCGTAACATCATACAGTGATCGTAACATCATACAGTGATCGTAACATCATACAGTGATCGTAACATCATACAGTGATCGTAACATCATACAGTGATCGTAACATCATACAGTGATCGTAACATCATACAGTGATCGTAACATCATCATACAGTGATCGTAACATCATACAGTGATCGTAACATCATCATACAGTGATCGTAACATCATACAGTGATCGTAACATCATACAGTGATCGTAACATCATACAGTGATCGTAACATCATACAGTGATAGTAACATCATACAGTGATCGTAACATTATACAGTGATCGTAACATCATACAGTGATCGTAACATCATACAGTGATCGTAACATCACTACAGTGATCGTAACATCATACAGTGATCGTAACATCATACAGTGATCGTAACATCATCATACAGTGATCGTAACATCATACAGTGATCGTAATAACATCCTACAGTGATCGTAACATCATCATCAGTGAATAGACGTTAATCAGTATAAATACGGACTGTACAAGACTCTATACAGCTCTATTACAGCCTCTATTAGTCACGTGACCTTGCACACACACACATATAAAAACCGAAACTTGGATTGGAGCAAAACAACCTCCCCTCCCCCAAATCTATGAAGCTTTTTGTGCCTGACCTGACCTGACGTCGTCTCTCAATTGTCACAAAAACAAAGTCCACCGAATCAGGAACGTGACCTTTGTCACGAAGCGGGTGTTGTGATTGTAGGGAGTTGGGGAGATATTGACATGCGATCTTGCACCTTCAACACAGCACAAGACCCATTCAGACAAACTAGATGAGAAACTGTGCAAACATGCCCATGTGAATCACGTGAAGGATTCGTTGACTTTTCAAGCAAAAATCTCCTGCATTGTGAAGTGCAGCGGTGTATCCGGACCTTGGTACCGACTGCCCCATCACTACATTCCATACATTATTGAAAAATAAACCAAGTGAGAAAAGTATCATTGAAATAATGTTGAATTAGCACTGATAGATACAGTTCTAGAGATATGGGGCTAGACGACGACGCTGGGTATGTAGGCGACGACGCTGGGTATGTAGACGACGACGCTGGGTGTGTAGACGACGACGCTGGGTGTGTGTGTGTAGAGAGAATATTTAGCAGTAAGTATATGCATATGGTAAGATTGCAACAACTGGAGAGGGATCACCCTATTATCAGTAATGACCAAGACTTTCTGCAAAATCATTCTTAATAGAACCAAAGGAGCAGTGGACACAACCCTGAGAGAAGAACAAGCTGGTTTTAGACCTGGGAGAAGCTGCTTAGACCAAATAATTACCCTACGACTAATTTTGGAAGAACATATTGAGAAGCAACAACCACTCATACTAAATTTCATCGATTTTAAAAAGCCTTTGATATTTGATAGTCTACACAGAATCTCTCTGTGGAATATTCTGAGATACTATGGAATACCAGACAAAATAATAAACACTATAAAGAGCCTCTATGATGGTTCACAGTGTGCAGTTCGCACTAATGGTGGACACAGCGACTGGTTTATGGTTGAAACTGGAGTAAAGCAAGGCTGTATTCTATCTCCGCTATTGTTTGGAGTGACCATTGACTGGGTGATGCGAAAATGTTGCAGGGGCGAAACTGGTATCGATTGGGTAGAAAATAGTCAACTAGAAGATTTGGATTTTGCAGATGATATAGCCTTGTTAAGTAGAAACAACCAAGATATGCAAAGAAAAACAGACAACTTGTCATCTATAGCATTAAAAGTTGGACTGCAGATAAGCTATGAAAAACAAATATAATGAAGGCACCTATGGCAAGTAATGCAGATATCACACTGGAATCTAAAATGATAAAAATAATAGAGCAGTTCACCTATTTGGGTAGCAATTTTGATTGCACAGGAAATGTTAAAAAGAAATTATAATACGAATTGGCAAAGCAACATCAGCTTTTAAAAGTCTAAATAAAATATGGAACTGCAAGTTATATAGTATTAAAACTAAATTACGAATTTTCAATTCAAATGTTGTATCAATCCTAACATATGCCAGCGAGAGTTGGAAAATGACTAAAGATATAGAAAACAAGTTGAATGCATTTGAAAATAGATGTCTGCGAAAAATAATGAATATAAAATGGAACGAATTCAGGAGAAGTGATGAAATCAGAGACATGTCTGGTCAACCACTAGTGACAACTGTTATAAGAGAGAAGATGGAGATATGTTGGGCACACCTTGAGGGGAACATGTTCCTCCTGTCCTGTACTAGCTATGTAGACTACATTCTACAGGGAACATGTTCCTCCTGTCCTGTACTAGCTATGCAGACATTAAATTCTCACGGAACATGTTCCTCCTGTCCTGTACTGGCTATGCAGATATTAAATTCTACAGGGAACATGTTCCTCCTGTCCTGTACATCTCTGGAACATGTTCCTCTGTCCTGTACTGAAGCGTATTACAGGCAGTAACAACAATGTGACGGTCCTGTCACCACACAGTTTATGCAAGTAATATGTCCAGGGATAATGTCACTGTTATGAATGAATTAAGTCGACATGTCATCTTCTTCTTCTTTGTGTTCGTTCTTTACGAACAATTTTAATCACTCTTTGTGATATGTTTGATCTTTGCCAAGAACGTGTATACGTTGCACATTGGTTTAGTAGGCCCTAAACGCATAGACTTCTACATGTTTAGGACACGTGCATCCGACTTCAGCCAAATCTCCTTAGTTGCTTCTTACGGTATGCGTGGCAGGTAACAGTGGTTCTATTCTTTACAACCCAAATTAGGGTCCCGGTAATCACTCGGGCGGGACATCTAATTAAGCATGCGGTTCTAAAATATGTATATAACTTGGGATAGTTATTCGTACCTCAACCCTACCACAAATCTCCTCAACCCTACCACAAATCTCCTCGACCCTACCACCAGTCTCCTTGACCCTACCACCAGTCTCCTTGACCACAAGTCTCCTCCACCACCAGTCTCTCGACACAAGTCTCCTCGACCCTACCACAAGTCCTCGACCCAACTACAAGTCTCTGACCCAACCACAAGTCTCTGACCACAAGTCTCCTCACCACAAGTCTCCTCACCACAAGTCTCCTCCACCACAAGTCTCTCGACCCCACCACAAGTCTCCTGACCCAACCACTGGTCTCTCGACCCCACCACAAGTCTCCTCCACCACAAGTCTCTCGACCCAACCACAAGTCTCCTCCACCACAAGTCTCCTAACTCACATGTAGACCTCATCCACTCACAATCTCCTCCACGTACTGCAAACATGGTCTTTTTTCGACCCAAATTAGGTCCCTATCACTCACAGGATCTAATTAACATCAGTCTCTAAAAATGTATATAACGAAGTCTCCTCAAACCCTACAAATCTCCTCACCACCACAAGTCTCCTCAACCCTACCACAAGTCTCCTCGACCCAACCACAAGTCTCCTCCACCACAAATCTCCTCGACCCAACCACTAGTCTCCTCGACCCCACCACAAGTCTCATCGACCCAACCACAAGTCTCCTCCACCACTAGTCTTCTCGACCCAACCACTAGTCTCGCTTAATCTT
This sequence comes from Arion vulgaris, assembly GCA_020796225.1. Classification (NCBI taxonomy): domain Eukaryota; kingdom Metazoa; phylum Mollusca; class Gastropoda; order Stylommatophora; family Arionidae; genus Arion; species Arion vulgaris. The sequence goes on along the minus strand of CM036753.1, from coordinate 112,549,374 downwards.
AATCCAAGGAAACGAGAAAGTAACACTAATTTGAAATGTTGTTGACCAGATTTTGTTAAGTGTGACTTGCCAAGTGTTGAGCACGCATGTCCTCACCGACGTATCCTATCGCTGGTCCGGCAAACATACACACACTGGGAATGTGTCTCTTCTGTCTCGTTGGTGGGACATTCCAGATACTTGAACTGTTGACTAAAGCACATCGTACGCTAACCAGGCGTAGTTGTACACACAAACATGTTGTACAGTGACTTCAGTTGTCTCCTTTCAATTGTAACCAACTGAGTGTGTTTAACTGTGTGTGTTTTTATAATGATGCTACACATCTGGATCTAGGTCAATACACAGTCACTTCTCTGTGTTGAAATATTAGTGTGTGTTAGCTAGATTTCTACAACAATGTACTCACGGTGTTTATGGTCCATTACAGTTTATGTTACGAGCCTGCCTAGCTGAAAATGGGTATCTAGAATTGTCGCCGGAGCTAATATTGTTGTGCTCGACTGCTGTAACTTTCAGATAGCTGAAAGGGACTTGTCGATTTTGAGTGTATTCTCAAAGAAGCTTATAGCATAATCGGTCAATTAATCGTACTTTGAGTTGTCAGGTTAGACCGGCTTTGGTGTCTGCCTGATTGATATATGTATGTGTGGTGGACTCGATTAACATTGAAAAGAGTTCTACCTGCTACACCATCTCTCGCTTGTTATACTTACTCTAACCGGATGTCCACATATCTTCTATAGTTACAGCTAAATTTCCCGCCGACAGACTGTACCCACTGGCTGTGTCAATGTGGTGTGTGTCACATAACGAGGAACAAGCCGACGCTGCGACCTACATTCTGTGTAGACTTAAATCCTGAAAGTTAACGGTGTCTGCCAGTTGCAAGTTGAGATACTCATAATATTTGGACATTTTGTGTGAACTTCCACTTTTTAATACTACCAACATTCAGATTATAGTTGTTGGGTAGAGATTACAACATTTGAGTGAGAATAAACTTGTATAAGTTGTTATAACAGGATACAACATTCCGTATACTTCAACATTCTGTGAAATATTCTCAGGGATAGGTTCTGTGTTTAGTTAGCAAGAGTCGGTACAACATGATATACTACAAGAATATTTTGTAGAATGTAGCACTTGTTATCACAGCAGTGTGTGTGTGTGTTTTAGATAATATTATCGCATTAATTACATTGCGTGTTTTCTTGCAGTGTGTAGTGTGTCACCCGAGCTAGTGTGTTCCTTTTCCTAGCTATTGTTGTGTGTCGTGGAAAGTGGTCATATTGAAACATGTGAACAGAAACCAGGTTGAACACATTCCCGGTTATTTAAATATTATTTCTAGAACTCGCGCAACAAGTGCACCAGATCTCGATCAGATCTGATCAGTTTCCCGTGTTTTTGTTTAGTTGTGTGATATATTTTCACGGATAATTTCTCGAATAAATGTTGACAAATGTGCGATGTGAAGAGAGAGAGAGAGATAAAGTGAGGATGTAGTTATCATATATTGAAGATAGGAGAACATGGGGCAAGTTTTTGGTCACAAAATCAATACAGAAGACAAACGAGGGGTCATGTGCGCACACTAGGATATGACAGATGGCCATGTACTCAAGTGTGCTCAACCTAGCCGAGGTAAGTACCCCCACCCCACCCTCCACTCGTTGCTCTAGCTACGTCGTACTCTTTTACATCAATATTATTTGTAACTGGTTTTACATCAATATTATTTGTAACTGGTTTTACATCAATATTATTTGTAACTGGTTTTGTGCTGCAATAGTTGTAGTACTGTGTAGATTTGAGAAAATCCTGCACATTCCGATATCGTTTACATTTCTCTGTATCAGTGTGTATGTTGACGCATACAATTATGGGAGACATTTATTATGTTGTGCCAGTTATACGCCTACAAGTAGGCCAGCACATCCGATTTCTGCGATGTTTTTTATTTACTAAGGCAGCTTCTCTAGGTCCTACATCAGACGCCTCTTACGATATGTCTTGTAGGGCGCAGTGGTACTATTCTTTGCTTCCCTTGCCGTCTCCGGCACCACACAGGCGAAGTTGAATGTAATTGTATGTATGTCTGTTCCCATTGTTTCAAGATATCTGGACATCATACAGACTTGACATTTGGCAAGAGGGTAGTTTTCATAGATAAGAAGATGTAAAAATCATGAAATCCGACTATTGGTTCGTCTCTAAATCTAAATTTGAAATTAACGAAATGGCCATGACAAGTTAAAAAAAACCCGAAATGTTGTCTGCATGGTAAAGCGATGACGACTATTATTATAACGTATTTTAAACACAATTGTTAGAGGCAAAATATCACGCTCAGGCAAAATGTTTTTGTTTTAAAACACATCGATAAGTTTATAATCGGAATAAATTCAATTTGCCAATTGTTATTTTAGCCGATTTGAAGGGGAACGTCCATGTTTCTTTAATATGCACAGTCTCACACTGTTTGAGACATAACTGAAGACTATAGCAACATGTAAGAAGTTGTTGTAGTATTCTATGTCTTATCATGTGAGAGAGACAGACAGAGAGAGAGACCACACATAACTGAAGAATATCGCAACCACAAACTGTCGTCTCTAATTGTGTGTAGGGTTGTGAAGCGATTCAAAGATACACTCAAGAACTCGATGAAATCTTTTGGCATAGATGTCAACAACTGGGAGAATGCTGCTCAATACAGATCAGCCTGGCGCACACTTCTTCGACACGGTTCCTCGGCCTGCGAGGCAGATAGAACAGCACGGACGGAGCAAAGACGTCAAAACAGAAAGGCAGTAAAACTTCCCACAAGTGCAAGTATATCTTGCCCACACTGTACAAGAACATTTCAAGTCCGTATCGGACTCACTAGTCATCTACGCACACACAGACAAACATAACGCAACTACATTCCCTTGGATGAAAATTTGTGTGGTCATCATCACCCGTGATGGACGAGCATCTGTAGGGTTGTCATGATAGGAAAAGAGCACACACGCCTGTAGACGACGGCAACCACATGGAGCACACACGCCAGTAGACGACGGCAACCACAACACTGGTCTTTGTGTGCAGTATACTTCATCTTTACTCTAATCCCGTTTTGCCGCACAGCGTCAGGATAAGAGATTTATAGAACAGGCTTTTGTGCACGCTTCTTATAGTGTTTTTCGTCGCCTCTGTTATCTCTAAGGTCCGCCTTTTGCGTTTACGGCGATTTGTTGAAATCTCATTTTCGATGCTAGAAATCAAGTTTTGTCTACATATTCATTTCATGATGTCGTCCGGTATTGATAGCACGTAGAGAGAATGTGAGTCATAGCAAATCTTTCTCTACAAGTTGCTGTGTGTATATCATCGGTCTCACTTTTCTGTTGGAAACCGTGATTTGTATGTTTGTTGTGTCTGCTATCACAGTCTGTGTGTGCGTGCGTGTGGTGTGTTGACATCAACAGTCTCTGTGTGCTTGTGTTCACGTTAGCTGTCTATGTGTGTGCGTGTTGATATTGGTGGTAAATAGACCGTGTGTGTGTTTTGTGCTGGCTAACAAGAAAATTCTAGTACTAATTCAATCTTAATTCAAATCTCTCATCAACTTAATTTTGTTTTATTTCAAAGTCAGAATTTAAAGTAGTTTCTGCTTGACATTCCATCCTACAGTGTTGGCCAACCATACTCAGTGCTGTCAATCATACCACACTACTGGTCAATCATACCACCTACCGGTCAATCATACCAACTATCGGTCAATCATACCACAGTACCAGTCAACCACACCACAGTACCGGTCAGTACACCACAGTATCGGTCAGTCACACTACAGTACCGGTCAGACATACATTACTGATCAGTCATACTACAGTGCTGGTCAGTCATACTACATATTGTTCTAGTCTCAGTTGGGTACCAGAGAAACACTGACAAGTGGGGGAGGCCTGGGTGAATATTGATCACATCAACCATCGTGTCCATGCCAAACATGCAGATATTCCCAATATACACTATTATACAAGCTCAGTTGTCACTCCCACTACTGGGACATGTGGCCTGGTTATACGAGCTAGTTGTTCACTACTACTACTGGGACATGTGTGCCTGGTTATACAAGCTAGTTGTCCACTTCCACTACTGGGACATGTGTGCCTGGTATACAAGCTAGTTGTCCACTTCCACTACTGGGACATGTGTGCCTGGTTATACAAGCTAGTTGTTCACTACTACTACTGGGACATGTGTGCCTGGTTATACAAGCTAGTTGTACTACTGAGACATTGTGCCTGGTTATACAAGCTAGTTACTACTGATAGACATGTGTGCCTGGTTATACAAGCTAGTTGTACTGGAGACATGTGTGCCTGGTTATACAAGCTACTACTACTGAAGACATGTTATATACAAGTTTAGTGTACTACTGAAGACATGTGTGCCTGGTTATACAAGCTACTACTGAAGACATGTTATATACAAGCTTAGTTGTACTGAGACATGTTGTGTGGGTGTATGTGTGAGAGTGTATGTGTGGGTGTAGTGGGTGTGCATGTAGAATGTAATGGCCGCATGGCTAGCTGCAGTCACCGCGAAACTGTTGAGGTTAAGATTTTTCTTTATGCCCCCGACAGAAGAGCTTATTGACCTTACCGTGGATTGAACCTGGGTTTCCGACATTGGAATCACGCTCTAATCCATTCAACCAGATGCTTGATAACAACAAACAAAACAAAATCACTAGCTGTTGGTTTAAGCATTAATATAAAAGTTGCCCAACCTACTAGCAAACTATGACCGTATGTTTGTTCCTGAATAGTTTACCAAATACAATTTATCAAATGATTGACTTTAAGAACATCAATAAACATCAATAAACATCAATAAACATCAATAAACATCAATAAACATCAATAAACATCAATAAACATCAATAAACATCAATAAACATCAATAAACATCAATAAACATCAATAAACATCAATAAACATCAATAAACATCAATAAACATCAATAAACATCAGTAAACATCAATAAACATCAATAAACATCAATAAACATCAATAAACATCAATAAACATCAATAAACATCAATAAACATCAATAAACATCAATAAACATCAATAAACATCAATAAACATCAGTAAACATCAGTAAACATCAATAAACATCAATAAACATCAATAAACATCAATAAACATCAATAAACATCAATAAACATCAATAAACATCAATAAACATCAATAAACATCAATAAACATCAATAAACATCAATAAACATCAATAAACATCAATAAACATCAATAAACATCAATAAACATCAATAAACATCAATAAACATCAATAAACATCAATAAACATCAATAAACATCAATAAACATCAATAAACATCAATAAACATCAATAAACATCAATAAACATCAATAAACATCAATAAACATCAATAAACATCAATAAACATCAATAAACATCAATAAACATCAATAAACATCAATAAACATCAATAAACATCAATAAACATCAATAAACATCAATAAACATCAATAAACATCAATAAACATCAATAAACATCAATAAACATCAATAAACATCAATAAACATCAATAAACATCAATAAACATCAATAAACATCAATAAACATCAATAAACATCAATAAACATCAATAAATATCAATAAACATCAATAAACATCAATAAACATCAATAAACATCAATAAACATCAATAAACATCAATAAACATCAATAAACATCAATAAACATCAATAAACATCAATAAACATCAATAAACATCAATAAACATCAATAAACATCAATAAACATCAATAAACATCAATAAACATCAATAAACATCAATAAACATCAATAAACATCAATAAACATCAATAAACATCAATAAACATCAATAAACATCAATAAACATCAATAAACATCAATAAACATCAATAAACATCAATAAACATCAATAAACATCAATAAACATCAATAAACATCAATAAACATCAATAAACATCAATAACATCAATAACATCAATAAACATCAATAACATCAATAAACATCAATAAACATCAATAAACATCAATAAACATCAATAAACATCAATAAACATCAATAAACATCAATAAACATCAATAAACATCAATAAACATCAATAAACATCAATAAACATCAATAAACATCAATAAACATCAATAAACATCAATAAACATCAATAAACATCAATAAACATCAATAAACATCAATAAACATCAATAAACATCAATAAACATCAATAAACATCAATAAACATCAATAAACATCAATAAACATCAATAAACATCAATAAACATCAATAAACATCAATAAACATCAATAAACATCAATAAACATCAATAAACATCAATAAACATCAATAAACATCAATAAAAATCAATAAACATCAATAAACATCAATAAACATCAATAAACATCAATAAACATCAATAAACATCAATAAACATCAATAAACATCAATAAACATCAATAAACATCATAAACATCAATAAACATCAATAACATCAATAAACATCAATAAACATCAATAAACATCAATAAACATCAATAAACATCAATAAACATCAATAAACATCAATAAACATCAATAAACATCAATAAACATCAATAAACATCAATGAACATCAAGTAACTCATAAACTCATAGATGCATCAATAAACTCATAGCATATAAAATAATAAACATCAGGGATGCATTCATCTCATACAGGTAGTACATGTGAGAACTTCCACATAGGTGGTCAAACTTCCATATGTTATGTTCTATCTAATGCTGTTATGCTCATTCACAATGTTATAGCGATCAGTTTTACACATGCTCATCTTGTCCACTTGTCTGTAACTTTAATCTCATGAGATTTCTTAGAGTGTCATCTGTAGTTTTTGTAAAATATATATTTTGGTCTCTTGCCTTTATTCTCTCTCTCTCTTCTCTTCTCTCTTTCTCTCTCTCACTCTCTCTCTCTCTCTCTTCTTCTCTCTCTGTTTTATAGTTTGTTCCAAAATTCATGAACATCTTTCGACCGATATAAAATGATCAATGAGACAGAAATGATTGATTTTACATTACTATTGATAACAGTGGCGACCTTCGTAATGTATTTGCTCACCCAAACCTTTAGTGCTATCAGATTAACATATGTTTTTAAATTAAAATAACAGCGATGTTGATTTGGTTACATGTAGAACTTTAACAGTACGGTGGTCAAAACTCTATAATTACGCATTGCGTGCTCACATGCAATTTATAAGATACGCTTACCTCGCCGCTATTTTGTGTTTTCTGTAAATTTAACTTTGGTTATCATTTTTGTGTTATGTAATGATATAACAGAAAACGCTGAGCATCACAAGTTACCTGTCGATTAGTTAAACATGAATTCGGAAGGTCGTAAGGTATTTCCGATTGCCTGCAAAATATTACTGTTATGCATCCGTGATTTCGTTCAAGTTAAACCTTAGTGTATTTACAATTTGGAACGAACTAAGTATTTCTATTCTCAATTCCTCCTGTGTATTTTCCAATGTCTCTCTCTCTCTCACTCTCTCTCCTTCTCCCACTCTCTCTCCTTCTCCCACTCTCTCTCTCCCTCTCTCTTTCTCCCTCTCTTTTCTCCTCTTTTCTCCTCTCTCTCTCCCTCTCTCTTTCCCTCTCTCTCTCTCACCCTCTCTCTATCTGCCCCCCTCTTTCTCTCTCCCTCTCCCCCATCTCTCTCTGTTGTTAGTATATTCCAAGACAACTTTTGTTTATTTCTATTCCATAAAATAGGTTCAATTCTTCTAAAATCCCCATCTTCGGGTCGTCTGCTATCTGCTTGTCAAGTGTCCATGTTATTATGTCTGCTATCTGCTTGTCAAGTGTCCATGTTATTATGTCTGCTATCTGCTTGTCAAGTGTCCATGTTATTCTGTCTGCTATCTGCTTGTCAAGTGTCCATGTTATTCTGTCTGCTTGTCAAGTGTCCATGTTATTATGTCTGCTATCTGCTTGTCAAGTGTCCATGATATTATGTCTGCTATCTGCTTGTCAAGTGTCCATGATATTCTGTCTGCTATCTGCTTGTCAAGTGTCCATGTTATTCTGTCTGCTATCTGCTTGTCAAGTGTCCATGATATTATGTCTGCTATCTGCTTGTCAAGTGTCCATGTTATTCTGTCTGCTATCTGCTTGTCAAGTGTCCATGTTATTCTGTCTGCTATCTGCTTGTCAAGTGTCCATGATATTCTGTCTGCTATCTGCTTGTCAAGTGTCCATGATATTATGTCTGCTATCTGCTTGTCAAGTGTCCATGTTATTATGTCTGCTATCTGCTTGTCAAGTGTCCATGTTATTCTGTCTGCTATCTGCTTGTCAAGTGTCCATGATATTCTGTCTGCTATCTGCTTGTCAAGTGTCCATGTTATTCTGTCTGCTATCTGCTTGTCAAGTGTCCATGATATTCTGTCTGCTATCTGCTTGTCAAGTGTCCATGTTATTCTGTCTGCTATCTGCTTGTCAAGTGTCCATGTTATTCTGTCTGCTATCTGCTTGTCAAGTGTCCATGTTATTATGTCTGCTATCTGCTTGTCAAGTGTCCATGATATTCTGTCTGCTATCTGCTTGTCAAGTGTCCATGATATTCTGTCTGCTATCTGCTTGTCAAGTGTCCATGATATTCTGTCTGCTATCTGCTTGTCAAGTGTCCATGATATTCTGTCTGCTATCTGCTTGTCAAGTGTCCATGTTATTCTGTCTGCTATCTGCTTGTCAAGTGTCCATGTTATTCTGTCTGCTATCTGCTTGTCAAGTGTCCATGTTATTATGTCTGCTATCTGCTTGTCAAGTGTCCATGTTATTATGTCTGCTATCTGCTTGTCAAGTGTCCATGATATTCTGTCTGCTATCTGCTTGTCAAGTGTCCATGTTATTCTGTCTGCTATCTGCTTGTCAAGTGTCCATGTTATTCTGTCTGCTATCTGCTTGTCAAGTGTCCATGTTATTATGTCTGCTATCTGCTTGTCAAGTGTCCATGTTATTATGTCTGCTATCTGCTTGTCAAGTGTCCATGATATTCTGTCTGCTATCTGCTTGTCAAGTGTCCATGATATTCTGTCTGCTATCTGCTTGTCAAGTGTCCATGATATTCTGTCTGCTATCTGCTTGTCAAGTGTCCATGATATTCTGTCTGCTATCTGCTTGTCAAGTGTCCATGTTATTATGTCTGCTATCTGCTTGTCAAGTGTCCATGATATTCTGTCTGCTATCTGCTTGTCAAGTGTCCATGATATTCTGTCTGCTATCTGCTTGTCAAGTGTCCATGATATTCTGTCTGCTATCCGCTTGTCAAGTGTCCATGATATTCTGTCTGCTATCTGCTTGTCAAGTGTCCATGTTATTCTGTCTGCTATCTGCTTGTCAAGTGTCCATGATATTCTGTCTGCTATCTGCTTGTCAAGTGTCCATGATATTCTGTCTGCTATCTGCTTGTCAAGTGTCCATGATATTCTGTCTGCTATCTGCTTGTCAAGTGTCCATGATATTCTGTCTGCTATCCGCTTGTCAAGTGTCCATGATATTCTGTCTGCTATCTGCTTGTCAAGTGTCCATGATATTATGTCTGCTATCTGCTTGTCAAGTGTCCATGATTCTCTACCGTAGAGAAATGATAAATACATATATCACATGATTTATTGCCTCATGAACTCATGAATTTGTCTGCTATTGTTCAATGTTGTTTTGTTCATGCCATTCATTTGCTTATTTGAATTTCACATCCTACTATCGTGTTATTGTACTATCGTGTTATTGTACTATCGTGTTATTGTACTATCGTGTTATTGTACTATCGTGTTATTGTACTATCGTGTTATTGTACTATCGTGTTATTGTACTATCGTGTTATTGTACTATCGTGTTATTGTACTATCGTGTTATTGTACTATCGTGTTATTGTACAATCGTGTTATTGTACTATCGTGTTATTGTACTATCGTGTTATTGTACCGTCGTGTTATTGTACCGTCGTGTTATTGTACCATCGTGTTATTGTACTATCGTGTTATTGTACTATCGTGTTATTGTACTATCGTGTTATTGTACTATCGTGTTATTGTACTATCGTGTTATTGTACTATCGTGTTATTGTACTATCGTGTTATTGTACTATCGTGTTATTGTACTATCGTGTTATTGTACTGTCGTGTTATTGTACCGTCGTGTTATTGTACCGTCGTGTTATTGTACTATCGTGTTATTGTACCGTCGTGTTATTGTACTATCGTGTTATTGTACCGTCGTGTTATTGTACTATCGTGTTATTGTACCGTCGTGTTATTGTACCGTCGTGTTATTGTACCGTCGTGATATTGTACCGTCGTGATATTGTACCGTCGTGATATTGTACCGTCGTGATATTGTACCGTCGTGTTATTGTACCGTCGTGTTATTGTACCGTCGTGTTATTGTACCGTCGTGTTATTGTACCGTCGTGATATTGTACCGTCGTGATATTGTACCGTCGTGATATTGTACCGTCGTGATATTGTACCGTCGTGTTATTGTACCGTCGTGTTATTGTACCGTCGTGTTATTGTACCGTCGTGTTATTGTACCGTCGTGTTATTGTACCGTCGTGTTATTGTACCGTCGTGTTATTGTACCGTCGTGTTATTGTATCGTCGTGTTATTGTATCGTCGTGTTATTGTACCGTCGTGTTATTGTATCGTCGTGTTATTGTACCGTCGTGTTATTGTACCGTCGTGTTATTGTACCGTCGTGTTATTGTACCGTCGTGTTATTGTATCGTCGTGTTATTGTATCGACACAATTCGTGGCATATGCTTTACTGAACGTCTCCATCAGCAACAATAAACGAGTCTGTGATTTTCTAGGCACCACTTATACGTTCAGTAGTTTGCCATTGTGCTTTGAACAGTGATGTCTATTTTTACCGTTCGTAAAAATTCACGGGAATAAATTTGCATCCCAACTGTGAGTTTAAACCTCTTGGGTTGTCATCAAACTGACTACCACTAAACCACAGACGCCGGCATGTTATTGTATGTTTCAAGATTTCTTTTCAAACAAAATTTGATCACACTTTTTAGTATTTGATTGCTTTTTGCTAAAACATACTTTCCCAACTACAGTTCTAATATCGGTTGTTATGTTCTGTCTATATGTACACTTGCTGAACTTCATCTGACCTTGGCTAATTTATCAAATATCATTTAAGACGGATTAAACCAAATTGCAGCGACGTCTAGCCTCATGTTAAGTGAGGTTATGTGTCCAGTCCTATCAGAAATGGATGAAAAACACGATGATCCGGTGTGCAAATTGCGCAATGCTAAATTCCACAGTTGAATATTAAATTTACTAGTAAACTGCGTGGCCGCTATCCAGTGAACTTTAGTAAACTGCGTGGCCGCTATCCAGTGAACATTAGTAAACTGCGTGGCCGCTATCCAGGGAACATTTGTAAACTGCGTGGCCGCTATCCAGTGAACATTAGTAAACTGCGTGGCCGCTATCCAGGGAACATTAGTAAACTGCGTGGCCGCTATCCAGTGAACATTAGTAAACTGCGTGGCCGCTATCCAGTGAACATTAGTAAACTGCGTGGCCGCTATCCAGTGAACATTAGTAAACTGCGTGGCCGCTATCCAGTGAACATTAGTAAACTGCGTGGCCGCTATCCAGGGAACATTAGTAAACTGCGTGGCCGCTATCCAGTGAACATTAGTAAACTGCGTGGTCGCTATCCAGGGAACATTAGTAAACTGCGTGGCCGCTATCCAGTGAACATTAGTAAACTGCGTGGCCGCTATCCAGTGAACATTAGTAAACTGCGTGGCCGCTATCCAGTGAACATTAGTAAACTGCGTGGCCGCTACCCAGGGAACATTAGTAAACTGCGTGGCCGCTATCCAGTGAACATTAGTAAACTGCGTGGCCGCTATCCAGTGAACATTAGTAAACTGCGTGGCCGCTATCCAGTGAAGTAAACTGCGTGGCCGCTATCCAGGGAACATTAGTAAACTGCGTGGCCGGAGCCCAGGGAACATTTGAGATGATATCAATTTTACTTTAATTTTTGTTACAAAATCTCTAACCATCACAAAAAAGTTACAATAAGAACGAGTTCGAATTAAAAACCAGTGCGTGGCGAAACCCAATTCATGGATCCATCTTTTGCATGGTCTTCCTCTTCTCATTTTGAGGGGGAGTTTCCCTTCCATGATGACCTTGCCCAGCCATTGATGTATTTGAAGTTACTTATACTTGCCAAGCATCTTGTTTAAACAGGCAGTAGTAGTTAACACAGAACTCATTGATATACACATACACACAGCACACCGTGTGCTTTTATGTAGTGTTCTTTCATAGTTTGTCATGTGACACCATGACCTGTAGCTAGACGCCACGGACGAGGAACACACTCAGATCTCCTGGATGGATATAAGAGTGACGTGTCATTGTGTGTGCCAAGTCATGCTTGTGTGCGTGCTGAAATAGTGTATGTGTAGTGGTACTTGTGTGCGTTCTGAAGTAGTGTATGTGTAATAGTACATGTGTGTTCATGTTCTCAGACATCAAATCCCAAGCCGTACATGCGCAGATCGTGATCGACTAGAGAGAGAGGACGACGGCAATAATGATTTATACAAACTAATGAATGCTAATATTATGTTGGGACATACACCGATCTCATGAGCAACGAATAGTACCACTGTATCCACATAGCATCTCTTCAAGAGTGACATTTGGGTTGATCTTAAGTTCCACAATCCAACATGACATCCATCATTCTTTTATCGTTCATTACAGGGACCTAACCTGAGCTTTCAGTTTCAAATATCTTCATTGCAATCTGGACATATGCATAGCTGCCCCGATCTCATTTATTATATCTCCAACCGCGTCCAGCTGCTGACCGTACCAGTTCCATGTTGATTTGTTGAGCCTACTCGTACTTCTGTTGGACTGCTCTGTTCTAGACACTCCAATCTTGCAATCTAACATCTTGCAATCTAGTTGTTAACGTGGATTGGTTTAGATGAAAGTCCTTTTTGCGGTCATACTCTATGAGGATGTTCAGAATATTATATCTATCAATTGTCTGACTCCCGATTTGGTAGCAGAACCAGCCAGCATGTCAAAGCAGCCATATCACGAACATAGCGTCTTGGTGGCTAAGTGATTAAACCGTTGACTTGCGTTCAGCCAGCATGTCAAAGCAGCCATATCACGAACATAGCGTCTTGGTGGCTAAGTGATTAAACCGTTGACTTGCGTTCAGCCAGCATGTCAAAGCAGCCATATCACGAACCTAGCGTCTTGGTGGCTAAGTGATTAAACCGTTGACTTGCGTTCCGGAGATGTAGGTTCGAATTTGTACTGCTTCTTTCTGGTCACAAGTGCATTTTGTCCGGAGATTCTTGAAATTGTTGCCAGAGCTACAGAGTTTGTGCTTTGTGTAATACTCTCGGCAGGTGGCATGTCATTTTTCCCGAGAGGGACCTAGCCATGGAAGGAAACTCGGCCCAATGAAGTCAATCCTTAGGGATTTACCTAAATCTTTAGGGACCTACACAGAACCCACATGGAGCACAGTCTCCGTGGTCAGAGATATTAGATACCGAACATATAGGACAACAACTAAATCTCTCCACCATGCTCGATCCGTGGTCATCTTTCTGAGTGGGCTACAAGTCTGACACACTCTCTGTCTCCACCTCTCTCTCTCTCTCTCTCTCTCTCTCTCTCTCTCTCTCTCTATCTCGTTTCATGATGGTCTCCGAATCACTTCTGAATACGTACCCGATCCATCTTCACCGCATACAGAACATTCTCGAAATGAAATGTGAAATATTGACATGTATCGGTGGTGAGATCGGTGTTGGAATACTTTACCTGAACACAGGTAGAATCTCAGGTGTAGGTAGAATCTCAGGTGTAGAAAATATACCAGGTTTTAATTTTCATAGGATGATGGTACACGTCACTTTCTAGTTTGTTTTATCTTTGTTCAATATATCAAGTCGGCGTCTGTCATATTGTTGTTGTTCTTGTTGGTGTCTGGTTGTTACCGTCAAACTTTCTAGTTTGCTTTATCTTTGTTCAATATATCAACTCGGCGGCGGCTATATTGTTGTTGTTGTTGTTGGTGTCTGGTTGTTACCGTCAAACTGTTTACCTGGCTGGTTTAAGCAGACTTGACAATGTCACATGTCATAGTCAGCATAAATTGCTGTCATATGTGTAGTATGCCATAATGTTGCTTAGCACACCGCAGTAGGATGTTTTATTATACACACTAGATGTACACGCTACAAGTCTGTTACCTTCTACCAAGTCTCTATCACTTCTATCTATCATCATCAAATAGCTTGTCCTGTGCAGAACTTTGTCACCCCAACAGTCCTCCGGAATTTTGCTCTCTCATAGGCCAGATGTCCTGCCTCTGCAGCCGTCATGTTCAAACCATCAGTTACATCCTGAATCCATCTTCTCCGTGGTCTTCCTCTTCTTCTCTTTGCGGATATGCCTCCTTCCATGATGGTCTTCTCCAGCCCTTCGTATCTTTTTATATGTCCAAAATATTTCAATTTTCTCTTTCTTATTTGTAGCATCAGCCAGTTTTCTTTGATTTTGAGTTCTTTCTGGATAGATCTATTTATTCTCTTCTCTGTCCAAGATATAAGGAGGACTCTTCTGTAACACTTATATTCAAAAGCACATATATGTTTTTTCCCCTGCCTTGTTAAATGTCCATGTTTCACACCCATACATTGCCACTGGGAATATGCATGCTCTTAGTATTCTGTCTGATCTTTGTTTTCTTATCAGTTCCGTTTCATTCTGTTTTGAGTTGTTTAATTTTTTGTAAAGCCATGTTTGTTCTTCTTCTAATTTCCTTCATCCCATTTCCATCTGTTGTTAGCAGTGAACCAAGATATTCAAAACTGTTCACATTTCCATCTGTTGTTAGCAGTGAACCAAGATATTCAAAACTGTTCACATTTCCATCTGTTGTTAGCAGTGAACCAAGATATTCAAAACTGTTCACATTTCCATCTGTTGTTAGCAGTGAACCAAGATATTCAAAACTGTTCACATTTCCATCTGTTGTTAGCAGTGAACCAAGATATTCAAAACTGTTCACATTTTCTACTTTCTCTCCATTGATAAAAATATCATTTGTCATGTTCGTTTTATCTGTTGTCATTATTTTCATTTTTGCCACATTGAGATATAGATTTTGTTTTTCGCTTTTATCTTTCACTTCTAATAATTTATCAATCCCTTTTTGTGATGTTGACAGTAACACGGTATCGTCAGCGCATCGTAGTTCTCTCTCTCGCGATCACCGCCCAGACCCATGTACCAGACTTCCCCATAAATGCTATTCATGTGGAAATCTGATTCATGCAGCCTTAGCATTGGTGTGTTTTACCTCACATCCTCAGCACCATTTGGAGCTCTGGTGCTTATCCTTCGGCGATGTGTCCGATTTCAGCCAGCGTTTACTCGGTTCGCTCTCCGTTCTGTAGCCATCTAGTGTTTTTACGGTGTGTGGTAGCTAACTCCCCAACGTCCTTAGTCGCCTCTTACGACATGCATGGTAGGTAAAAGTGGTTCTATTCTTTACACCTCAATTTGGGCCCCGGTAACCGCTCTGTCGGTATCGTAGTTCAGGTATTTGTCTTCCTCCGATTATAAAAGAATCTCTCTCAATGAAGTCTGTTAAAATGTCACTATTCACTTGTTACGATATAACTAAAACATATTCCATTTTTATGTTGAAAACTTGACACTCTTCCCCCACCCCTCCCTCCCTCCTTTTAATCCCTTATAAAATAGAAAATGGCATGCCATGTATTTGAACCGTGTGACCTGCTGTAGAAACCGTTGCACTAAAAGACGATGTGTAAACTAGGGTCAATTTATGTACACATTAGAATGTTGCATGTTCTAAACTTCTGACATATCAAGTTTGTGCTTCTCGTGAAGGCTTGGCTCAGACCGACATAGTACTACACAGACTATATGTATGTCTCAGACCGCCATAGTACTACACAGACTATATGTATGTCTCAGACCGACATAGTACTACACAGACTATATGTATGGCTCAGACCGACATAGTACTACACAGACATATGTATGGCTCATATAGAAATACAACATATGTAAGCTATATGTTGTAGTTGACATATAAATCAAATATTTACAAGAGAATCAGCAGAATGACCAAAAAAAAACCCAAATTAAATGGTTGGGCCACATAAACAGAGTACCAACAGATAGTGCACATCAAAGAGCAATGCTGCTCCGATACAGCAAAAGGCTGGCCACGCAAAAGTGGACCTCAGAAATAACAGAGGCAGTGAAAAACACTGTTTATGAAGCGTACACAACAGCTGGTTCTAGAAATCTCTTCTGACGTTGTCAGACAACTAGAAATCTCATCTTATCTTGACGTTGTCAGACAACTAGAAATCTCATCTTATCCTGACATTATCAGACAACTAGAAATCTCATCTTATCCTGACGTTGTCAGACAACTAGAAATCTCATCTTATCTTGACGTTGTCAGACAACTAGAAATCTCATCTTATCTGACGTTATCAGACAACTAGAAATCTCATCTTATCCTGACGTTATCAGACAACTAGAATCTCATTATCGACATTATCAGAAACTAGAAACATCATGAAGTTCAGCAAGTGAATCCCTTTTATTGCGTTTCAGATGTCCATTTACCTCCCCTATAGTCTTGAAATCCATCCAGTACGACACTTAATCCATCTTTCCCATTGAAAACTGTTATCTTATCCTGTGTTTTGTTTCAGACACTAGAATCTCACCCTTATGCTTTATCAGTTCAACTAGAAATCTCATCTTATCCTGACATTATCAGACAACTAGAAATCTCATCTTATCCTGACATTATCAGACAACTAGAAATCTCATCTTATCCTGACGTTATCAGACAACTAGAAATCTCATCTTATCCTGACATTATCAGACAACTAGAAATCTCATCTTATCCTGACATTATCAGACAACTAGAAATCTCATCTTATCCTGACATTATCAGACAAAATAGGATTAGAGAAGAGAGAAAAAAAAGAATATTTACAAGTGATCCCTATTGCTTTTAGTTGTCCGTTTACCTCCCCATAGTCTTGCCATGTCAGTACACACTCATCATTTTCTTGTACACTGTTTGCTTCTCCGTGTTTCCTTTGTTTGAGAGATAGATCTCATCCCATGTTTTCTCTGTTCCATCAAAGACTAACTTACCACGTACCCGGTGACAGTCTGTATACATCCAGCCTACTTGATGCAAGAGGTAGAACATTGTCATTTGCTGATGACATTCTAGTGTACAGACAGGGGAAAGACAGGGATGCGATTGCCAGTGAGATACAGAAGAAACGTGACCGCATCACAAACTGGTGTGATGTCTCTGGTGCACTAGTTAACCCTACACAAGCAGCAGCAACATGGTTCTCACTCAATAATCACACTGTTAACGCATGTACACATTTAGTGAGACTGTGGTGTTGGTTGGTCCGGAGCTAAATCAATGCAATATTTGGATGTAAAATTTGACCGCAGCCTGTGTTTCAGGAAACATGTTGAGTATGTCATTGTCACGGAAACATGTTGAGTATGTCATTGTACGGAAACATGTGAGTATATCATTGTCACGGAAACATGTTGGTATGTATTGCATCGAACATTGAGTATTCATTGTCACGAACATTGTTAGTATCATTGTCACGGAAACATGTTGAGTATGCATTAGTCACGGAAACATGTTGAGTATTCATTGTCACGGAAACATGTTGAGGTATGTCATTGTCCCCAAACATGTTGAGTATATCATTGTCACGGAAACATGTTGTAATGTCATTGTCACGGAAACATGTTGAGTATAGTCATTGTCACGAAACATGTTGAGTATGTCATTGTCACGGCAGTAAAGGTCTGACGGCAATGGAGTCATGACGACTGCTAATGTAGAGCAATGAGAGTCATGACGCCTGCTAATGTAGAGCAATGAGAGTCATGACGCCTGCTAATGTAGAGCAATGAGAGTCATGACGCCTGCTAATGTAGAGCAATGGAGTCATGACGACTGCTAATGTAGAGCAATGAGAGTCATGACGCCTGCTAATGTAGAGCAATGAGAGTCATGACGCCTGCTAATGTAGAGCAATGAGAGTCATGACGACTGCTAATGTAGAGCAATGAGAGTCATGACGACTGCTAATGTAGAGCAATGGAGTCATGACGACTGCTAATGTAGAGCAATGAGAGTCATGACGACTGCTAATGTAGAGCAACGGCTGCTTGATATCTTGTATCAGATACTGATACTTTCAACCAACGATTGTTCAGTGACCATTATCACTGTCAGTAAGATGCACATTGAACCACTGGAGAGAAGACAGGATGAAGCTATGCGTATCATCCTCGGTTGCACTAGGGATACACCCTGCGTCGCGATGAGGTTTTTACTTGATTTCCCAACCAGGGCGTATATACTCAAGATATCTAGAGCACGTGCGTATCTTAAAATACGTTCTAAAATGGACCACCCGTTGTACGATGTGCTCAGCACCATCAGAAGTGGAAATCGGCTAGAGCGGGACACGTCATGGGTTGGTCATGCTGCAGACACTGTTCAGCTGGTATGTGGGCTCACAAATATCGACCATGGGAAAGAATGGATACCGATACCTTCAATATTCGGGAACACCTTTTCAACCATCATTCAATTTAACAAATGTGACACGAGATGCATCTCACGCGACATCATCTCACGTATACTATAGTGTCACTGAAAGAGCAGCGTAGTGGTACCTCCATCATCTCACGTATACTAGTGTCACTGAAAGAGCAGCGTAGTGGTACCTCCATCATCTCACGTATACTAGTGTCACTGAAAGAGCAACGTAGTGGTACCTCCATCATCTCACGTATACTAGTGTCACTGAAAGAGCAGCGTAGTGGTGCCTCCATCATCTCACGTATACTAGTGTCACTGAAAGAGCAACGTAGTGGTACCTCCATCATCTCACGTATACTAGTGTCACTGAAAGAGCAGCGTAGTGGTACCTCCATCATCTCACGTATACTAGTGTCACTGAAAGAGCAGCGTAGTGGTACCTCCATCATCTCACGTATACTAGTGTCACTGAAAGAGCAACGTAGTGGTACCTCCATCATCTCACGTATACTAGTGTCACTGAAAGAGCAGCGTAGTGGTACCTCCATCATCTCACGTATACTAGTGTCACTGAAAGAGCAACGTAGTGGTACCTCCATCATCTCACGTATACTAGTGTCACTGAAAGAGCAGCGTAGTGGTGCCTCCATCATCTCACGTATACTAGTGTCACTGAAAGAGCAACGTAGTGGTACCTCCATCATCTCACGTATACTAGTGTCACTGAAAGAGCAACGTAGTGGTACCTCCATCATCTCACGTATACTAGTGTCACTGAAAGAGCAGCGTAGTGGTACCTCCATCATCTCACGTATACTAGTGTCACTGAAAGAGCAGCGTAGTGGTACCTCCATCATCTCACGTATACTAGTGTCACTGAAAGAGCAACGTAGTGGTACCTCCATCATCTCACGTATACTAGTGTCACTGAAAGAGCAGCGTAGTGGTGCCTCCATCATCTCACGTATACTAGTGTCACTGAAAGAGCAGCGTAGTGGTGCCTCCATCATCTCACGTATACTAGTGTCACTGAAAGAGCAACGTAGTGGTGCCTAAGATATCAATTGTAGTGTACCACTGGGTGAAATCACGCTTCCGATTAGAAATTTTTGACACGTCCTCTCTGAGCTACTGTTTACTACCACTACACCTGTAAGGCTTGTATGTACCTTGCCTGTCTACACAATTTTAGTTGTCAATAAAACATCAGGTCCGGGTAGATTAGATTATCTGAAGGACATTAGTAACAATTATCTCCACTTCAATGTGGATGTCTGCTACCTGTGTGTTACTTGTCTGCTACCTGGGTGTTACCTGTCAGGTAAGAGAAGTGGCACTAGAGTATTTCCTGATCCAGGTTTAGTATTGGGAAAGTAGAACTGACCAACTATCTGTAAGCAGCTAACAACACCCGATGCTACTTCAGTAGTTACCAGGCACATTAGTAATGCTGCTACTGTTGTGTGCATGTATGCAGCACTGTTTTTGTTGTTGCTAGTCTCCAAGAGTCATTGAATAAGTTCAAACAAATCTTGTTTACCATACACATATGATATCTTTGGAGTATCAAGAAGACGTTAGCAAAATATTGCTTGGGGGACAGATTAGTGAAAGAAAGAGTACTATTATCTGTCTGTGACATTTTAGTCTCTCTGTGACATCGTCTTCTGTGACATTCGCGTCTCTGTACATTAGTCTTCGTACTTTCGTTTTCTGGACATTGCGTTTCCTTTTCTTCTCATTCGCGTCGTTATAAAGTTAACCTTTTTTGGTCATCTATGTGGTTGGCGCCGAGAACGTAAGTATTCTGCGCCACAGTTCTTAGTCACGTGCGGCGTGAAGAGAGGCACATCTGCCGAATCTCGGAGTAAATGAATGTTTGGGTTTAGCTGACCTAACAGAGAATCTTCACTTCTACAACAGTACCAGACATCTTTACTTCTTTCTTCCACTAAACTTCCATTCATTCTTTATTGATCACTTGTCAACCACACACTACATCTTCTATGTGATCCGAGCCGGAGAGGTATGGTTTACTACATTTTCTTATTCAGTGACGTCATTCCGGATAAGAAACATTTTCATTTTGACGTTTGGACGTTTTGGGACGTGTTGTTTTTGGGGCTCCCAGGGATTTCGATCGATATTTTCTATTTAAGGAAACCAAAACATTGGACACGTGATATATATTTATATATTTATATGTCTTTTACCAGTCAGTAGTAGGCTGTATTTTCTTTTACCATCAGTTAGTGTATTTTCTTTTCTAGTCAGTAGTAGGCTGTATTTTCTTTACCAGTCAGTAGTAGGCTGTATTTCTTTTACAGTCAGTAGTTGGCTGTATTTTCTTTACCAGTCAGTAGTAGGCTGTATTTCTTTTACCAGTCAGTAGTAGGCTGTATTTTCTTTTACCAGTCAGTAGTTGGCTGTATTGTCTTTTACCAGTCAGTAGTAGGCTGTATTTCTTTACCAGTCAGTAGTGGCTGTATTTCTTTTACATGTCAGTAGTGGCTGTATTTCTTTTACCATAGTAGTAGGCTGTATTTCTTTACCAGTCATAGTAGGCTGTATTCTTTTACCAGTCAGTAGTAGGCTGTATTTTCTTTACCAGTCAGTAGTAGGCTGTATTTCTTTTACCAGTCAGTAGTAGGCTGTATTTCTTTACCAGTCAGTAGTAGGCTGTATTTTCTTTTACCAGTCAGTAGTAGGCTGTATTTTCTTTTACCAGTCAGTAGTAGGCTGTATTTTCTTTTACCAGCCAGTAGTAGGCTGTATTGTCTTTTATATGTCAGTAGTTGGCTGTATTGTCTTTAACCAGCCAGTAGTAGGCTGTATTGTCCTGTACCAGCAGAGTAGGCTGTATTGTCTTTACTGTCAGTAGTTGGCTGTATTGTCCTGTACCAGCCAGTAGTAGGCTGTATTGTCACATAACTCTGTTTTGCTGTACAGGTAGCAGTACAGGAACAGCATCCATTAACAAAGTTGCCAGGACCGCACAGTTCTGGTACGATCAACGATAACTTTCACTTTTCTCTGTCGGTTATCGATCTCTAGACTTGTCTAAGCACATCTTTCTGACATACTGCTCCTCTCTTGTATGAACACAGCTCTTACCACTCGCAGCTACCTAATTTTGTGGTAGCTCCTCTCGATCCCTACCCGACTTACCAGACTGCAGTGCATCATTCTGTTTCCAGGGTCACCCTGTGGAGGTGGAGTAAGATTTCTGTCAATGGCAGCTAATTGGCCCCTGACACTGCTTTGCCAGCTGTTTTAGCTCTGACACCCATGTCTTGATTGATTGATAGTACCATCATCATTGTACTTCGGTGAGTAACCATGTGTGTGCTCCGTTCTCTTTCTTCAAACACATGAAGATATCAGCGGAAGTGCACGAACACTTTAACATTCTTTATTTGTAACACCATCTATCATCTGTCTGTAACCCTACCTTTATGAAACTCAAAAACAGGATAGTCAATTCATACATGAAAGCTGTTCTATCCTTGAATTTTATGCAGACACTTTACTTGTTAAGTAGCAAGCACGTGATTGTGATCATGTGATCTATGATGTCATCATGTAGCAGCTGTATGACGTCATGTAACGATATCTTGGGTAGCTCATTATGCAGGAACTGAGAGCTGCCGATTGGTCATCTGATACCAGTCTCATAGACACCGGCCCTGGTCACAGCATGACACGGGAGGGTCACACCCAGTACTGCTAGACAGAGTGATATCTATAGAACCAGGACCGGATGAATAATCATGGTTCACTAAGTGAGCATGCAGGCACGCAATGTACTGTATCTAGATTCGTTCTGACAGTGTCTATCAACCCACGGCACGCGTAGTGTCGGCGGCACTTAGTCATGTTTATTCAACCAATACTGAAAGTCGCTTTGAATCCCGAAAGTTGAATTATTTGCATTATACGTTTTGATTGTTGATCTATTGATGTGTTGACATCTTACATCACTTGTTATTTATAAATCATTCAATTGTTTGTCCTTCCGTGTTTATTTTAACTCATTGTATCCTGTTGCCTTGTTGAAGTATTTTTTTGTTTAATACAATCATATGTTGTCTATTTCTTCTTTGTCCCAGTAAAACTGCACTTTTGTATTCTCTAATTTCTCATCTTGTTTGAAGTCTTGGCGCCACATGTTTTTGTTGTGAGTCTAAGTGGCGCCACATGTTTTTGTTGTGAGTCTAAGTGGCGCCACATGTTATTGTTGTGAGTCTAAGTGGCGCCACATGTTATTGTTGTGAGTCTAAGTGGCGCCACATGTTATTGTTGTGAGTCTAAGTCCCATGTTGTTGTTGGAATCATGTGTGCCTCACATGATCTATTACTTTGAGTCTAATGCTGCTCAATTTCACTTGTTTGAGTCTTGGCGCCACATGTTATTGTTGTGAGTCTAAGTGGCGCCACATGTTATTGTTGTGAGTCTAAAGTAGTTTGAGTATCTCTGTGATATTGTCTTGTTTCTATGTCTTTCTCTTGCTCTGATTCCAGATTTGATGATTCTACGTCTCCTACGATCATCTCTCTTCCCCTCTCCTCTCTCTCACCTCTCTCCCTCCCTCTCTCTCTCACTCTCTTCCTCCCTCACTCTCTTCCTCTTTCTTCTCTCTCTACTCCTCTTCTATCTCTCTCTCTCCCTACTTCCCTCTCTCTTCCTCCCTCTCACTCTCATGAATCTACATATCTCTCATTTCTTTCTCTGCTGCAGGACAAGGCAGAAAATTTTGTCATGGCAGCCTTGTTCTGTGCTTCCGAGGAAGGGAACGTAGAGGGACTCAAGGAACTATCCGAGATGGCAGCAAACATTGATCTCAATACATCCAATAAGGTTAGTTACTATCACAACAGTTTAACTAGGACATGCTAGGACATTCATAGACAGCAGTAACTGATACATCAACATCATCATCAAATATCTGCTTGTAACATCTGCTTGTCCTGAACAAAGTGTGTTTGCAAACAATGTGTCTATGCTTGCCAACAATGTGTCTATGCTTGCCAACATGTCTGCTTGCAACAGTCTATGCTTGCCAACAATGTGTCTATGCTTGCCAACATGTCTGCTTGCCAACGTGTCTATGCTTGCCAACAATGTATCTATGCTTGCCAACAACGTGTCTATGTTTGCCAACAATGTGTCTATGCTTGCCAACATGTCTATGCTTGCCAACAATGTGTCTATGTTTGCCAACAATGTGTCTATGCTTGCCAACAATGTGTCTATGTTGCAACAATGTATGTTTGCCAACAATTTGTCTTTGCTTGCAACAATGTGTCTATGTTTGCCAACAATGTGTATGTTTGCCAACAATGTGTCTATGCTTGCCAACGTGTCTATGCTTACCAACAATGTGTCTATGCTTGCCAACAGTGTGTTTGCGAACAATGTGTCTATGCTTGCCAACAATGTGTCTATGCTTGCCAACAATGTGTCAATGCTTGCCAACATGTCTATGCTTGCCAACATGTCTATGCTTGCCAACAATGTGTCTATGCTTGCCAACATGTCTGCTTGCCAACATGTCTATGCTTGCCAACAATGTGTCTATGCTTGCCAACAACATGTCTATGTTTGCCAACAATGTGTCTATGCTTGCCAACATGTTTATGCTTGCCAACAATGTGTCTATGTTTGCCAACAATTTGTCTATGCTTGCCAACAATGTGTCTATGTTTGCCAACAATGTGTATGTTTGCCAACAATGTGTCTATGCTTGCCAACGTGTCTATGCTTACCAACAATGTGTCTATGCTTGCCAACAGTGTGTTTAACAATGTGCTATGCTTGCCAACAATGTGTTATGCTTCCAACAATGTGCAATGCTTGCCAACAATGTGTCTATGCTTGCCAACAATGTGTCTATGTTTGCCAACAATGTGCTGCAACAATGTGTCTATGCTTGCCAACAGTGTGTCTATGCTTGCCAACAATGTCAATGCTTGCAACGTCTCTGTATATGTCAACAATGTGTCTATGCTTGCCAACAATGTCTCTGTATATGTCAACAATGTGTCTACATTTCAGCATGGAGAAACAGCAGTCCACATGGCAGCTAGTGGTGGACACTTGGAGGTCCTCAAGTTTTTGCTGAGCAAAGGTGTTGATATCTCCATCAAGGATAAGGTAAGTGGGTGTCACATGTGTGCCTGGTGTTTACCTTCACTGTGGGGTGGGTGGGGGGACTGACAAATGTAACATCACCCTGAGGGTGGACAACTGTGTTTCTCATTGATGTTGCATGGACAAGCTCTTTGAAGAGCTGAACATCATGAGGGGACAACTGCATTCTTTAAACATATTTTAGGACAAAATGTTTGGACACACCTTTCTTAATGCGTAAGGGCCTATGAACTGAGGCACAATATGTTTCTGTTCTTGTCTCAATCTACATAAATCACAAAGAATGATTGAACTTGTTGATAACAATGATTGTGAAGAAGAAGATATTTGAGATGAGATCTGAGAGGGAAGAAAGAAGAAGAAACTTATAAACATGATATTGTCTGTCAACATAAATGTGATCTGTCAACATACAGTACATACATGTGATACTGTCAACATACAGTACATAAATGTGATACTGTCAACATACAGTACATACATGTGATACTGTCAACATACAGTACATACATGTGATACTGTCAACATACAGTACATACATGGGATACTGTCAACATACAGTACATACATGTGATACTGTCAACATACAGTACATACATGTGATCTGTCAACATACAGTACATAAATGTGATACTGTCAAACTATTCCAATCTTTACTCTGTGGAGAAACCAGCACACCCAGTCCTCGATCAGATCATACCGAAACATCATGACCAAACCGAGCTGGATACCGAACCCACGGAGCAGGAACTTTCCGAAGCAATCAACAAACTTTCAAATGGCAAGGCATCAGGACTAGACAACATTCCTGCAGAAATCCTCAAATATAATAGGGATGTCCTGCTGCCCCACCTCTACAATCTCCTTATTCAGTGCTGAGAGAGGAACACTTCCTCAGGACATGAGGGATGCAAAGATAGTGACACTCTATAAAAACAAAGGGGATAAGGGGATTGTAACAACTACAGAGGCATCTCCCTTCTAAGCGTAACAGGCAAAGCTTTTGCACTAGTCCTTTCAAACTAGTCCTTTCAAAACGACTACAGAAACTGGCGGAGCGTGTTCTTCCAGAGTCACAATGTGGATTCAGAGCTAGACGGTCAACAACTGACATGATATTTACCCTTCGACAGCTATAAGTGAAGTGCAGAGAGCAGAGCAAGCCTCTATATATTGCTTTCGTGGATCTGACTAAGGCATTTGACACAGTCAGCAGGCCAAGTCTTTATAAAATATTGAAGTATATTGGTTGTCCCCAAAGTTGCTCCAATTGATTGTTTCCTTCCATGAGAGCATGAAAGCCAGCATACAGTTCGATGGCAGCACATCTGATAGTTTTGAGGTTAAGAGTGGAGTCAAGCAGGGTTGTGTCCTTGCCCCCACTCTCTTTGGTATCTTCTTCGCAGTCCTTTGAACCACGCCTTAGGGACGCTGATGGTGATGTTTTCATCCGCACTAGATCTGATGGTTCACTGTTTAACTTGGCTCGCTTAAGAGCCAAGACAAAAACGACGGAAATACTTCTCAAGAACCTCCTTTTCGCTGACGATGCTGCCTTAGTCGCCCACAGTGAGACTACACTGCAATGTCTAATCAATAATTTGTCAAAGGCATGCAACCTATTTTCTCTGACAATAAGTGTCTCCAAAACAGTTGTATTATGTCAGGGAGGTAAGACATCAAATATCACTTTAAATGGCAACCATCTAACACCAGTGCAAAAATTCTGCTATCTTGGGTCCATAGTCACGAAGAAATCAACGTTCAGATAGGGAATGCGGCTACTATATTCGCAAACTATCAAAGCGAGCGTGGGACAACAAAAATTGACATTGCAGACGAAGACTCAAATATATCGAGCCTGTGTAATTAGTTCTTTACTATATGGCTCAGAAACATGGACAGCCTACTCAAGACACGAGAGGAGACTTAACATCTTTCACCTTCGATGTCTCCGCAAGATTATGAACATCAGGTGGAACGACAAGATAACCAACTCTGAAGTACTACAACGGCAAATCTGCCTTTCATCATGGGCATGCTCAGCAGTAGACGACTAAGATGGTTGGGACATGTGAGAAGAATGGAAACTTATCGCCATACCAAAACAAATGTTGTTCTGTGAACTTTCGGAGGGAAGAGGCACCAGGGCAGACCACTGCTCAGATATAAAGATGTCTGCAAACCTCAATGAAAAACTTTTCTATAGATCCCAGCACATGGGAGGGACTAGCTGATGACAGAGTTGTGTGGAAAGCCAAATTACGGAAGGGCGAAGAGTCTTTTGAGAAGAGACTTATGTACGAGCTGAACAACAAGAGAGAAAAGCGAAAACTCAGAAGTTGTCACAGTAAAACACTTGCCTATTGACCGTCTGTAAAGATGAAGAGGGTCATATATACAGTACATAAATGTGATACTGTCAACATACAGTACATAAATGTGATACTGTCAACATACAGTACATACATGTGATCTGTCAACATACATGTGATCTGTCAACATACATGTGATCTGTCAACATATAGTACATAAATGTGATACTGTCAATATACAGTACATAAATGTGATACTGTCAACATACAGTACATAAATGTGATACTGTCAACATACAGTACATAAATGTGATACTGTCAACATACAGTACATAAATGTCATAATTTTCTTGTCAACACGTAGCAAGGAGATAGTGCAGTGTACTGGGCTGCCCGTCAAGGTCATACAGATGTCATCAGATGTTTAGTAGAGGCAGGTGTTTCCATCAACACACAGAACAAGGTATGTCACACAGGTAGACATTTAGATATGTCATACAGGTAGATGTTTAGATATGTCATACAGGTAGAAATTTAGATATGTCATACAGGTAGATGTTTAGATATGTCATACAGGTAGATGTTTAGATATGTCATACAGGTAGAAGGTTAGGTATGTCACACAGGTAGAAGTTTAGGTATGTCATACAGGTAGATGTTTAGATATGTCTCACAGGTAGATGTTTAGATATGTCATACAGGTAGATGTTTAGGTATGTCTCACAGGTAGATGTTTAGATATGTCATACAGGTAGAAATTTAGATATCTTATACAGGTAAAAATATAGATATGTCATGTTTATCATTGATCAATGTTTCTCTTTGATCTGACAGTCTGGAGAAGCAGCACTACATGTTGCTGCCAGGTATGGACATACAGCTACAGTAGAGTATTTGTGTAGCATTGATGCCAACATCAATCTCTTTGATAATGTAAGTTCTTCTTTTTGTATGTCTTTGATTCTGTTTACTTGTAGATGTTTCTATATCATGTGTACATTTCTTGTGTAGATGTTTCTATATCATGTGTACATTTCTTGTGTAGATGTTTCTATGTCATGTGTACATTTTGTCTGTAGATGTTTATATGTCATGTGTACATTTTGTCTGTAGATGTTTCTATGTCACGTGTACATTTTGTCTGTAGATGTTTCTATGTCATGTGTACATTTTGTCTGTAGATGTTTCTATGTCATGTGTACATTTGTGGTTTAGATGTTTCTTCTGTAGATTTATATGTTTGTATTCGATGTCTAGATTTCATATGTAGCTGTCACTTGTCTATGTATAGATGTCAGTTGTCTATGTATAGATGTCAGTTGTCTATGTATAGATGTCAGTTGTCTATGTATAGATGTCACTTGTCATGTATAGATTCACTTGTCATTATAGATGCACTTGTCTATTATAGATGTCACTTGTCATTATAGATGCATGCTATTCATGATGTCAGTTTTATAGCTGTCTGTGTAGTATAGAATAGACTAGTCTATTGTGTTCACTGTATGACATAGACTAGTTCATGTGTTCACCGTATGACATAGACTAGTTCATGTGTTCACTGTATGACATAGACTAGTTCATGTGTTCACCGTATAACATAGACTAGTTCATGTGTTCACCGTATGACATAGACTAGTTCATGTGTTCACCGTATAACATAGACTAGTTCATGTGTTCACTGTATGACATAGACTAGTTCATGTGTTCACCGTATGACATAGACTAGTTCATGTGTTCACCGTATGACATAGACTAGTTCATGTGTTCACCGTATGACATAGACTAGTTCATGTGTTCACAGTATGACATAGACTAGTTCATGTGTTCACCGTATGACATAGACTAGTTCATGTGTTCACCGTATGACATAGACTAGTTCATGTGTTCACCGTATGACATAGACTAGTTCATGTGTTCACCGTATGACATAGACTAGTTCATGTGTTCACCGTATGACATAGACTAGTTCATGTGTTCACCGTATGACATAGACTAGTTCATGTGTTCACCGTATGACATAGACTAGTTCATGTGTTCACCGTATGACATAGACTAGTTCATGTGTTCACCGTATGACATAGACTAGTTCATGTGTTCACCGTATGACATAGACTAGTTCATGTGTTCACCGTATGACATAGACTAGTTCATGTGTTCACCGTATGACATAGACTAGTTCATGTGTTCACCGTATGACATAGACTAGTTCATGTGTTCACCGTATGACATAGACTAGTTCATGTGTTCACCGTATGACATAGACTAGTTCATGTGTTCACCGTATGACATAGACTAGTTCATGTGTTCACCGTATGACATAGACTAGTTCATGTGTTCACCGTATGACATAGACTAGTTCATGTGTTCACCGTATGACATAGACTAGTTCATGTGTTCACCGTATGACATAGACTAGTTCATGTGTTCACCGTATGACATAGACTAGTTCATGTGTTCACCGTATGACATAGACTAGTTCATTGTTCACCATGATGACATAGACTAGTTCATGTGTTCACCGTATGACATAGACTAGTTCATGTGTTCACCGTATGACATAGACTAGTTCATGTGTTCACCGTATGACATAGACTAGTTCATGTGTTCACCGTATGACATAGACTAGTTCATGTGTTCACTGTATGACATAGACTAGTTCATGTGTTCACCGTATGACATAGACTAGTTCATGTGTTCACCGTATGACATAGACTAGTTCATGTGTTCACCGTATGACATAGACTAGTTCATGTGTTCACCGTATGACATAGACTAGTTCATGTGTTCACCGTATGACATAGACTAGTTCATGTGTTCACCGTATGACATAGACTAGTTCATGTGTTCACCGTATGACATAGACTAGTTCATGTGTTCACCGTATGACATAGACTAGTTCATGTGTTCACTGTATGACATAGACTAGTTCATGTGTTCACCGTATGACATAGACTAGTTCATGTGTTCACCGTATGACATAGACTAGTTCATGTGTTCACCGTATGACATAGACTAGTTCATGTGTTCACCGTATGACATAGACTAGTTCATGTGTTCACCGTATGACATAGACTAGTTCATGTGTTCACCGTATGACATAGACTAGTTCATGTGTTCACCGTATGACATAGCCTAGTTCATGTGTTCACCGTATGACATAGACTAGTTCATGTGTTCACCGTATGACATAGACTAGTTCATGTGTTCACCGTATGACATAGACTAGTTCATGTGTTCACCGTATGACATAGACTAGTTCATGTGTTCACCGTATGACATAGACTAGTTCATGTGTTCACTGTATGACATAGACTAGTTCATGTGTTCACCGTATGATGGTCTCAGTTCCACTTTTCCCAAGGTACTTGCATAGCTAGGCTGTGTTCTCATGTAGTGGAGCTGTGTCTCATGTAGTGGGAGCTGTTGTTCCTCATGTAGTGGAGCTGTTGTCTCATGTGTGGCTGTTGTCCATGTAGTGGAGCTGTTGTCTCATGTAGTGGAGCTGTTGTTCCCATGTAGTGGAGCTTGTCTCATGTAGTGGAGCTGCTTGTCCCATGTAGTGGGAGCTGTGTCCTCCATGTAGTGGGGCTGTCCTCATGTAGTGGGAGCTGTTGTCCCATGTAGTGGGAGCTGTTGTCCTCATGTAGTGGGAGCTGTTGTCCTCATGTAGTGGGAGCTGTGTCCTCGATGTAGTGGGAGCTGTTGTCCTCATGTAGTGGGAGCTGTTGTCCTCATGTAGTGGGAGCTGTTGTCCCATGAGTGGGAGCTGTTGTCCCATGTAGTGGGAGCTGCTGTCCCATGTAGTGGGAGCTGTTGTCCCATGTAGTGGGCTGTTCCATGTAGTGGAGCTGCTGTCCCCATGTAGTGGGAGCTGTTGTCCTCATGTAGTGGGAGCTGTTGTCCTCATGTAGTGGGAGCTGCTGTCCCCATGTAGTGGGAGCTGCTGTCCCCATGTAGTGGGAGCTGTTGTCCTCATGTAGTGGGAGCTGTGTCCCATGTAGTGGGAGCTGCTGTCCCCATGTAGTGGAGCTGTGTCCCATGTAGTGGGAGCTGCTGTCCCATGTAGTGGGAGCTGCTGTCCCCATGTAGTGGGAGCTGCTGTCCATGTAGTGGGGCTCATGTCTCATGTAGTGGAGCTGCTGTCCCCATGTAGTGGGAGCTGTGTCCTCATGTAGTGGAGCTGCTTCCCCATGTAGTGGAGCTGTGTCCTCATGTAGTGGGAGCTGCTGTCCCATGTAGTGGGAGCTGCTGTCCTCATGTAGTGGGAGCTGTTGTCCCCATGTAGTGGGAGCTGTTGTCCTCATGTAGTGGGAGCTGTTGTCCTCATGTAGTGGGAGCTGTTGTCCTCATGTAGTGGGAGCTGTTGTCCTCATGTAGTGGGAGCTGTTGTCCTCATGTAGTGGGAGCTGTTGTCCCCATGTAGTGGGAGCTGTTGTCCTCATGTAGTGGGAGCTGCTGTCCTCATGTAGTGGGAGCTGCTGTCCCCATGTAGTGGGAGCTGTGTCCCATGTAGTGGGAGCTGCTGTCCTCATGTAGTGGGAGCTGCTGTCCCCATGTAGTGGGAGCTGTGTCCCTCATGTAGTGGGAGCTGCTGTCCTCATGTAGTGGGAGCTGCTGTCCTCATGTAGTGGGAGCTGTTGTCCTCATGTAGTGGGAGCTGCTGTCCCCATGTAGTGGGAGCTGTTGTCCTCATGTAGTGGGAGCTGTTGTCCCCATGTAGTGGGAGCTGCTGTCCCCATGTAGTGGGAGCTGTGTCCCCATGAGTGGGAGCTGTTGTCCTCATGTAGTGGGAGCTGCTGTCCCCATGTAGTGGGAGCTGCTGTCCCCATGTAGTGGGAGCTGTTGTCCTCATGTAGTGGGAGCTGTTGTCCTCATGTAGTGGGAGCTGTTGTCCTCCCTGTAGTGGGAGCTGTTGTCCTCATGTAGTGGGAGCTGTTGTCCTCATGTAGTGGGAGCTGTTGTCCTCATGTAGTGGGAGCTGCTGTCCTCATGTAGTGGGAGCTGCTGTCCTCATGTAGTGGGAGCTGCTGTCCCATGTAGTGGAGCTGTGTCCTCATGTAGTGGGAGCTGCTGTCCCCATGTAGTGGGAGCTGTTGTCCCCATGTAGTGGGAGCTGTTGTCCCCATGTAGTGGGAGCTGTTGTCCTCATGTAGTGGGAGCTGCTGTCCTCATGTAGTGGGAGCTGTTGTCCTCATGTAGTGGGAGCTGTTGTCCTCATGTAGTGGGAGCTGTTGTCCTCATGTAGTGGGAGCTGTTGTCCTCATGTAGTGGGAGCTGCTGTCCCCATGTAGTGGGAGCTGTTGTCCCCATGTAGTGGGAGCTGTTGTCCTCATGTAGTGGGAGCTGTTGTCCCCATGTAGTGGGAGCTGCTGTCCTCATGTAGTGGGAGCTGTTGCCTCATGTAGTGGAGCTGCTGTCCTCATGTAGTGGGAGCTGCTGTCCCCATGTAGTGGGAGCTGTTGTCCCCATGTAGTGGGAGCTGCTGTCCTCATGTAGTGGGAGCTGCTGTCCCCATGTAGTGGGAGCTGTTGTCCTCATGTAGTGGGAGCTGCTGTCCTCATGTAGTGGGAGCTGTTGTCCCCATGTAGTGGAGCTGCTGTCCCATGTAGTGGGAGCTGCTGTCCTCATGTAGTGGAGCTGTGTCCCATGTAGTGGGAGCTGTTGTCCTCATGTAGTGGGAGCTGTTGTCCCCATGTAGTGGGAGCTGCTGTCCTCATGTAGTGGGAGCTGTTGTCCCATGTAGGAGCTGTGCCCATGTAGTGGGAGCTGCTGTCCCCATGTAGTGGGAGCTGCTGTCCCCATGTAGTGGGAGCTGCTGTCCTCATGTAGTGGGAGCTGTGTCCCATGAGTGGACTTGTCCATGTAGTGGAGCTGCTGTCCCATGTAGTGGAGCTGCTGTCCCCATGTAGTGTCATGGTGCTGTCCCATGTAGTGGAGCTGTGTCCTCATGTAGTGGAGCTGCTGTCCCCATGTGAGTGGGAGCTGTGTCCCATGAGTGGAGCTGCGTCCTCATGTAGTGGGAGCTGCTGTCCCCATGTAGTGGAGCTGCTGTCCCCATGTAGTGGAGCTGTGTCCCATGTAGTGGGAGCTGCTGTCCTCATGTAGTGGAGCTTGTGGGTTATTGTCAGTGTAGCACTTGTGGTGTCAGTGTAGCAGTTGTGGGTGTCAGTGTCAGACTAACAATATGTAATATTACTTCTACAGCTTGGAGAGACTGCACTTCATTGTGCTGCATGGCATGGCTACGACAGATTACAGAATCTTGTGTGAGAAGTGCCATGCTGACTCTACAGAACAAGGTACATGATTATATGTATGTCTGTCAGTCAGTGAGAGGTGGAGGATGTACTCTTATGAGAGAGAGATAGGTGGAGGATGTACTCTATAGAGAGAGAGATAGGTGGAGGTGCACTTCTGTGAGTAAGGAGTGAAAGGATGGTCTGATCTAATCATGTGATGAGAGAGAGAGAGATAACAAAGAGGTAGAGTATGTGCTATGAAAGAAGAGATAGTGGAAGTGTGTCTTGTGTGTGAGAGAGAGAGAGAGAGAGAAAGGTGGAGAATATGTCATCAACCTCCACATGTACCTCAACGTGACGTCGACAGACACTTTGATGCTAATATTGACTTCCTGAGGTTCTCATCACTAAGGGATAAGTCCGCACGGGTTGTAGCTTAATGGAAAGCATGGGATGTGATAAGTGCCTGGCTCATTAGTGGAAAGTCGCTGGACTCCCAGAGTGGAAAGTCGTGGAGATATCAGTCTATGGTAAGCCTCGCACTGTACCTCCAACTAATGTACTCACTGTACCTCGGTCATCACATGGATACAGTTTCATGCATCTGATAATGGATATCCTGGTTCTCTATCACTAAGTGGATAAGTCCTCGCTTGCATTCTGAAGGTTGTATTTCTAATCCGTGGCTATGGTTTTTTGACGGTGTATTTTTCAGGGACCCTAGGATTGTTGCAGGAGTTATGGAGTCGTCTTGTGTGATACTTCTGCAGATGACTTGCCATTTTGGAGATGTACCAGTTATATGGGGTCAAACTCGGTGCAGGTGCAATGAAATCAATCCTTCGGCGTTAGACTCTTTACTACATGTAGTTCCATCCACTAGAGTACACTGAGATAGAGTCCACTGAGATAGAGTACACTGAGATATAATCCACTGAAATGGAAGTCCACTGAAAGTTTGCCAACATTCTCAAATGACAGACAGAACACATATGATGAAACACTTGACAAGAAATGACCACTATTAAACACCAATAATATATTCTACTGCTTCCTCCCTGTATGTATACATTTTATTTGTCTGTCTGTTTGTTTGTACACACATGTGTCTGATTATTGTAATATGTCCTTGTCTATGTTGACATGATAGTCCATCTGTATGCTCTCTTATCTTCTGTCTTCAGGAGAAAGAAACTGCTCTCCATTGTGCTGCTGTCAGAGGTAACTTAGATTGTGTTCGAGTTTTACTGGAGTATGGGGTACCTCTCAACCATACAGATAAGGTAAGCTAAAGATAAGTTAGATCAGATAGATCAGAGATCAGATAGATCAGAGATCAGATAGATCAAAGATCAGATAGACCAGAGATCAGATAGACTAGAGATACCAGTATGACAATCAATCAAGTGTCATGCCTGCCAGCGTAGTGACAATCAATCAAGTGTCATGCCTGCCAGCGTAGTGACAATCAATCAAGTGTCATGCCTGCCAGCGTAGTGACAATCAATCAAGTGTCATGCCTGCCAGCGTAGTGACAATCAATCAAGTGTCATGCCTGCCAGCGTAGTGACAATCAATCAAGTGTCATGCCTGCCAGCGTAGTGACAATCAATCAAGTGTCATGCCTGCCAGCGTAGTGACAATCAATCAAGTGTCATGCCTGCCAGCGTAGTGACAATCAATCAGTGTCATGCCGCCAGCTAGTGACAATCAATCAAGTGTCATGCCTGCCA
The DNA here is from genome assembly GCA_020796225.1 of Arion vulgaris. Classification (NCBI taxonomy): domain Eukaryota; kingdom Metazoa; phylum Mollusca; class Gastropoda; order Stylommatophora; family Arionidae; genus Arion; species Arion vulgaris. Next base: position 112,514,169 of record CM036753.1, on the reverse strand, counting down.
GCGAGTGACAATCAATCAAGTGTCATGCCTGTCAGCGAGTGACAATCAATCATGTCATGCCTGCCAGCGAGTGACAATCAATCAGTGTCATGCCTGCCAGCGTAGTGACAATCAATCAGTGTCATGCCTGCCAGCGAGTGACAATCAATCATGTCATGCCTGCCAGCGTAGTGACAATCAAGTGTCATGCCTGCCAGCGTAGTGACAATCAATCAAGTGTCATGCCTGCCAGCGTAGTGACAATCAATCAAGTGTCATGCCTGCCAGCGTAGTGACAATCAATCAAGTGTCATGCCTGCCAGCGTAGGCGACCCTCCACATCTTTCTCTCCTTGGTGCAGGTAATCAGTTTTGACGCGATCTTTGCTTTGTCGAACTACAATGTCAGACCATCCAACATCTCCTCTGTCTTCCACGATCTCTCTTTCCTGAATTTTACCTGTAGTCACCAAATGTTCTAAACCTTCTCTTCGCATTATATGCCAGAAGAACCTTGATTGTCGATTCTTATTCTTTTGATAAGGTTTCTTTGTGTGCAGGCCTGATTTAAAACCTCCACATTTGTTTTCTTTGCAGTCCATGGAATTTTCAACATTCTTCTGTAAAACCACATCTCTGTGGCTTCCAATGATCGTATTGATTGTTTGTTCATTGTCCATGATTTGCTGCCATACTGAAGTATTGGTTCAATATAGCACTGGAGTACTCGTTTCCACAATGTCATTGCTAGTGAATTCTCGCATAGTGGGTTTTTCAATTTCATAAAAGCTGCTTTCGCTTGAGCTATTCTACTCTTAATTTCTGTTTTACATCTTCCATCTGATGTTAGGAATGTTCCCAGATATTTGAATCAATGGAATTGTTTCAGTGTAGCGTTATTTATTTTAATATTTGCATTTTGGTATAACAGATTCGAAATAAATGAACTGATTCCGTACCATGGAACACTCAAGTGTAAATATTTCTTATCTGCGCGGACCACGCGCCGCTCAAAAGACGATGACTTTTGTTGAGTTTTTATTATTTTTTATTCTGATTGAAGATTTATATTAACTGGAAACTACTTAGAAGTGATGTGTAAATGATAACGAATACATAGCATTGTGGTTTATGCTAGAAGTAGAAGTGAAACAGAGTTTATCAATCATTTTAGGATACCCTGTGACCGTAAAAAAACTAGCAATTTTTATGAATGTTTATGATGCTAGTTTGTGAACAGTTAATAAACCGTACACTCCTTCACTATTTTCTTAACGTTTGTGTATTCATAAATGGATTACATATATAAAGAGAGCAGTTAGATTGATTTATACAACATATTGTTCATCAAGGCCCTTGAAAAGTTGGATTTTTATTCTCACAATTTCAATTAGTTTTTTTAATTCATGCTAATATTTTTCAAGCATAGTAAACACAACATTATATTTTCAGATACAATAATTATTTTGTGAAAGTACATTCATTTATCTTTAATTTGATATGTAATAAGTTAAACTTTAAATAATATTCAGAAACAATATTTTAGTTTAGCTAAAGTATATGTACAATATTTTTGAAGGTAAAAAAATAATTTGGTCCAGAGGCGAAAAAAGCCAGGTAGTGAAACAGCTAAGTCAACAAATGTGATCATATCCTAAGGTTTTCTGGTCAGGTCTACGCAAAAGATAGACCTCAGAAATAACAGAGGTAGGGAAAAACCCTTTATGAAGTGCACACACAAGCATATTGTATAAATATATTTCTATCGAGACGCTATGAGAGAAAACAGGATTAGAGACAGTAAAATCGCAGCAGGAATTAGATCGTAAGCAAGACAGATGTTGGTTATATCACGATGATGTTTGACAAGTAATACTTGGGGACTGCCTAGAGTAGTTGATAGTAGCTCGGCCTGCTAGCTGATCGCAGCAGGAATTAGGTCGTAAGCAAGACAGATGTTGGTTATATCACGATGATGTTTGACAAGTAATACTGGGGGACTGCCTAGAGTAGTTGATAGTAGCTCGGCCTGCTAGCTGATCGCAGCAGGAATTAGGTCGTAAGCAAGACAGATGTTGGTTATATCACGATGATGTTTGACAAGTAATACTGGGGGACTGCCTAGAGTAGTTGATAGTAGCTCGGCCTGCTAGCTGATCGCAGCAGGAATTAGGTCGTAAGCAAGACAGATGTTGGTTATATCACGATGATGTTTGACAAGTAATACTGGGGGACTGCCTAGAGTAGTTGATAGTAGCTCGGCCTGCTAGCTGATCGCAGCAGGAATTAGGTCGTAAGCAAGACAGATGTTGGTTATATCACGATGATGTTTGACAAGTAATACTTGGGGACTGCCTAGAGTAGTTGATAGAAGCTCGGCCTGCAGCTGATCGCAGCAGGAATTAGGTCGTAAGCAAGACAGATGTTGGTTATATCACGATGATGTTTGACAAGTAATACTGGGGGACTGCCTAGAGTATGATAGTACTGGCCTGCAGCTGATCGCAGCAGGAATTAGGTCGTAAGCAAGACAGATGTTGGTTATATCACGATGATGTTTGACAAGTAATACTGGGGGACTGCCTAGAGTAGTTGATAGTAGCTCGGCCTGCTAGCTGATGACAGGAATTAGGTCAGAAGCAAGACAGATGTTGGTTATATCCATGATGTTTGACAAGTAATACTGGGACTGCCTAGAGTAGTTGATAGTAGCTCGCCTGCTAGCTGATCGCAGCAGGAATTAGATCGTAACAAGGCAGATGTTGGTTATATCACGAAGATTTTGACAAGTAATACTGGGGACTGCCTAGAGTAGTTGATAGTCCGCCTGCTAGCTGATCAGCAGGAATTAGGTCGAAGCAAGACAGATGTTGGTTATATCACGATGATGTTTGACAAGTAATACTGGGGGACTGCCTAGAGTAAGTTGATAGAGCTGGCCTGCTAGCTGATGCAGGAATTAGGTCAAGCAAGACAGATGTTGGTTATATCAGATGATGTTTGACAAGTAATACTGGGGACTGCCTAGAGTAGTTGATAGTAGCTGGCCTGCCAGCTGATGCGCAGGAATTAGATCGTAGCAAGACAGATGTTGGTTATATCACGATGATGTTTGACAAGAATACTGGGGACTGCCTAGAGTAGTTGATAGTAGCTCGGCCTGCAGTGATCGCAGCAGGAATTAGGTCGTAAGCAAGACAGATGTTGGTTATATCACGATGATGTTTGACAAGTAATACTTGTACTAGAATCATCAATTTTTCCATATGTCTACTTGTTGTTGTAGTTGATTGCACATTATCTAGATGATATATCTGAATAGTTGTACTTGATGTGTTGCTTTAGAGAGTAGTACAGCCTTAATGCTTGCCAGAACACAATTCTGCTTTTGTTTGACTTATACTTAATAGTGGCTGTCAGTTGACATCATTGACAAGGTAAAGTCTCTTCTTCAGCAGGTAACTCTTTCTCTTAACCTGCAAATCTAGTCTTCAAGCATGCACACATTTGTAAACAATCATAGATGATGAATGAAGACAAGAACATGGGTATGACATAGGACATGGTTTTGGACATGTCTACATTGACATAGGACATGGTTGACATGGGTGCACATGGGCTGGTAGAAGATGAGTAGAACATGGGTACCACATGGGACATGGTGCATTCGACAGGTGCAACATATGTTAACATGGACATGGTGCACAGCTGGGACATGACGAATCATGGTACATCTGCATGGGACTGGTGAACATGGGTGAACATGGACATGTGCAGCATGGACATCCATGGCATGGGTAGACATGGTACACATGGTACACAGCAGGTAGGACATTGTGCAACAGCATGGTACAACATGTGACATGGTCAACATGACATTGTATAACATGAAGATGAATAGAAGAGGAACATGACATGGGTAGCAACATGGGTAATGACACTTGGACATGGGTCAATGGACATGGGTACTGACATGTGGCATATGGACATGGGTCCATGGACATGGGTGCACATGGGACTGGGTGCACATGACTGGGTGAACATGGTGTCACATGGGACATGGGTCACATTGGACATGGTGCAACTGTCAGTTGGATGCAACATGGGACATGGGCACAGCTTGGGACATGAGTAGATCAGGGGTACATCATGGGACATGAGTGGAACATGGGTAGAACATGGGACATATGTAGAGCATGGGTAAACCATGGGCATGGGTAGGACATTGGTACAGCATGTGTACAACATGGGTAGGACATTGGCACAGCATGTGTACAACATGGTTAGGACATGGGTCAAATATAAGACATGTGTATAACATGAAGATGAGTATAAAGAGGGACATAACTCTAGCCAAAAATATGAATCTTAATGTTTCAATGCATATGACTTATCTGTCTGTTGTGTCCTTATTTGTCTGTTGTGTCCTTATCTGTCTGTTGTTGTGTCCTTATCTGTCTGTTGTTGTGTCCTTATCTGTCTGTTGTTGTGTCCTTATCTGTCTGTTGTGTCCTTATCTGTCTGTTGTGTCCTGTTCAGAGTTTGAGTATAATGGGTTGCTAGGTTTCCTGTCCTTTGCAAACTAAATGCTACAGAAAGAGCCTACGAATACCATGGACAGAAAAAGGAACAACACTGATGTCCTGAAAGAACTAAATGTTAAAAATAATTGACTGATAAACAATATACTATACAGGAAAATTAGATACTTTGGCCATATCAAGCGTCACGATGGCCTGGAGAGAACAATACTAGAGGACATGGTCCCAGGACGCAGAGGCAGACCAAGAAGAAGATGGCTACAAGATATTAAAGAAACCATGAACATGACCAACGACGAAGTGGGTGAACTGGCTAGAGACAGAGTGAATTTCAGATGTGCTGCAAAGAGAGCAATGTCATCATATAAAGGATATGCATCTTAATGATGTTGTGTTGATAGAGAGCAGACAGAACTACATCATCTTGTATTTGAAGCAGACCATAGGTATAGCTTACAATTGTATATGCTAGCTTTATGAAGCAGACCATGGGTATATCACAGTTGTATATGCTAGCTTGTACTTAAAGCAGACCATAGGTATAGCTTACAATTGTATATGCTAGCTTGTACTTGAAGCAGACCATAGGTATAGCTTACAGTTGTATATGCTAGCTTGTACTTGAAGCAGACCATAGGTATAGCTTACAGTTGTATATGCTAGCTTGTACTCATGTTATTTGCTTGCAGCTACACATGTCCTGTTTGAGATGTGCTTGTCATACATTGAGTTAATGTAATTCAGTAACATCATAGTAACCTTAAATTTTTGACTTACCTGGCAGGAAACAGGTGAGAGTACCTTACATTGTGCAGCAAGAGAAGGTCTACTGTCAGTTGTGCAGACAATGTGTTCTCTTGGCGCAAATGTTGATGTTACATCTACAGTAAGTAGTCTGACTTAAGCTGGCTATACAAGTACCTGTAACTATCACACTGACTTAAGCTGGCTATACAAGTACCTGTAACTATCACACTGACTTAAGCTGGCTATACAAGTACCTGTAACTATCACACTGACTTAAGCTGAACTATCACACTGACTTAAGCTGGCTATACAAGTACCTGTAACTATCACACTGACTTAAGCTGGCTATACAAGTACCTGTAACTATCACACTGACTTAAGCTAGCTTACAAGATCCATGTACTATCACCTCGAGCTCTTTAAGATGTATGTCACAAGATATTCTACATGCTCTAAGAATGTTGATGTCACTATAATTTCTAGTTGTAATTCAAATTCCTTGTTTATAATGATGATGATGATAGTGGTGATGATAACATTGTGTTAGTCTTGAGACAATTAAAGCAGCAAAGAAGATGAAGTGGCAAGACACGTGTCAGAAACTTGATCTAAATAAAGATGGCCACAAGGCATGGGATCTGATAAACAAACTGACAGGCACTAGAAAGAAAGAAAATCCCAGATCCATCTAAAGAAACAATGAAACCATCATAGATGCAAAGAAGAAAGCTGAAATATTCAACAAACACTTTGCTAACGTTAACAGAAGCATAAGAAGAAAACAACTGGATAAAGCTTTATGGAAAATCGTTAAAAGTAAAAAAATATTTACCAGTAGCGAATATATGTGCATTTGAACAAGATTTTAGTCTATGCGAGATGGAAACAGCAATGAAAAAACTAAAACCTCGAAAAGCCCCAGGCCCAGATAAGATTAAGAATGAAATGTTATGCTATATGGGCTAGAAGGCTAGTTTGATATTGCTTTCCACTATAAATAGAACTTGGAGAGAGGCCGAGATACCTGCTGCTTGACGAACAGCCAATATCACTCCCATCCTCAAGAAAGGAAACCAGTAGACGACCCCCTAAGTTATAGGCCCATCTCATTGACCTCATGTTTAGGAAAGCTAGCGGAGAGAATGGTTAATAATCGACTTTATTGGTGGCTTGAAAAGACCCAGTCACTTGATAATACCCAGGCAGGGTTTAGAAGGGGCTGCAGAACAGAAGACCAACTCTTCGGACTTGTGAAGAATACAATTGATGGATTCCAGAATGAAAAGCACACAACCGCGGTTTTCATCAATTTACAGCAAGCATATGACAGAGTCTGGAGGAAGGGCCTCTTGATGAAGATGCTCAATATGGGGATCCATGGAAAGATGTTACAATGGATACAAGCTTTTCTCCAAAACAGGACCATTGGAACATCTTTTAGTGGAACAATCGCCCGAGTGGTTATCAGGGCCCAAATTTGGGGTGTAGAGAGTAGAACCACTGTTACCTGCCACACATGTCGTAAGAGGTGACTTAGGAGGTTTGGCTGAAATCGGATGCACTTGTCCTAAATGTGTAGAAATCTATGTGTTTAGGGGCCTACCAAACCAATGTGCTTAAGTTGCAAAGATCAAACATATCACAAAGAGTGATTAAAATTGGTTTTAAAGAACAAACGCAAAGGAGGAGTGGAACAATGTCCTCCAAGAGAGCCTTAGAGGAAGGCCTCCCACAGGGCTCTGCCCTTAGCTGCACCCTTTTCCTCATCTTCTTCAATGACCTCCCATCCCTTCTAAACACACAGAAAGCCCTTTTGCTGATGACCTTGTAATATGGACAAGCGAGAAATACCCTGTACTAACTCGGCTAAACTTAATAGAACCCTTGCCATAATCTCAACATATTGCAGCCTATGGAAGCTTGAAGTCAATGAACAGAAAGCTGTATATACTACATTCTCCTGCAGCTCCAAAACAACTCAAGAACATTTCAGCTTACAATAAATGGAGGGAGCACTGCTGACAAAAGGAGAAAATCCGACTTACCTGGGATCTGACTTACCTGAGAGTTATCAAATTAGACAAACAATTGATAATGAAGAACACATTAAAAACTTGATTATTGAACATTTCTGTTTGTTATTGAATTCAGTTTCATTTAGGAATATCTTCATTGCACTCGGGACATGTCCCTAGGTGCTCCAATCTCCTTCGCAATATCTCCAACAGTGTCCAGCGACTGACAGTACCAGTTCGATTTTGATTGATGAGCCTACTCACTTACCTATGCTGTTCTTTTCTTGCTACTCCAATCTTCAAACCCAGCTCCTGCAATCTAGTAGTTAACGTGGATTGGTTTAAATGAAAATCTTCTTTGGGCCACACTCTATGAGGGCGTTCAAAATATCAGCTTTATCCATTGGCTGGCCGTCTGATATGGTGGCAGAGCCAGCCAGCCTGTCTGCTCACTCATTGCCAATGACACCCATGTGCCCGGAACGAAGATAAGTGTGATTCTGCAAATTGTTGACGCTTGTAGTAATTCAGTCCATTGTCTGCGCACCGAACCAGCCTCCACCTTTCGGATCATATTCAATGAATCACTCAGAATGTAGTGCCCTAGTCCCCGTCAGTACCTCCATTGTCATGTTGCTTGTTATCATATGAAATGCACCACTGGCCTCCTGGACCATTCTGCCACATAAGCTTGTAGAGAAGGCCCATGCAGACTTTTCGTGACAAACTATTGATTCATCTGTGTAAATGACGTCACCTTCATTGCAGTTTTCATCAATGATAGCCTTGGCGTCTGCATCCAACGCCACGGGATTCCTCTCTTTGCAACTTTTGTCAAATTTAATGATGATGGAAAAAGTGTTCCTGTATATTGAAGGCATCAGCATCCATTCTTCCCAATAATGAATTCTGTGTTTTGTTATTATCTCTAGTTGACATGTGTCATGTTTTTTTGTTTTGTGTTTGATCGTGTCTCTCGCTCTCTTTGCTTGACAGGATGGATTTAGTCCGCTGCATCTTGCTTGTAAGTTTGGTCACATCGAGATTGTTCGTTGTTTGTTGATGGTTGGTGCCAGTCCAGATGCTGTCAATAAGGTTAGTACACATCTCAGCTGCTGTTTGTTCTCAGCTGTTTGTTTGTCCTAAGCTGTTTATTCTCCGTATTTGTTTGTTCTCAGCTGTTGTTTGTGTGTTCTCAGCTGTTGGTTCTCAGCTGTTTGTTTGTCCTAAGCTGTTTGTTCTCAGCTGTTTGTCTATCCTTAGCTCTTTGTGCGCAGCTGTTTGTAATCAGCTGTTTGTTTGTCATCAGCTGTGTGTTTGTCATCAGCTGTTTGTTCTCAGCTGGTTGTTTGTCATCAGCTGTTTGTTTGTCATCAGCTGTTTGTACTCAGCTGTTTGTTTGTTCTCAGCTGTTTGTTTGTCATCAGCTGTTTGTTTGTCATCAGATGTTTGTACTCAGCTGTTTGTTTGTTCTCAGCTGTTTGTTTGTCATCAGCTGTTTTTTCTCAGCTGTTTGTAAGCAGCTGTTTGTTTGTTCTCAGTTGCTGTTTGTACTCAACTGTTTGTTCTCAGCTGTTTGTTTGTCATCAGCTGTGTGTACTCAGCTGTTTGTTTGTTCTCAGTTGCTGTTTGTACTCAGCTGTGTCTAACTCAGCTGTTTGTTGCTGAAATAAGAACAACTAGTCAACTATGCTGATAGTGATCTAATTTCTGTCTATCCTAGGATGGACTAACTGGAGAGATTATGGCACTTGCTCAAGGTTTTACTCATATAGCAGAACTGATGACATCTGTCAAAGGGGTAGGTAGACCCATCATGTAGACTATGTCTTTGTATCATGTAGACTATGTATCTGTATCATGTAGACTATGTCTTTGATTGTATCATGTAGACCCAGTGGTTCCTAACCACTTTCCACTTGTGTACCCTCTTGAAATCCATTTCTATAAGTTTCTATAATGACATTTTTCTTCATTGCAAGGTCATAAGATTACATTTTTCTTCATTGCAAGGTCATAAGATGACATTTTCTTCATTGCGGGTCATAGGATGACATTTTCTTCATTGCAAGGACTTAAGATGACATTTTTGCGCAATGAGCAAAACGCAGTTAAAAAAAATAACTATTTGTGAAATGTGGTGCCATGGAAAAGTTACCAACAATACAAGAAAAGACAAGAGTCACCAGCATAAGAAAGAAAGTTGGCCCAAAACCTTGCTTGAATTACATTGAGAAACAAAGAATGAAGTAGTTTGGCCACTTAATAAGAATGCATCAACACTCCACAGTATACAATGTCTTGTACAACAGAACATCAGGAAAGAAGGCAAGAGGAAGACCACAAAACAGATGGTTAGATGACATAGCAGAATCATGTGAAAGAGCAAAAATAACAATCACACAAGCCACCAGAACAGCGCAAGACAATAAGAGAAAATCGTAACACTGGGCAACAACGCAGCAGTCGACCTGCAAACGGTAGCAGTGTGACGACACTGGGCAACAACCCGGTAGCAGTGTGACACAAAAGAAGAAGAAGATAAGATGAAAAGAAAATAGCTGGACAATAAGTAGAAACCACAGATAACATTTGATAATATTTACATAAAACAGAAACACAATTGACTAGACATAAAACACAGATGACTAGTTGACTGAAACATTATTAGTCAGATTATTGAACTTACTATTAATGTACTTCGTTTCTGAAAGTCAGTCACAAAAGTTGCCAAAGTATAGTCTGAAATCACTTTTAATTGTTCCATAACTAACGTCTTGCATTTTTTCACTTCATTTGTTTTCCGACATTGCTGATTATTTTATGTTTACCCGGAACGGTCCCATGCGTAGTCTCGGGGTATGTTCCCACTTGTTGGGAACTGATGAAACGTCCCATCGTAGTCTCGGGGTATGTTCCATTTGTTGGGAACTGATGAAACGGTCCCATGGTAGTCTCGGGTATGTTCCCACTTGTTGGGAACTGATGAAACGGTCCCATGCGTAGTCTCGGGGTATGTTCCCACTTGTTGGGAACTGATGAAACGTCCCATGCGTAGTCTCGGGTATGTTCCCATTTGTTGGGAACTGATGAAACGGTCCCATGCGTAGTCTCGGGGGTATGTTCCCACTTGTTGGGAACTGATGAAACGGTCCCATGCGTAGTCTCGGGTGTATGTTCCCACTTGTTGGGAACTGATGAAACGGTCCCATGCGTAGTCTCGGAGGTATGTTCCCATTTGTTGGGAACTGATGAAACGGTCCCATGTGTAGTCTCGGGTGTATGTTCCCACTTGTTGGGAACTGATGAAACGGTCCCATGGTAGTCTCGGGTATGTTCCCACTTTGTTGGGAACTGATGAAACGGTCCCATGCGTAGTCTCGGGGTATGTTCCCACTTGTTGGGAACTGATGAAACGGTCCCATGCGTAGTCTCGGGTATGTTCCATGTTGGGTAATGCGCCCATCGAGTCTGGTATGTTCACTGTTGGGAACTGATGAAACGTCCCATGCGTAGTCTCGGGGTATGTTCCCACTTGTTGGGAACTGATGAAACGGTCCCATGCGTAGTCTCGGGGTATGTTCCCACTTGTTGGGAACTGATGAAAGTCCAGTGTAGTCTCGGTATGTTCACCTGTGGAACGATGAATGGCCTGTTCTCGGGTGTATGTTCCCATTTGTTGGGAACTGATGTATCATTTAGACCAGCAGTTCCCAAACTTTGCATTACCTCGGTCCCCTTTAAATACATTTTGCTGATGCGGACCCCAAAAGTTTCTATACATGAAAATCTTCTAGCGATGAAGTTATTATTACACCACACCAACAGTCAAGCTGTCTCCAATTTCTCAGACTGCTGGAAACTTCAAATGATCTTTCATTTTGTCCGGTCAGACATTTAGACTTCGATCTGGTCCAGGTCCTTTGATTTCATAGCAGAACTAGTTTACCACTGTTTTTATATATGTTTTTAAAATGTATTTTTCTGTTTGAAATGTCAATGATCATAATATTTCTTCAAACCCTTGAGGACCCTATGTGAGTACCTCGTGGACCCCCTGGGGATCCACGGACTCCAGTTTGGGAAATGCTGATTTAGACTATTATATCATTAATACTATACTATCATTTTGTGTCTGTGAACTGTCCAAGATACTGTCTTTAAGTGTCTGTAAACTATCCAAGATACTGTCTTTAAGTGTCTGAAACTGCTGCTGACTATATATATATATATCTGTCTTGCAATGCCAGGAGAGAAGGCTGGCACTGATCAGTCAACTGAAACCACTAGCACAACCTATCTCACGGGTCAAGTTAAAACTCTTAGGATCGACAGGAGTTGGCAAATCTATGCTTGTAGAGTCACTAAAGACTGGATTTCTGGGCAGTTTCTTTCGAAGAAAACTTTATCCTGCAGCATCATCATCTACTAAACATAAAAGTTAGTATTTGCTTGATTTCTAATGTTCTTCTTCTTCTTTAGCTATCTTTCACTTTCTCCCTCCTCTCTCTCTCTCTCTCTCCGTCTAGGTCTCCTCTTGTCCTCTCTCTTATTTTTCTCTCTTCTTGTCCCTCTCTTATTTTTCCTCTCTCTCCGTCTAGGTCTCTCTCTTGTCCCTCTCTTATTTTTCCTCTCTCTCTTGTCCCTCTCTCTTATTTTTCCTCTCTCTCTCCGTCTAGGTCTCTCTCTTGTCCCTCTCTCTTATTTTTCCTCTCTCTCTCTTGTCCCTCTCTCTTATTTTTCCTCTCTCTCTCTCTTGTCCCTCTCTCTTATTTTTCCTCTCTCTCCGTCTAGGTCTATGTCTCTCTCTTGTCCCTCTCTCTTATTTTTCCTCTCTCTCTCTCTCTCGTCCCTCTCTCTTATTTTTCCTCTCTCTCGTCCCTCTCTCTTATTTTTCCTCTCCGTCTCAGGTCATGTCTCTCTCTTGTCCCTCTCTTATTTTCCTCTCTCTCTCTCTCTCTCGTCTCCAGGTCTATGTCTCTCTCTTGTCCCTCTCTTATTTTTCCTCTCTCTCTCCGTCTAGGTCTGTCTTTCTCTTGTCCCTCTCTCTTATTTTTCCTCTCTCTCTCTCTTTGTCCCTCTCTCTTATTTGTCCTCTCTCTCTCCATCTAGGTCTATGTCCCTCTCTCTTATTTTTCCTCTCTCTCTCTTGTCCCTCTCTCTTATTTTTCCTCTCTCTCTCTTGTCCCTCTCTCTTATTTTTCCTCTCTCTCGTCCCTCTCTCTTATTTTTGCCTCTCTTCTCTCTGTCCTCTCTCTTATTTTTCCTCTCTCTCTCTCTCCGTCTAGGTTTATGTCTCTCTCTTGTCCCTCTCTATTTTCCTCTCTCTATCTCTCCGTCTAGGTCTTTGTCCCTCTCTCTTATTTTTCCTCTCTTTTTTTCTCTCTCTCTTGTCCTCTCTCTTATTTTTCCTCTCTCTCTCTCTCTCTCTTATTTTTCCTCTCTCTATCTCTCCGTCTAGGTCTTTGTCCCTCTCTTATTTTTCCTCTCTCTTATTTTTCCTCTCTCTCTTTGTCCTCTCTCTTATTTTTCCTCTCTCTCTCGTCTCTGTCTCTCACTCTTGTCCCTCTCTTATATTTCTCCTCTCTCTCTATGTATGCACTGTTAACTTCCATTCTGATGCAACTTTTATCTGATGGTTTCATTATGTAAGATTTATGTCATGTAATCATCTCATCTTGTGATGTAATCATCTCATCTTGTGATGTAATCATCTCATCTTGTGATGTAATCATCTCATCTTGTGATGTAATCATCTCATCTTGTGATGTAATCATCTCATCTTGTCATGTAATCATCTCATCTTGTCATGTAATCATCTCATCTTGTCATGTAATCATCTCATCTTGTCATGTAATCATCTCATCTTGTGATGTAATCATCTCATCTTGTGATGTAATCATCTCATCTTGTTGTGTTATCATCTTATCTGCTGGTGTTATCATCTCATCTGCTGGTGTTGTCATCTCATCTGGTGATGTAATCATCTCATCTTGTGATGTGATCACCTCGTCTCATCCTGTAGATATGTGCTCTCGTCACAACGCCACATTATGCTTCTGACTTGTATTTTCAGCTGCGAGTAAATTATCACGTCAGTTTAGCCTTCCTACTCCCCTCAACTACACAGTTGGAAATCCAAGCTACACTAAAGGCATTGATGTTCAGACTGTCAGTGTTACAGGTAAGCTGAGTCACTAACTGATATTGTTACAGGTAAGCTAGGTCACCAACTGATATTGTTACAGGTAAGCTGGGTCACCAACTGATATTGTTACAGGTAAGCTGGGTCACCTACTGATATTGTTACAGGTAAACTAGGTCACTAACTGATATTGTTACAGGTAAGCTGAGTCACCTACTGATATTGTTACAGGTAAGCTGGGTCACTAACTGATATTGTTACAGGTAAGCTGGGTCACCAACTGATATTGTTACAGGTAAGCTAGGTCACCAACTGATATTGTTACAGGTAAGCTGGGTCACCTACTGATATTGTTACAGGTAAGCTGAGTCACTAACTGATATTGTTACAGGTAAGCTGGGTCACTAACTGATATTGTTACAGGTAAGCTGGGTCACTAACTGATATTGTTACAGGTAAGCTGAGTCACCAACTGATATTGTTACAGGTAAGCTGGGTCACTAACTGATATTGTTACAGGTAAGCTGGGTCACTAACTGATATTGTTACAGGTAAGCTGAGTCACTAACTGATATTGTTACAGGTAAGCTGGGCCACTAACTGATATTGTTACAGGTAAGCTGGGTCACTAACTGATATTGTTACAGGTAAGCTGAGTGACCAACTGATATTGTTACAGGTAAGCTGGGTCACTAACTGATATTGTTACAGGTAAGCTGGGTCACTAACTGATATTGTTACAGGTAAGCTGGGTCACTAACTGATATTGTTACAGGTAAGCTGGGTCACTAACTGATATTGTTACAGGTAAGCTGAGTCACTAACTGATATTGTTACAGGTAAGCTGGGTCACTAACTGATATTGTTACAGGTAAGCTGGGTCACTAACTGATATTGTTACAGGTAAGCTGAGTCACCAACTGATATGATTATTCTAGTAGTCCCAGTGGATGTAGCTTAAGTGGTAGTGAGCTCGATCACAACCCAAGTTTACCTGGTTCAAACTCAGCGACATACTGTTTGGAAGCAAATTTGTTCTGGTGGATTTTTATGAATGACAAAAATATACATCATCATTCAGAAAACAATGGCAAACTACTGAACATATAAATGGTAAAATTAACGACTCGTTTACTGTTGTCGATGGCAACGTGCTGTAAAGGATATGCCAGGAAATTTTTAGTTAGTCCAGCAATAATTGTTACAACTAGTCCCAGAACAAGAGCTTTATTTCTTCTCACAGAACTGTCACATTTATTCGAACTAACTGTTGCTGTAGGTAATCTAACTGTCATCTGTGTAAGTTGTTGTATCAAGTCATATGTCTCCAACAGAACTGTCACATTTGTTCCAACTAACTGTTGCTGTAGGTAATATTTTAACTGTCACATGTAGATTTTCTCCACCAGGGTTCTTATATCAAGTCGTATGTCTCCAACATAACTTCACATTTACGTATAATAACTGCTCCCTAACATGTGACTTCCTCTATTTCTGTAGGTGCAGGTGAGTTCAGCGTCTGGGACTTCTCAGGCTATGAACCATACTACATGTTCTACGACCACTTCCTTGGAGACATCAACTGTATTCATATTGTCATCTTCAATTTGGAGGACTCCCTAGATGAACAGATGGCTCAGGTTGTCTTCTGGCTTAACTTCCTCAAGGCTAGAATACACCCTAAACTGCCCATAGGTCAGTATGGTCAGCTGATGTCAGACGCAGTTTGGTCAATTAGATTAGATGATAGATAGATAGATAGATAGCTTTATGATGATAGGTCTATTAGAGTTGATATGTTTAGATTTAGTTTGGATACAGGTCTGGGAGATAAGAGGAATAGAGGAAGACCTAAAGAGACATTGAGACAAACTGTTAACAGAGAAGGAGAACATTTGAAGACATTCTTCTCTCTCTCTCGCTTTCTTTGTGTCTCTTGCTCTCTCTCTCTCTCTCTCTCTCTCTCTCTCTCTCCTGTGTCCTTGAGGTTTAGGACAGCAACATAGGCATATTATTCTTCTTCCTCTTGGCTGTCCTCTGTATTATGTTCCAGCTGTAATTCATTCCTTTCAGTTCCCGTTCTACTCTTCTCCTTAATGTTATTTTGTGTTCATGGAGAGGGCTACAAGGACAAGAAATATATAGAAAGATAGACAGTAAAGTCAGTCAAGCAGTTAGATAGCTTGCTTTGTAATCAATAGAGATTTGGTTTAGTTTCTCTTCTCAGATGCCATAGTCCCCGATGTAGCAAACTGATTACTTGTATCCAACTCATGACATTAAGACAAGGGACAAGTTAGCAATGAAGGTCAACCGAGTGGTTACCAGGGCCCAAATTTGGGGTGTAAAGAATAGAACCACTGTTATCTAACACGCATGTCGTAAGAGGCGATTAAGGAGGTTTGGATGAAATCGGATGCACGTGTCATAAACGTGTAGAAGTCTATGCTTTTAGTGGCCTACCAAACCAATGTGCAACGTTTACACGTTCTTGGCAAAGATCAAACATATTACAAAGAGTGATTAAAATTGATCGTAAGAACGAGCAAAGATCAAGAAGCAACGAAGGTTACTGTCCAAGATAGCTATGTGCTGATATGCAGTGTAACAAACTGATCACTTGTATCCAACTCATGACATTAAGACAATGGTCAAAGTTAACAAGGAAGGTTACACTGTCCAAGACAGCTCTGATTGTGCTGATATGTAATCCGATTGATATCCTATTCATGTCCTGTTTGACACTTAAACCTTCCACAAGAGAATTCCATTGTTGCTGTTCTGACTCCTTTCTTGTAGATCTTTCTCATGTCAGGCTACAATCTTTTAACTCGCCTTTTCACCCTATGTTTCCTTTGGAAGTCCAGACCTTCTCTACAACACACATTCCAAGTCCATCTCCATGTTCATATTTTAATGATGCTCTTGAATAATTCACTGTTTGCTGGTTTGAAAAGCTTTTGATTGAAAATATTTGAATTAGATGTGTATGAATATTGTAAATATTAATTTATCATTGATTTATTCGGACCAGATTTTTGTGGAAAGTTGCAGACTACAGCCCAGGTCATCCTGGTGGCCACTCATGCAGACAAGTCATTGACCCCATGTCACAAGAGTACAGGTGGAGCTCACACAAACAAAGATAGCAAGTACATGCTGGAGAGAGTTACAACTATGTTTCAATATGATCTTGACATCTACCCGACTGTCTTCATCATGGATGCTCAACTTCCATCATCTCAGGACATGCGAGCTTTCAAACATCTACTGACTAAAATGAAAGTTCAAATCTCTGAGGTAACGGTAGCTATTTTATCTATACTTATCTTCAAGTTTACTTGTTGTTGCTGCTGCTGCTGCTGCTACTGCTGCAAAAAAAAAAAAAAAAATAGTAATCTTGTTAGATAATAGATCTTATACCAGATAGCTTGTACCATCTGCCAGGCGGTTGTGTTACTTGTTTGCTGTTTGAGCCATTTGTCTGTGCTCATTTATATAATAAAAACGGAAGGTTTACAACCAGCAAAAAATGTCTAGTTTAGCTTCATGGTACGGACAAGTGTCAACATAAAAATTGATAGTCATTTCTCTCAGATCTATGATCACCCACATCTTCCGGCAGAGCACAGGATGATGATAACGTAAATCTTATGTTCTTACTGAAAGATTGAGAGAAAAGATTTTTACATGATCTGAGATGTTGGATGGTCTGAGGTGTTGGATAGCCTGAGGTGTTGGATGGCCTCAGATGTTGGATGGTCTGAGATGTTATATGGTCTGAGGTGTTGGATGGTCTGAAGTGTTGGATGGTCGGATGGTCTGAGATGTTGGATGGTCTCAGATGTTGGATGGTCTGAGGTGTTGGATGGTCTGAGATGTTAGATGGTCTGAGGTGTTGGATGGTCGGATGGTCTGAGGTGTTGGATGGTCTGAGATTGTGATTCAACAAGAGATAATTTGCACCAGGAAGAGAGAGAATAGACATGACCACCTACACCAGCATACACAATACTTGATTCAGTGATGACTGTTTATATAAAAACTATAATCAGATAAATAAAATGTACATTTGTAAATTGTAAGTTTATCAGTCGATATTTTTGCTGTTCTTGTTCAGAAACTTCCTCGAGCTAACGGCTTCCTGTCAGCCGTGGTTGCCCAATTACCAGAGTGGCGACGAGCACTGCAGACATACCCTGTGCTGAGCTGGCCTCAGTTCATGGAGCAGGTTCGAGCATGTGTCAACCCTCTTGCTAGCGATGAGGACATCAAGCTACTGGATCGGCAGCTGCAGCTGATGGGAGAGGTCAGACTGATAGCAACAATGTCTCTCTGTATTATTAGGCTGTGTCATTAGGCTGTATTATTAGGCACGCTTTTTTGGTAGATTTTCTATCTGACACATTCTATTCTATCTGACACATTCTATTCTATCTCACACATTCTATCTGTCTACTCTCATTACTCTCAAATACTTTATATTTTAGTTATATATTCTTACAGACTTATTCTTGCATAACTCTTGTTTGTTGTCATGTTTGTATTTCTGACTTCTCTGCCCCTAGATTGTTTACTTACACAGTCAGTCTGACTTGGTGGTTCTCAACCCACACTGGTTGGGCATGGATGTTCTTGGAACATTGCTATCCCATGAGAGGATCCTGCAGACACGGATAACTGGTTGTTTCTCTCTGGATGAGTTTCAGTTGATGTACCCAAACACGGATGCACTTAGTTTACTCCAGGTATGACTATTATCCATTTTACTATATCCAATATAATCAATATAAGGGAAGACTGCAGTAAAACTATGTAGCAATGGTGAAACACATACACAGACAAAGTACTGTAGTTTTACATAATACAGAAACAATACACATCAACGTTTTGACCACAAGATCTTTATCAAGTTAACAATACAATAGAAGTGAAGAAACACACTTCTGACACGGTACACTAAATATAGAATCAAACAATAAGTTTCTAACTGCCCTCAAATAAAAATCTGTGACTAATAACGAAATAAATGCAAAAGATGGTGATATAATATTTAACTTTCTTACCTTCCAACAGGTACTAGAAGCGTTAGAGATGTGTACACCTTGTGAGGTAGATGGTGATATAATATTTAACTTTCTTACCTTCCAACAGGTACTAGAAGCGTTAGAGATGTGTACACCTTGTGAGGTAGATGGTGATATAATATTTAACTTTCTTACCTTCCAACAGGTACTAGAAGCTTTAGAGATGTGTAACCTTGTGCAGGTAGATGGTGATATAATATTTAACTTTCTTACCTTCCAACAGGTACTAGAAGCATTAGAGATGTGTACACCTTGTGAGGTAGATGGTGATATAATATTTAACTTTCTTACCTTCCAACAGGTACTAGAAGCTTAAGAGTTTGTTAACCTTTTTGAGGTAGATGGTGATATAATATTTAACTTTCTTACCTTCCAACAGGTACTAGAAGCGTTAGAGATGTGTACACCTTGTGTCAGGTAGATGGTGATATAATATTTAACTTTCTTACCTTCCAACAGGTACTAGAAGCATTAGAGATGTGTACACCTTGTGAGGTAGATGGTGATATTGAATATGAGTTTCCATGCTTGAACTTTATCGAAGCACTTGATGGTCTGTGGTTGAGAGATGACAAGAGATTTCCTAATCCTGTCTATGGAGGCATTCGTTTATACACAAGTTTTCAGTCAGGAGCTCAACTCAAATATTTATTTCCTCGTATCCAGGTACTGCTGTCACACACCTGTTGTATGTTTCATGCTCTTGTTCTTGTGTGCGGAGACAGTGGGGGAGGGTTCAAGGTTAATGTGGTGGTTCACGTTTGTGATCAGTAATGTGCTATTGGGTGTATGAAACCTTTGAAATAGTCTATTACTTTTAAGTGTCACAGGCAAGGCTTTTGCACTAGTCCTTTCAAAATGACTGCAGAAACTGACAGAACGTGTTCTTCCAGAGTCACAATGTGGATTCAGAGCTGGACGGTCAACAACTAACATGATATTTACTCTTCGACAACTTCAAGAGAAGTGCAGAGAGCAGAGTAAGCCTTTATATATTGCTTTCGTGGATCTGACTAAGACATTTGACACAGTCAGCAGGCCAAGTCTTTATAAAATAATGAAGCATATTGGTTGTCCCCCAAAGTTGCTCCAATTGATTGTCTCCTTCCATGAGGGCATGAAAGTCAGCATACAGTTCAATGGCAGCACATCTGACAGTTTTGAGGTTAAGAGTGGAGTCAAGCAGGGCTGTGTCCTTGCCCCCACTCTCTTTGGCATCTTCTTCGCAGTCCTTTTGAACCACGCCTTAGGGGACGCTGATGGTGACGTTTTCATCCGCACTAGATCTGATGGTTCACTCTTTAACTTGGCTCGCTTAAGAGCCAAGACAAAAATGACGGAAATTCTTCCCAAGGACCTCCTTTTGCTGCGATGCTGCCTTAGTCGCCCACAGTGAGACTACACTGCAATGTCTAATCAATAATTTGTCAACGGCATGCGACCTATTTTCTCTGACAATAAGTGTCTCCAAAACAGTTGTATTATGTCAGGAGGTAACACAACAAATATCACTTTAAATGGTAACCATCTAACACCAGTTCAAAAATTCTGCTATCTTGGGTCCATAGTCACTGCCAGCCTTTTTCTTGATGAAGAAATCAACGCTCGTGTAGGGAGTGCGGCTACTACATTCGGCAAACTATCAAAGCGGGCGTGGGACAACACAAAACTGACATTGCAGACGAAGATTCAAATATATCAAGCCTGTGTAATTAGTTCTTTACTATATGGCTCAGAAACATGGACAGCCTACTCAAGACACAGAGGAGACTTAACATCTTTCACCTTCGATGACTCCAAGATTATGAACATCAGATGGTATGACAAGATAACCAACTCTGAAGTACTGCAATGTGCAAACCTGCCTTCCATCATGGGCATGCTCAGCAGTAGGCGACTAAGATGGTTGGGGCATGTGAGAAGAATGGAAACTTGTCACATACCAAAACAAATGTTGTTCTGTGAACTTTCGGAGGAAGAGGCACCAGGGCAGACCACTGCTCAGATATAAAGATGTCTGCAAAACCTCAATGAAAAACTTTTCTATAGGTACCAGCACATGGGAGGGACTAGCTGATGACAGAGTTGTGTGGAAAGCCAAATTGCAAAAGGGCACAGAGTCTTTTGAGAAGAGACTTATATATGAGCAGAGCGACAAGAAGAAAAGCGAAAACTCAGAAGTTGTCACAGTAAAACACTTGCCAATTGACTGTCTGTAAGGACGAAAGAGGCCATATATATATATAGTATATTTTACCTGTATATTCGTAATAATAATATTTTACCTGTACGGTCGTATATTATTTTACCTGTATACTCTTTACCTGTATGTTGGTATAATATTTTACCTGTATGGTGGTATAATATTTTACCTGTATGATCATAAATTATTCTGTGTATATTTGTTGCAGGTTTTCTCAGGCGAAGTATTCTCTCTGGAGATGAAGAAAATCAGGAAGAGGATGCAGACAGCCGTGATGATGATGACGATGAGAAACCTCGGATACAGGAGAAAGACGCAGATCTGTACCAGTGGCATCATGGATCCAAATACTGCTGTGCTAATCTAGAAGGAATCATCGATATGGACAAAAATGAACAATATCTAGAGATCAAAGTTCGATCACCTGAGGGCGAACGTGCCAACTTGTACTATTTCTTGGAAGATTTTGTCAACATTATTGAACAGGTAGTGGAGAATGTCTGTCCAGGTCTCTGTGTCGAGAGGTATACCCTCAGTCCGTCACAGCTCAGAGATCATGGAAAAGTTGTTAGATCTTACTCTCCGACAGAACTTCTGCGTATGCAACTTGACAATAGATCATCAGTTGTTCTTAGTGGCAATCAAAAAGAAGACTTTATAGACATTGCCTGCCTGGGCTCGGAGGAGATTTTAGAAACAGTTACTCTAGGCATGGATCTGCCAATCTCTCACCTGACCATCCACACTCAGAGGTTGCTCTGTCTACTTCTAGATCCACCGGATCCTATGGGCAAGGACTGGTGTTTGTTAGCTGTTACTCTAGGCATTAGCGATGCTTTACCTTCGTTAGAGGACAAGGACCAGGAAGGACATAAAATTAGTCCTACACAAAAGGTTAGACAGTTGTGTTTGTCTTTAATTTATTTATTGTACTTTCATTGTTTATCATAGACTTGTACAACGTTGACATATGCTGCCTTTCTGTCTACAGTCTCAGACATGTTATCTTCTGTCTCAGACATGTTATCTTTTGTCTCAGACATGTTATCTACTGTCTCAGACATGTTATCTTTTGTCTCAGACATGTTATCTACTGTCTCAGACATGTTATCTTCTATCTCAGACATGTATCTCTATCTCAGACATGATCTACTGTCCAGACATGTTATCTTCTGTCTCAGACATGTTATCTTCTGTTTACTGTCTCAGACATGTTATCTTTTGTCTCAGACATGTTATCTACTGTCTCAGACATGTTATCTTCTGTCTCAGACATGTTATCTTCTGTTTACGGTCTCAGACATGTTATCTTCTGTCTCAGACATGTTATCTTCTGTCTCAGACATGTTATCTACTGTCTCAGACATGTTATCTACTATCTACAGTCTCAGACATGTTATCTACTATCTACAGTCTCAGACATGTTATCTACTGTCTCAGACATGTTATCTACTGTCTCAGACATGTTATCTACTGTCTCAGACATGTTATCTACAGTCTCAGACATGTTATCTTCTGTCTCAGACATGTTATCTTCTGTCCAGACTTTACTTCTGTCTACACTATCACATTTATTTCTGCTTGTAAGATATCAACAAATCACTATTCTCCAACGCTCGAGTGGTTACCGGGGCCCAAATTGGGGGTGTCAAGAATAGAACCATTGTTACCTACTACGCATGTCGTAAGAGGCGACTAAGGAGGTTTGGATGAAATCAGATGCACATGTCCTAAACGTGTAGAAGTCTATGCGTTTAGGGCCTACCAAACCAATGTGCAACGTATACACGTTCTTGGCAAAGATCAAACATATCACAAAGAGTGATTAAAATTGTTCGTAAGAACAACGCAAAGAAGAAGAAGACTATTCTCCAACTTGTGTTGTCCATTTGTATAACAACATCTAACACTATTTATGATTTGTATAACAACATCTAACTCACTATTTATGATTTATATAACAACATCTAACTCACTATTTATGATTTATATAACATCTAACTCTAGATTATATAACACATCTACTCACTATTTGATTTATATAACAACATCTAACTCACTATTTATGATTTATATAACAACATCTAACTCACTATTTATGATTTATATAACAGTAAACTGAGCTGAGCTGCTGACTTAAAAGCAAATCTGCAACAATATTTGCACCATCCTCCAAAGGACATCCTATTTCAACTTGCATTGTGTTTGATATTGCTCTCCCTATTCCATGACAGTCTATCTACAGGGCAATGGTTTCTCTCAGTAGCAACATTTACTTCTACAGAACTCTGACTTGACTTTCATCTAGCACTTCTACAGAACTCTGAGTTTCATCATGCACTTCTACAGAACTCGGTCTTTCATCTAGACAGTTCTACAGAACTCTGACTTTCATCTAGCATTCTACAGAACTCTGATTTCATCTAGCAGTTCTACAGAACTCTGACTTTCATCTAGCAGTTCTACAGAACTCTGTCTTTCATCTAGCAGTTCTACAGAACTCTGACTTTCATCTAGCACTTCTACAGAACTCTGACTTTCATCTAGCAGTTCTACAGAACTCTGTCTTTCATAGACCACTTCTACAGAACTCTGTCTTTCATCTAGCAGTTCTACAGAACTCTGACTTTCATCTAGCAGTTCTATCATGCTTGGAGCCTTTTTTTTCAGAAAGAGAATTAATTTCACATAGAAGATTAAAACATTGATCATGTTCACATAGAACATCAATTATTTGCATCTCTCCAAGAAAGTCACAAATTTTTGTATCTTTTATTTTCCTGTTGGTATTAATGACATCCTTTAGCAACAATTGTCATGATCAACCTTACAGACAAGATGAGAGTATGGAAGCTTAAGTGTCTATGCTGTTCTGTTTTCATTGTCTGTCTTGTTCTGTCTTCATTGTCTGGTTATGTCTTCATTGTCTGTGTAGTTATGTCTTCATTGTCTGTCTTGTTATGTCTTCATTGTCTGTGTAGTTATGTCTTCATTGTCTGTGTAGTTATGTCTTCATTGTCTGTGTAGTTATGTCTTCATTGTCTGTGTAGTTATGTCTGTGTTGTTATGTCTTCATTGTCTGTGTTGTTATGTCTTCATTGTCTGTGTTGTTATGTCTTCATTGTCTGTGTTGTTATGTCTTCATTGTCTGTGTTGTTATGTCTTCATTGTCTGGTTATGTCTTCATTGTCTGTGTTGTTATGTCTTCATTGTCTGTGTTATGTCTTCATTGTCTGGTTATGTCTTCATTGTCTCTGTTGTTATGTCTTCATTGTCTGTGTTGTTATGTCTTCATTGTCTGGTTATGTCTTCATTGACTGTGTAGTTATGTCTTCATTGTCTGTGTTGTTATGTCTTCATTGTCTGTGAAGTTATGTCTTCATTGTCTGTGTAGTTATGTCTTCATTGTCTGTGTTGTTATGTCTTCATTGTCTGTGTAGTTATGTCTTCATTGTCTGTGTAGTTATGTCTTGTTGTTATGTCTTCATTGTCTGTGTTGTTATGTCTTCATTGTCTGTGTTTTTATGTCTTCATTGTCTGTGTTGTTATGTCATCATTGTCTGGTTATGTCTTCATTGTCTGTGTAGTTATGTCTTCATTGTCTCTGTTGTTATGTCTTCATTGTCTTGTAGTTTTGTCTGTGTTGTTATGTCTTCATTGTCTGGTTATGTCTTCATTGTCTGTGTAGTTATGTCTTCATTGTCTGTGTTGTTATGTCATCATTGTCTGTGTTGTTATGTCTTCATTGTCTGTGTAGTTATGTCTTCATTGTCTCTGTTGTTATGTCTTCATTGTCTGTGTAGTTTTGTCTGTGTTGTTATGTCTTCATTGTCTGGTTATGTCTTCATTGTCTGTGTAGTTATGTCTTCATTGTCTGTGTTGTTATGTCTTCATTGTCTGTGTTGTTATGTCTTCATTGTCTGTGTTGTTATGTCTTCATTGTCTGTGTAGTTATGTCTTCATTGTCTGTTTAGTTATGTCTTCATTGTCTGTGTAGTTATGTCTTCATTGTCTGGTTATGTCTTCATTGTCTGTGTAGTTATGTCTTCATTGTCTGTGTATGTTATTGTCTTATATGTCTGTGTTGTTATGTCTTCATTGTCTGTGTAGTTATGTCTTCATTGTCTGTGTGTTATGTCTTCATTGTCTGTTTTATGTCTTCATTGTCTGTGTTGTTATGTCTTCATTGTCTGTGTAGTTATGTCTTCATTGTCTGTGTTGTTATGTCTTCATTGTCTGTGTAGTTATGTCTTCATTGTCTGTGTAGTTATGTCTTCATTGTCTCTGTTATGTCTTCATTGTCTCTGTTGTTATGTCTTCATTGTCTGTGTAGTTATGTCTTCATTGTCTGTGTTTTTATGTCTTCATTGTCTGTGTTGTTATGTCTTCATTGTCTGTGTAGTTATGTCTTCATTGTCTGTGTTGTTATGTCTTCATTGTCTGTGTAGTTATGTCTTCATTGTCTGTGTTGTTATGTCTTCATTGTCTGTGTAGTTATGTCTTCATTGTCTGTGTATTTATGTCTTCATTGTCTGTGTATATGTCTTCATTGTCTGTGTGTTATGTCTTCATTGTCTGTGTAGTTATGTCTTCATTGTCTGTGTTGTTATGTCTTCATTGTCTGTGTAGTTTTGTCTTCATTGTCTGTGTTAGTTATGTCTTCATTGTCTGTGTTGTTATGTCTTCATTGTCTGTGTAGTTATGTCTTCATTGCCTGTTGTTATGCTCATTGTCGTGTGTTATGTCTTCATTGTCTGTGTAGTTATGTCTTCATTGTCTGTGTTGTTATGTCTTCATTGTCTCTGTAGTTATGTCTTCATTGTCTTTTGCCATGTTTGAGTTATGTCTTCATTGTCTGTGTTGTTATTCTTCATTCGTTGTCTCATTGTGTTGTTATTTAATATTCTCTGATATCACACACATACACACACACACACACACACACACACAGGATGTTTTGTCCATATTTATTGCCTGTTTATTGCCTGTTTATTGCCTATTTATTGCCTGTTTATTGCCTGTTTATTGCCTGTTTATTGCCTGTTTATTGCCTGTTTATTGCCTGTTTATTGCCTGTTTATTGCCTGTTTATTTACTGTGAACTTCAGTTGTTTGTTGTTTATATGAATAGATGACTTGTCTGTCTACTTGTGTGTTTGTTATTTTGTCCAGGTGCTAAGTGAGTGGACAAGACGACATCCAGACTCATCAATCAGACATCTTGTATATAAACTCAAGGAGATCAGTAGACATGATGCAGTAGAAGCCATCCTTCGAACAGGTCCACCTTTTAAAGTGCTGACATTTGAAGATCAGATCACAGATGGCAGTAGTGGCACTCATGGGACAAACGCATCAACAAATACACTGTCCAACTTGTCCAGATGACACTGTCCAACTTGTCCAGATGACACTGTCCAACTTGTCCAGATGACACTGTCCAACTTGTCCAGATGACACTGTCCATGATTAACTGCTCTTGCTCTTCATGCTCTTGCTCTTCATGCTCTTGCTCTTGATGCGCACACACACATTGTGTATTTGATTTGTTGACTGGTTTGAATGGACAAAGTAGATTTCAGTGAGATAATCATTGCCTTGCTCTAGAAATCATCATATTTTATAATAATAATAATATATTTTAACAAAAAACATTTTATTTTGTAGTCTTTATAAAGTGTTTGGTGTGATCTTGTCAGTTTGTAGTCTTTATAAAGTGTTTGGTGTGATCTTGTCAGTTTGTAGTCTTTATAAAGCGTTTGGTGTGATCTTGTCAGTTTGTAGTCTTTATAAAGCGTTTGGTGTGATCTTGTCAGTTTGTAGTCTTTATAAAGTGTTTGGTGTGATCTTGTCAGTTTGTAGTCTTTATAAAGCGTTTGGTGTGATCTTGTCAGTTTGTAGTCTTTATAAAGCGTTTGGTGTGATCTTGTCAGTTTGTAGTCTTTATAAAGCGTTTGGTGTGATCTTGTCAGTTTGTAGTCTTTATAAAGCGTTTGGTGTGATCTTGTCAGTTTGTAGTCTTTATAAAGCATTTGGTGTGATCTTGTCAGTTTGTAGTCTTTCTAAGCGTTTGGTGTGATCTTGTCAGTTTGTAGTCTTTATAAAGCGTTTGGTGTGATCTTGTCAGTTTGTAGTCTTTCTAAGGACTTTGTTTGGTGTAGTCATATAGTAGTTTGATTAGAGGCTTGGTGTAGTCTTATAGTAGTTTGATTTAGAGGCTTGGTGTAGTCTTATAGTAGTTTGATTAGAGGCTTGGTGTAGTCTTATAGTAGTTTGATTAGAGGCTTGGTGTAGTCTTATAGTAGTTTGATTAGAGGCTTGGTTTGATCTTGTCTGTTTCTGGTCTTTGTGGTCTCTCTGTGACGGGCTTGTTGGGCTATTGTTAGTTTGTGATCTCTGTGAGAGCGTGGTGGGCTTTCCTTAGTTTGTGATCTCTGTGAGAGCGTGGTGGGCTTTCCTTAGTTTGTGATCTCTGCATAGACTTGTTGTGGTATCAGTATAGACAGTGAGTTGTACATCTTACATGTTGCAGAACTTGTTGTTGATGCTGTTTCATGCTGTTGTTTTGACTATAGTATTGACGGATGCTAGTTTGTAGTTGTTAGCTTGGACTGACTGACTGAGATCTCAATCTCTCTCTCATCATATTTGAGAACCTTAAGTTGTGTAGTTGCTAGCTTAGACTGACTGACTGAGATCTCGATCTCTCTCATCATATTGAGAACTTTAAGTTTGTAGTTGCTAGCTTAGACTGACTGAGATCTCGATCTCTCATCATATTTGAGAACTTTAGAAGTAAATAAAGTTGTTGAGGTTTGTTTCTAGATTTTCTGTATGTAAATCTTGTGATGGTCGCATGTTCATCTACTCACATACCCATCAGTGCCTTCTATAGTGTGCAACATCATCTCCTGTCTTGCTACAACTACAAGGGACATTAGCAATGTAACATCATCTGTTGCTACACTAAGGGCATTGCACTGTCAATCTCTCTGTCTTGCTACAACTACAAGGGGACATTAGCAACTGTGCAACATCATCTCCGTTTTGCTCTCTTAGCTGTGCAACATCATCTGTCTTGCTACAACTACAAGGGGACATTAGCAACTGTGCAACATCATCTGTCTTGCTACAACTACAAGGGGACATTAGCAACTGTGCAACATCATCTGTCTTGCTACAACTACAAGGGGACATTAGCAACTGTGCAACATCATCTCCTGTCTTGCTACAACTACAAGGGGACATTAGCAACTGTGCAACATCATTTTGTCTTGCTACAACTACAAGGGGACATTAGCAACTGTGCAACATCATCTGTCTTGCTACAACTAAAAGGGACATTAGCAACTGTGCACATCTCTGTCTTGCTACAACTACAGGGAGATTAGCAACTGTGCAACATCATCCCTGTCTTGCTACAACTACAAGGGACATTAGCAACTGTGCAACATCATCGCCTGTCTTGCTACAACTACAAGGAGATTGCAACTGTGCAACATCATCTCCTGTCTTGCTACAACTACAAGGGGACATTAGCAACTGTGCAACATCATCTCCTGTCCTGCTACAACTACAAGGGGACATTAGCAACTGTGCAACATCATCTCCTGTCTTGCTACAACTACAAGGGGACATTAGCAACTGTGCAACATCATCTCCTGTCTTGCTACAACTACAAGGGGAGATTATCAAGTACAATCTAATTGTTTGACCAGTGACTATTCAATCTGATTATGTATGCAAAACATATATTTGAATTATAATTTCCATATATTGCTTTTTAAATTCCAAGTAATTTCCAGTTTCTAGTATTGTTCTTCTCAAGTGTTATGTAGTTTTGTGTGTGTGTTGATATATCCAGAATTCTCTGTTCCTCTCAACTGTGTGTGTGTGTGTGTGTGCAATGTCGTGAAGGGTAGAGACTACTAATGTGATAGAATCTGTTTACAATTACTGCAGTATCCCAGACACTGAGACATTATCTTTGAGGAACTACCACCACAGTTACTGCAGTATCCCAGGTACTGAGACATCTCTGAGGTACCACCAGCACAGTTACTGCAGTATCCCAGGTACTGAAACATTATCTCTGAGGAACTACCACCAGCACAGTTACTGCAGTATCCCAGGCACTGAAATATTATCTATGAGGAACCACCAGCACAGTTACTAGGTGTCAATTATTTTTGTTGTATCAATGGAAGGATCGACTATTTTCTGGATTAAATCTGACAGTTTTCTGTTTGAAAAAATGTCTACAGCGGCTCCTGGACATTGAGCTGGTTTCTTTGGGGAAAGTGACAAGCACTTAACTGGAACCACAAGGGAAAGAAAAAATGGGGATGTCCTAAACAGAACTGGAGATGGAGTCTTCTTGAGGAACTGAAGGATGCTGGATTGTCCTGGGAAGCTATGAACTGAAGGATGCTGAATTGTCCTGGGAAGCTATGAACTGAAGGATGCTGGATTGTCCTTGGAAGCTATGAACTGAAGGATGCTGGATTGTCCTGGGAAGCTATGAACTGAAGGATGCTGGATTATCTTGGGAAGCTATGAACTGAAGGATGCTGGATTGTCCTGGGAAGCTATTAAATAAAACAATCAGAGACCTGGAAAAGTGGATGATAGTTATTGAGCCCCTATGCTCCACAAGATGCGGAGAGGAATAGGTGTATTAAATCTGTCTGTGGGGAAAGTATTCCGAACAAAGGAAACATTTTCTGTGTCATGGAGATATTATTTTCTTCCGCTAGACCGTTTCTTTATTAACAGCTCACAAACATGTACGTAATATACATGCAACATGTACACACAACATTGTACACAATTTTGACCAACCAATATTCCAATTTCTAGTTTGTTTACAGGTATGATTCATCTGATTTGATTCAAATACATATTGTCAAGTCAACAAATATTGACAGTCATACATTTGACTGCAATTCCAAGTCATTTCAAATACATATTGTCAAGTCAACAAATATTGACAGTCATACATTTGACTGCAATTCCAAGTCATTTCAAATACATATTGTCAAGTCAACAAATATTGACAGTCATATATTTGACTGCAATTCCAAGTCATTTCAAATACATATTGTCAAGTCAACAAATACTGACAGTCATACATTTGACTGCAATTCCAAGTCATTTCAAATACATATTGTCAAGTCAACAAATACTGACAGTCATACATTTGACTGCAATTCCAAGTCATTTTTTCCAGTTTGTGTGTGGTACATGTTACCATGCTGACCAATAGTGACCAGTAGTTGCTTAGTTGTGACATGCAGTTTTGTTGTCACTGTCTGTATGCCAGGAGACTGTCTGTATGCCAGGAGACATTGAGAAACATCTAATTTATTTCTACTTGTTAAGCCTGTCAGATTGCTTGTGTGAACAAGTCGAGTTTTACTACATTAAACATCAAATATATATATATCAATGTACATATATTTTTTAACACAAGTGTATCGATGAATGTGTGCTGCTTGCTGTGTGTGTATGTGTGTGTTGCTGTGTGTATATATTTATATATATATATATATAGTTGTTATATAACAATTTACTGATGTATTCAGTGAGGCTATATTTATTATGTATTTGATTTCTGCTTTTATTTCAGGACACAAGAAGTATTCACACACACACATTGCAACACACTTCCTAACATTTCCACTCACAGTGTGTCTGTGTGTGACAGTGTGTCTGTGTGTGACAGTGTGTCTGTGCGTGACAGTGTGTCTGTGTTTGCAGACATGATATTTGTGGTCTTTTCCATTGTACTGTTTGTTTCTGAATCTATTACATTACACTGTTTTGTGTGGATTCTCTTGTCTAAACATATTATTGATTGACATGTGACTTGTCTGGGATAGTTGATGTCTGTGACAGTTGATGTCTGTGACAGTTGATGTCTGTCTGTGACAGTTGATGTCTGTCTGTGACAGTTGATGTCTATGTGTGACAGTTGATGTCTGTGACAGCTGATGTCTGACAGCTGATGTCTGTCTGTGACAGTTGATGTCTGTGTGTGACAGTTGTCTCTGATAGTTGATGTCTGTGACAGTTGATGTCTATGTGTGACAGTTGATGTCTGTGACAGCTGATGTCTGACAGCTGATGTCTATCTGTGACAGTTGATGTCTCTGATAGTTGATGTCTGTGACATTTAATGTCTGTCTGTGACAGTTGATGTCTGTGTGAGAGAGAATCAAGAAAACTGTATATATTTTAAACTTGATTATAATATGTTGATACAGACACTACTATCATGTGCTGTTCTCTCAAAGTTGAAGTATTTTGACTAAGTTAAGAGCACATCTGATGGCAAGTCGATGGAGCACATCTGATGGCAAGTCGATGGAGCACATCTGATGGCAAGTCGATGGAGCACATCTGATGGCAAGTCGATGGAGCACACAATGTTTGTTCTAACAGTTACATTTCTTCTTCTTCCTAAAAGACCCCACATCGACCACTTGTTAAATCACTCTTTGTGATTTGTATATGATCCGAGCCTAAGAGTGAATGTACAATGTGCCAGTTATGCGCTTACAAGTAGGCCAGCACATCCGATTTCTGCGATGATTTTTATTTACTAGGTAGCATCCCTAGTCCTCTATCTCACCGCCTCTTACAACATGCCTTGTAGATTACAGTGTTACTATTCTTTGCTCCCTAGGCCCTACCTCAGCCGCCTCTTACAACATGCCTTGTAGATTACAGTGTTACTATTCTTTGCTCCCTTGCGGAGCCTGGCAACACACAGGCAACTGTAATATTTGACAGTAAGTATTCAAGCTTCATTTTTGGCCTTCACAAAGTGAAATTATCTGTCCACATTTCAAAAGCTTACAAGTTGCGTTCCTATTGTCACAGATGATGATAAGATAGTAGCATACAGTACTTTTGCTCTTGTCATCTGAGCATTCTTATGGGAGTGTGTAGTTGTCTCTGTGTGGATGGGAGTGTGGAGTTGTCTCTGTGTTCTTGTGTCTTTGAGAGTGTGCAGTTGTGTTTGGAAGTGTGTAGTTGTGTCTGTTCTTGTGTGTTTGAGAGTGTGTAGTTATCTTGGTGTGTTTGAGAGTGTGTAGTTATCTCTGTGTGTGTTTGAGAGTGTGTAATCTCTGTGTGTTTGAAAGTGTGTAGTTGTGTCTGTGTATTTGGGAGTGTGTAGTTATCTGTGTGTTTCTGAGTGTGTAGTTATCTCTGTGTTTCTGAGTGTGTAGTTATCTTTGTGTGTTTGAGAGCGTGTAGTTATCTCTACATTCAGCAAACACATTCATCATAAATCTGCTGTAGTGGAGAGTCACAAGGAGAGTGTAGTTTGGTTGTTGTTTGTATCAAATCTTCCTATTACTTCTGCTGCTGATATATAACTTATAACTTCACAACTTGGCTTCAAACTTGAATTATTTCAATTGTGATATGTGTGTGATATGGGGTTCTTGAAGTTGTGATATATGTGTGTGTGGGTTCTTGAAGTTGTGATATATGTGTGTGTGGGTTCTTGAAGTTGTTATAGATGTGGGTGTCAGTACTTCACGTTGTGATAGATGTGTCAAGCGTGTGTGTGTGTGTACAGTGAGTGAAATGTATACTGAAGTGAACCTGGTATGTGTAAGTCACCAAATGTTTTTTTTTATCTCTGACAATGTGTACTTGCTCAAATGGCACATATTTTGTGTGCACGTGACATTAAAAAAATCCAATTCATAACAATTGACTTGTCTAGTATATTCATAACATTTTACAATATTCACAAAATAGATGAGACTGCAGTAAAACTATTTGATTGGCAAAACACGTAATTACAAAGTACAAAAACAATGACAAAATACAGCAACGTTTCGACCAACAAGGCCTTTATCAAGCAAACGAACAACAGGAGTGACAAATTTAAAAAACAAATGGACGACCAAAACAAACGTTTCAAATGAAAATCTGGGAATAAAAACGAATAACGAAATAAATATAACACAAAAACACACATAAAAACTAGAAATAGAACGGAAGAGAAACAATGAAAAAGCTAGTAAATATATAACTTGAATACATGCAACATATACCCATATAGATTACAAGGCATGGGAAGAAAAAGTACTAAGAAGCATAGGAATGTAATACGTTGAGCCCACGTGGTCGTAAGGTACCATACAAAGAAATCAACCGATTCTCCAGAGCAAATCGACTGCGATCATCCGAGGAACACGATCGGATGGCTGTGACCTGGACATCGTGAGCTCTTAAATGGCCAGTATCATTGAAATGAATGGCTACAGGGTCACAGAGCATTGGCGTATGTCGCACAAGTGTTGGGCGAATCGGTCACTGAGCCTCTTGCCTGTCTCGCCGATATAAGCCTTGTTACACCGCTTACAGATAATGGCATAGATAAGATTACGGGACTCGCATGTGAAACCATCGTCAATAAGAAACGTGACTAAAGGAAAAGATACAGTACGCGTCTGTATCACATATTTTTCAATGATTTCACCAAGCCTACTACAGGGGTCCCCATTAGCTCCAATACTATTCAACGTATTCACCATAATGATTACACAGCAGCAACTATCTGGTAAGGAGAGGACAATGTCATTTACAGACTACATCATGGTGTACAGACGGGAGAAACAGGGATGAAATTGCTAATAAGCTACAGGAAGAACTCTACCCCATCACGGCCTGGTGCGATGTCTCTATAGGAAGAACTGGACCTCATCATGACCTGGTGCGAAGTCTCTATAGGAAGAACTGGACCTCATCATGACCTGGTGCGATGTCTCTATAGGAAGAACTGGACCTCATCATGGCCTGGTGCGATGTCTCTATAGGAAGAACTGGACCTCATCATGACCTGGTGCGATGTCTCTATAGGAAGAACTGGACCTCATCATGACCTGGTGCGATGTCTCTATAGGAAGAACTGGACCTCATCATGGCCTGGTGCGATGTCTCTATAGGAAGAACTGGACCTCATCATGACCTGGTGCGATGTCTCTATAGGAAGAACTGGACCTCATCATGGCCTGGTGCGATGTCTCTATAGGAAGAACTGGACCTCATCATGACCTGGTGCGATGTCTCTATAGGAAGAACTGGACCTCATCATGACCTGGTGCGATGTCTCTATAGGAAGAACTGGACCTCATCATGACCTGGTGCGATGTCTCTATAGGAAGAACTGGACCTCATCATGACCTGGTGCGATGTCTCTATAGGAAGAACTGGACCTCATAATGACCTGGTGTGATGTCTCTATAGGAAGAACTGGACCACATCATGACCTGGTGCGATGTCTCTATAGGAAGAACTGGACCTCATCATGACCTGGTGCGATGTCTCTATAGGAAGAACTGGACCTCATCATGGCCTGGTGCGATGTCTCTATAGGAAGAACTGGACCTCATCATGACCTGGTGCGATGTCTCTATAGGAAGAACTGGACCTCATCATGACCTGGTGCGATGTCTCTATAGGAAGAACTGGACCTCATCATGACCTGGTGCGATGTCTCTATAGGAAGAACTGGACCTCATCATGACCTGGTGCGATGTCTCTATAGGAAGAACTGGACCTCATCATGACCTGGTGCGATGTCTCTATAGGAAGAACTGGACCTCATAATGACCTGGTGTGATGTCTCTATAGGAAGAACTGGACCACATCATGACCTGGTGCGATGTCTCTATAGGAAGAACTGGACCTCATCATGACCTGGTGCGATGTCTCTATAGGAAGAACTGGACCTCATCATGGCCTGGTGCGATGTCTCTATAGGAAGAACTGGACCTCATCATGACCTGGTGCGATGTCTCTATAGGAAGAACTGGACCTCATCATGACCTGGTGCGATGTCTCTATAGGAAGAACTGGACCTCATCATGACCTGGTGCGATGTCTCTATAGGAAGAACTGGACCTCATCATGACCTGGTGCGATGTCTCTATAGGAAGAACTGGACCTCATCATGACCTGGTGCGATGTCTCTATAGGAAGAACTGGACCTCATCATGGCCTGGTGCGATGTCTCTATAGGAAGAACTGGACCTCATCATGACCTGGTGCGATGTCTCTATAGGAAGAACTGGACCTCATCATGACCTGGTGCGATGTCTCTATAGGAAGAACTGGACCTCATCATGACCTGGTGCGATGTCTCTATAGGAAGAACTGGACCTCATCATGACCTGGTGCGATGTCTCTATAGGAAGAACTGGACCTCATAATGACCTGGTGTGATGTCTCTATAGGAAGAACTGGACCACATCATGACCTGGTGCGATGTCTCTATAGGAAGAACTGGACCACATCATGACCTGGTGCGATGTTTCTATAGGAAGAACTGGACCTCATCATGACCTGGTGCGATGTCTCTATAGGAAGAACTGGACCTCATCATGACCTGGTGCGATGTCTCTATAGGAAGAACTGGACCACATCATGACCTGGTGCGATGTCTCTATAGGAAGAACTGGACCACATCATGACCTGGTGCGATGTTTCTACAGGGGAGCTGGACCTCATTATGACCTGGTGTGATGTCTCTGGTGCAACACTAAACCATACCAAAGCTGTGATATCATGGTTCTCTCTAAACAACCACATTATCAAGTCTGAAACACTAAGCCTCCAAATAGGCGAACATACAATAACTGGAACAGCATCTATGAGCTATTTGGTTGACAAGTTTGATCACAGTCTATGCTTTAGGGATCATGTCGATCAAGTTATTGCCAAGGCTCGCAACATCCTATCCGATCTGAGAATCATGGCGGTTGAGAACATTCAACAACGCTTTCTTGTGCTCCTATACCAAGGCATTGTTCTGTCATGTATAGAATATACATGTGCTATCTTAACGATTAGCATCATTCTGGGATGCACCAAAGATACACTAGAAGTGTCAATCAGATTCCTTCTTAACCTTCCAATTGTTGCTCACAGAACTGAAACGTGAAGGGTTCGTTTATATCTAAATATGCCCGTCTGCCCAGCGTGTTCGTAGCGCGTTGGACTACGGGTGACTATCTCTCTGTGTGTGCATTGTTATAAATGTGTCTGAAGTGCACATTTATAACAATGCAGAAGGTTACAGTTTTACTATACCAACACTTCCGTAGGGAATCTAAGAGAGGTCATCTATATTGCGATATTCATAACCCTGAGAAACGAGCGCAACTGGCGCTTGGTCTGAATAGAGAATCCTTTTCCCGATGGATTAAACAGGACACAAAGTGCACTAATGTCAAGCAAGGAAGGAAAAGAACAATTGACGACTTTGACATAGATGTCATAAGACGGAGCTCTTGAAAATGTTTGCGACAAATCAACTTGTTACTCTCAGGAAACTGAAATTAAAACTACAGTCAGATTGCAGCATAGACATTTCTAAAAGTACTCTATGGAAAATTGTAAGAGCCGCCGGCTTCACCTTCAAAAAAACTATAGGCGGCAGTAATATTATTTGTGAAAAGCCACATTTAATTGCTGCCCGAAGTAAATACCTGAGGCAGATCCGTGAGCGGCGGAGGCAAGGCTATGATATTGTATATTTGGACGAATCCTGGGTCAATGCTCACCACACCAATGCTAAAGAATGGCAATCAGTAGACGGTGAACAGAAAATAAAAATACCAAGCAGCAAAGGCCAGCGTATTATACTAACACATGCAGGAAGCAGTGAAGAAGGTCTTGTCCATGACGCTGGACTTATTTTCCAATCAAAAGTACCGACGGTAGGGACTACCACACAGAAATGAATGGACATATTTTCAGGCACTGGATGGAGAAAGATCTACTTCCAATTCTAAACAGACCATCATGCTTGGTAATGGATAATGCATCCTATCACAACGCAGTATCAGCGGAAGACAAAGTACCAACTGCATCAAATACTAAAGATCAAATTAGGACTTGGCTTGCTAAGGAAAATGTCAGCTTCGATGATACATATTTGAAACCCGAGTTGTTGCACCTGGTGAGGATGACAAATAAGACAAAGGTGTTTCATATTGACAAAATCATTGCGGAATACGGTCACACGTCTTTGCGACTACCTCCATATCATGCTCAATCCGATAGAGCTTGTCTGGGCTAAAGTAAAAGGGCAAGTTGCCGAACAGAACAGGACGTTTAAAATGTGTGATGTTGAAGTTCTGACACGTGAGTCCTTCTCAATGATAGACATGCAGTTCTGGAAGAAGTGTGTTGAACATGTGCTCCGAGAGGAAGACGAGTACTGGCACCGAGATGGATTACGATTTGTCCAGCCAGTAACAATTATCAACCTCATGGAATCGTCAGATTCGGGATGATACAAATCATATTTTGATTACAGACTGAGAAATATCAACGTATACATTTCCATATCCAAATGCGTCTATAATCATACAATTTGTGGTGAAGTTAAGACACCCTGGGGTCTAATGGTGACCGAAGGGAGGACTAACTGTTGCATATTGTATCCAAGTTCACGATTGCACATAAAGGGCAACACACTTAATTACTTGACCTATCAAGTTAATATGGAGATACACCTATGAATAGAATTGACATGGACAAATTCTAGGATTACTGTAAAATCTAAAATTTGAGCCCCGTATTTGCAATTGTCATAAAAGATCAAAGGAATTCGCCAATGTGCAAAATCCGTAGCATCTATGGACCACTGGTTAACTTTATTTTAGCGTCATGGATATTCTAAGGCTGCATGCAAAAATCACTGAGATCCAACAGATAGTTTTCGAGAAAATCAATGTCAACCGTGCTCACGAATTAATGGACAGACTATAGCTCAGTTTCAGACTGCTTTCATAATTATTATATAATCAAAATATTCCATCACTAATTAACATGAAGGTTAAGGCCATCTTGAATGACGTCAACGAAACAGACGTCACTTTTGACACTTGATGACGATGGTGAAGTTATTCATCAACAACAATGTGCTCTGCTTGTTCCACACGTTGACAAGGAGATAATAATATGAGAAGCTAGTGAGACTTACACAACAACCATAAGTAGTTTGATAATGGAGGTGCGGACAGTTATAAAGGCGTGGACGTGAATGTCATCTCATACTCAAGGATATCATGTAGTTACCATGCAGAATACAATAGGCAAGTTACTGGAGAAAATAATCGCCAGAAAAATATCCTGCCAACTGGAGAAGTTATGTCCTACTCTTGAAGGGCACTGACCAAATAGAGAGACCTGGGTTAATGCAGCAGTTTTTACCCATGACTTCTTTGAAGGTTTTCACTCAGGCATTGATCGAGACATAAAAAATGAGGAGCTTTTGAAACGAACAGACTGTGCATCCTTGGAGACCATCATTAAGAGAGAAGATGGAGGTGGATTGGACATGTATGTCGTATGCCAGTGGGGGCATTGGCTAGGACAGCTCTCAGATGGACAGCGGATGGGAAGAGAAGGCCTGGACGTCCAAAGGAAACATGAAGACGAACGGTGGAGAGAGAGTTGAAGGAGTGTGGCCTGACGTGGGAGACGGTTGGTAGATAGGCAGCAGAACAGCAACAGTAGAAGTCTCGTGTGGAAACCTTATGTGTCAATCAGGACACGAAGAGGATATAGATTGAGACATGTGCTGCTGCAATTGACCTTGAAGATGCATACAATACGAGTGCTTTTAAAGTTGTTAATTGCTCACTTGACTTAACCCAATATCACCTCATTCCTAATCAGTTAATTCAATCTCACCTCATTCCTCCTCACTTGATTTAACTCAATATTACCTCATTCCTCCTCACTTGACTGTGTCCCCCAGCGATAGGTAGTATTTAAATGTGTCAGGTGGGCGTCATCACCGACAACAACACAGTGCTGTTCAACATCTATACTGACCATCATTCAACAAATGTGTAGTTAGTTCATACATACACACACACATACTGACAAAGCGACGTTTGTAAACAAAATAGTAGTTCTCTTTATTTGGAAAATTGCAATGACATCAATATGGTTTTTCTGTACATCATCATACCACAATGACATCAATATGGTTTACCTGTACATCATCATACCACAATGACATCAATATGGTTTACCTGTACATCATCATACCACAATGACATCAATATGGTTTACCTGTACATCATCATACCACAATGACATCAATATGGTTTACCTGTACATCAGCATACCACAATGACATCAATATGGTTTACCTGTACATCAGCATACCACAATGACATCAATATGGTTTACCTGTACATCATCATCCCCTCCATGAGGCCATTACCTTGTAGGTGTGGGGGCTTCGTCCTCAGGGACCCGGAGAGCTATGCAGGCAGGTTACCCAAGCCGGAAGGTCTGAAGGAGAGAGGGCAGACTAAATGTGGTCTCCTTCCTCCAGGTTGGGGTTGTGCGATGGGCTAACTACCCATCCATTTTAAAAAAAAACAGTAGTTACAGAAACCAAAAACAAATTGTTCAAAACTAACTCGAGTCTCGGAAGGACTAGGGCTCCATGCAGGAGACAGATGACGCGCAGCAGCCAAACCAGCAAGGAAGCTGATGTGCTGACGACCCTTTTCGGCCGCAGACAACAAAGATAGAAGCACCAGGTTGATTACAGAAGAAGTCCACCTTGTAGGGATGTGGAATGTAAGGACACTGCTAGAGACAGGCAGATGTGCACAAGTGGTGAAGGAGATGCATCGTACAAGCTTACGTTGCTGGAATGGGGAAACAAGGTGGAATGCTTTTGGGAAACAGGACTTCAGACGGAGAAACGCTGCTCCATTCGGGCAAAGAAAATGAAGATGATCCTCGGGAAGCCGGGGTGGCCTTGATGCTGCCCAAAGGGAAGCAAGCAAAAGTCTGATGGAATGGGAACCAGTGTCGGACCGCATTATTAGTGCAAGGTTCGTATCTAAGTTCCAGAAGACCTACATAATTGAGTGTTTATGCACCGACGAACGATGCAGAGGAGGTGGAAAAGACCATTTCTATACACAACTACAGGCAACTGTGGACAAAGTACCAAAGCACGACATGATGATTCTTATGGGGATTGAAATGCCAAGGTGAGGCAACGAAACACTGGCAGGAAAAGAGATGGGAGTAAATGGTTTTGGAAGCATGAACGAAAATGGTGAGATATTTGCAGACTTCTGTGCCTCCAATGAGCTTGTCATTGGGTGTACACTCTTTCCGCATCGAAGATGCCATAAGGCAACATGGATCTCGCCAGACCATCGGACGGAAAACAGATCGACCATGTGGCAATTCGCCAACGATGGAGAGCATCACTACAAGATGTTAGAGTGAAGAGAGGAGCAGACATAGGATCTGATCACCATCTGGTAACTGTAAAATTAAAAATGAAACTATCGGCAAAGAAGAAACAACAAAGTACATGAATCAAGTTTGATGTCAAGAACTCCAATCGAGGCACAAAGGAAGTCTTCCAGATTGCTCTAAAGAACCGTTTCGAGGCGCTACAGACAGCAGAAGAGGAAGGTACAGTGGAGAGTAGGTGGAACACCTTAAAGCAGGCGACAGTTGGAGCCTGTGAAGAAATACTTGGGAGACCATCATCAATCAGGAAACCCTGGATCACGGACGAAACATGGCAGAGGGTGGAGGAGAGGAAGAAGCTGAAACAAGAAGTAAACCAGTCACGAACAAGACAGAAAAAACAGGCGGCAGCAACTAGATATAACGAGATGGCTAGAGAGGTAAAAGACAGCTGAGAAACGACAAAAGAGCATTCATAAAT
Organism: Arion vulgaris; assembly: GCA_020796225.1. Lineage (NCBI taxonomy): Eukaryota > Metazoa > Mollusca > Gastropoda > Stylommatophora > Arionidae > Arion > Arion vulgaris. The sequence goes on along the minus strand of CM036753.1, from coordinate 112,473,703 downwards.
GAGATAGCAGAAGAGGCAGAGACAGCAGCTAGCAAAGGTGACCTCAAGACTCTCTATGAGACAACCAGATTGTTGAGTGGGAGGAAAATAAGCAGAGCAGGCCAGTGAGAGATAAGACTGGAAACTTTTGACTAAAATTGATGAACAACTGGGGCGCTGGAAAGAGCATTTCCAGGAAAGTTAAATAGACCTCCCCACTAAACCCACTAGATTTAGGGCAAGGAGACCCGCTGGACATAAACGTAGGGGAGATCACAAAACAGGAAATCCGCAATGCCTTGAAAAACTTGAAAAGGGCAAGGCGGCAGGAGTTGATAATATCCCAGCGGAAGCTCTGAGGGAGGGAGGAGAAGAGATGGTAAACCAACTCCGCATATTGTTCAACTTGTGTGGGACAGGAGGAGATACCAGCAGATTGGAAGAAAGGCCTCTCGTGAAACTGCCAAAGAATGGCAATTTGTCAAACTGTGACAAGTGGGGAGGGATCATGCTGCTCTCCATTCCCAGCAAAGTCCTCACTAGGGTTATTCTGGACAGGATGAAAGACGCTATAGACCAGAGGCTTAGGGACGAACAGGAGGGATTCCGGAAAGATAGATCTTGCAATGACCAGATAGCCACCTTAAGAATCATAGTGGAACAAACAATGGAGTGGCAGGCTCCGCTCTACGTTTGCTTTGTTGATTTTGAGAAGGCATTTGACAGCATAGATAGGAAATCAATGTGGGGATCCTAAGAAACTATGGGGTGCCGGAGAAGACTGTCGACATCATCAGGCAGCTGTAGGAGGGGTTTGCCTGCCAGGTTATTCATGATGGAAGACTGTCAGAGGAGTTCCAGGTCACTACTGGTGAGACAAGGGATGCCTGCTGTCCCCCTCCTCTTCTTGGTGCTACTTGATTGGGTCACACGCACAGCCTACGACAGGTCTGGAAAAGGCATACAGTGGACACTTATGTCAAAGCTAGAAGACCTGGATTTTGCGGACGATCTGCCTTGCTTTGCATAACTACAAGACATGCAGGAAAAAGTGGATGCTCTGGCACAAACGGCACAACGAGTCGGCCTTAAAATCAGTCAAGAGAAGACTAAAGTAATGCGTAGCAACAACATACAGCAAGATCCCAAAACGGATTGAGGGAAGGACATAGAAGATGTGGATGAATTTGTCTACCTTGGAAGTAAGATCAGCAGATCAGGAGGTACAGATGAGGACATTAAGGCTAGGATTAGGAAGGCCCGACAGGCCTTTGCGATCCTGCACATGGTGTGAAGTCCGCGCCATCTCCACGAAAACAAAGCTCAGGATTTTCAGCTCAAATGTGAAGTCGGTGTTGCTGTATGGCTCGGAAACTTGGCGAGTCACTAGGGCAAATACAAATAAGATCCAGACCTTTGTCAACGGATGTTTACGGCGGATTCTCAGATTGAGATGGTATGATAGAGTTACAAACACGGATCTGTGGATAAGAACAGGGCAGGAACCTATGATGACACAGGTCAAGAGGAGAAGATGGCGATGGATAGGCCTTACCTTGCGGAAGACACAGTCGAGTGTCACTAGACAGGTGCTCGAGTGGAACCCGCAGGAAAAACGAAAAAGAGGACGCCCTAAGCAGACTTGGAGACGAGGTCTTACTGAGGAGCTGAAGAGGGCTCAATTGACCTGGGGAGAACATAAAAAAAACAGCCAGAGACCGAGAAGAGTGGCGAACAACTGTTGAGGCCTTATGCTCCACGAGGATCGGAGAGGATTAATGATGTACATCATCATACCACAATGACATCAATATGGCTTACCTGTACATCATCATACCACAATGACATCAATATGGTTTACCTGCACATCATCATACCACAATGACATCAATATGGTTTACCCTACATCATCATACCACAATGACATCAATATGGTTTTCTGTACATCATCATACCACAATGACATCAATATGGTTTACCTATACATCAGCATACCACAATGCCATCAATATAGTTTACCTGCACATCAGCATACCATATCTAAATAGAAATCATTCTCATTTTCTATACTGGTTTTCAAATTGTTTAGTCTAAATATCTCTATTCGCCTTACACCCAGACAGCGCCATCTTGTTCTATACACCCAGACAGCGCCATCTTGTTCTATACACCCAGACAGCGCCATCTTGTTCTATACACCCAGACAGCGCCATCTTGTTCTATACACCCAGACAGTGCCATCTTGTTCTATACACCCAGACAGTGCCATCTTGTTCTATACACCCAGTCAGCGCCATCTTGTTCTATACACCCAGACAGTGCCATCTTGTTCTATACACCCAGACAGCGCCACCTTGTTCTATACACCCAGACAGTGCCATCTTGTTCTATACACCCAGACAGCGCCATCTTGTTCTATACACCCAGACAGCGCCATCTTGTTCTATACACCCAGACAGCGCCATCTTGTTCTATACACCCAGACAGCGCCATCTTGTTCTATACACCCAGACAGCGCCACCTTGTTGTATACATGTGATAGTGTCAACTATTCAGTTCTCATATTTATGAAGGTTGAATTGATTGATTGATAGAAACATCATCGTTGCACTTCGGCAAATAACCATGTGTGCTTCGATCTCTGTTATACACAGGAAATCTCGGCGACAGTACACCAAGTCCATAGCACCGGCGAGGATCTCGTTGTAATTTTGAAGATAGTAAAAATTTGTGTAAGAATTATGTTTACATTTAGAAAAATGAATTTTGCATAGGCAGTGGTTTTGCAACCTACTTTTATTGATTTTCAACTGCTAATTGCTCTTTTACTTGCTCAGTTTTAACAGGTGACCTACATTTGATCTCCGATAAGACTAGAAACTCCATGTCACCTACTTTAAGATCATTATCTCTGGAAATAACATAAATGGACAACATAAGTAGGGAAGCAGGAATAGAGGAAGAAAATAATATTTAACAGAACTTTTATTTGCAGATGACCAAGTACTGATTGCAGAAAACGAGGAATCTCTCCAGAACCATTTGAGCTTTGTTAACATCAAGGGCTACCCCAATTTTGAAACACCCAGCTATTCCAGTAGTGACTAAAAGACAGATTATAAATGCAATCTTTATACCAACACTGTGCTACCAGAGCCAAACATGGGCCTGCCAAAAGAACAAGAAAGGAAAATTACCACATGCGAAATGAGATGCCTGAGGAAAGCAGTAAATAAAACAAGAAGAGACCATATAAGAAATGAAGAAATTAGAAGAACAGTCGGAACAACACCTGCTATTAGATTTATTGAAAAACAGAGACTCAAATGGTTTGGCCACTTGGTTAGAATGAACCTGAATACACCAGTTGCAAGAGCGTACAACCTGAAAATGAAATCATCAAGAGGAAAGGGCAGACCAAGAAAAAGATGGGTTGATGGAGTTACAGACATCTTAAAACTCCACAATACCACACCATATCAAGCGACCGAGCGTGCATTATCTCGGAAACCGATCATCAGTTAAACCTGCTACGCCTAGCGGCAAAAAGCAGAGAAGGACAAAAGAAAGAAAGAAGAACATCAAGGGTGAGGAGTACAAGATGAAAATAAATATAATAAATATAGAGACAATGGCAATAAATAGACAACCAGAAAACCTCACAATAAAACTCCAGAACGTAGACATAAAACAAACAATTGAGGCCAAATACTTAGGAGCAATTTTCACAGCAGATGGAAGTATCGATAGCGAAATTAGCAATCGTTGCACAAAAGCTAACCAAGTACTGGGACAGTTAACACCACTGTTGTCACATAAATAGATACTGCTAACCAGGTACTTGGACAGTTAACACCACTGTTGTCACATAAAGAGATAACGCTAACAACTAAAGCAAATCTCATAAGAACGATTTTCTGGCCAGCACTATGTTACCAGTGTCAAATATGGCCAATAACAGCAGCTAATGAGCGGAAAATCATAACGACAGAGATGAGATGTCTTAGAAGAGCTGCAAGTGTGATAATAAGAGACAAAATTAGAAATGAAGAAATCAGAAAAAGACTGGATGTGAAACCAGTCATGCAATTCATAAAAGAACAGCAGATTAAATGGTTTGGACTCCTGACCAGTATGCCCTGGTATCGCCTACCACAGAGAGCCACACAGAAAAATACGAGTACAGAGCAAGAGCAAGACCACGCAACAGATGGAGCGACGGCATCAAGAACCTCCTTACGAAAATGAAATGAGCTTACAAAGTGCCTTAAAACAAGCACACACAAGATCACTACACCCACCCACACCTACCTCCTTAGAGAGACTCTCTAAGTAAAAAAAAAAGTAAAGAACCCTTTCATACCTCGTGGTATATAGGGCAATACAGTGTTAGGCCTGTATTTTCATTGTCCGTCGTCACACGATGGGTGATGTGTCAGCATCACGCCGGCCGCCTTTACTTTCCCAGAGCATGTCTGGTACCCAGTTGTGGCTGGGTCGACATGAGAGCGGTCGGGAAAAATTCCACTGGCACTGCGGGAGTTGAACCCAGACCACCAGCCATGAGAAGCGAGTTCACTAACAACTACGCTACTGCGGCTCTCAGACTCTCTAAGTTATGATATTATTGAGTAAACTATGGGCTAGTTTTGCCTGGGTATCAATCTATGACCAATTATGCTGAGACTCTAATCTGCTAGCATGACTTGAAGGCGCTTTACAGGGAGGAGCTCGCCAGGGACAGATCCAGCTGGAGACAGGCTGTGAGAACTGACGAAGCCTTACTCAGTTAATATGTTGACTTGACATAAAATGTGCCAGGAGAAAGCAGAAATAAAATACACTCGATGCCTGCACTAATTGCTATCGGATGCCACGACACACTATATGTTCATCATCAATTTGTCTCTCGATGCCTTTTGATTTTGCTACATTAAGTAGCACTATGGTGGATGGGCACCTGCTTAGTTATTATTTATAGAGGCACTATGGCGCAGGGCGTATAATTATTACATTTAGAAGCACGATTGTGCGGGGCGCCTAGTTCATTATTACATTTAGGGATACTATAGTTCAGGACGCATATTCGGTTATTATCTTTACAGGCACTATGGTGCAGAGTAAACGCATAATTAATACATTTAGATGTACTATGCTGCAGGGCGCCTAGTTGATTATTACATCTGAAGCAACATCGTCCAGAAATGTTTCTATTTTGGGAAGTAATGTATAATAACTATCGGCATCACAATTGTTGACCTCGGTTCAAATCTATATTTGAACACGTTTACTATAACTATCATATTGATTACCGTGTAGGAGATTAGACTAAGTCAAGTAGCAATTACGTCCCCTAAATCTTCTGTTAATAATTATGATTCCGATGTCTCATCGATGTCTAGCACATCAACAAAGCAGCAGCAAAGGCAAGGAGGAAGTTAGCCATCCTGAGAAAATTAAGTGGAATCACATGGGGAGCCAGTCAAAAAATACTTTAAAATATTTATCAGCAGGGCATACGACCACACCTGGAATATGGGTCAGCTGCATGGTGTCCAGCATCAAATACCACATTAGGAGAACTGGATAAGGTGCAAAACCAGGCGCTTCGTGTCATCACAGGAGCAATGAAATCAACACAAATAGTGGAGATGGAAAGAGTGGGGAGAATACAAGCACTGAGAGAATGCAGAGACACAAAAGTGATGACGCAGGCAGAAAAGTTTCTGAGTATGCCAAGCCACCCAATGGAAAACAGATTCCAAAATCTAACAATGGGACGGCTGTAAAGAAGCAGTTTTATTCATCAGGCAAAAAGACTGAATAGGCAAACTTCAGACCTATCAAAATTTGGCATTCCCCTAAAATCTGTGCCAGAGCAAACCCCTTGAAGAGAGGAGACTGAACCAGAAGTATGTATCCAGACAGAAGTTAATGGAATACTCGACAAGGATGAGCAGAACAGCATACAACGCAAGACAGTCACTCTCAGTTTACTTGATGAAGAATACCCACTTGATCTCTGAGTACGGGTATACACGGATGGGTCAGCAGAAAATGCAGTGAAGAATGGAGGAGCAGGAGTGTACATAGAATACCCAAACAACGCTAGAGATGCGATTAAGTACCAACGGGGAAATTCTGTCACAACTATGATGCAGAAATTCAGGCAATCAAGGTGGCAACTGAAAAACTGTTGAATACCAGACCCAATCCTCAACCTGTTGAATTTTTAACTGATGCAAAATCAACACTCCAAGCACTCCAGTCCAGAAAATTGCCTGGTCTACAGACCATACTGTCTAAACTGTCCAATCAGCGCAGGGTCGTCTTGCAGTGGATACCCTTTCACTGTGGAATACCAGGAAATGAAACAGCAGACCGATTGGCCAAGGAAGGTGCTGCAGGAGAGCAACCGGATGTGCCAGTTACCTACCACCAAAAGAAAAGGATGATCAAATCAATGAGAAAGCCACAAATACCAACACAAGACGATTACTATAAAATGAGCAGATTGGAACAAGTTGTCATTCTGCGCCTTAGAACAGGACACAATCGACTCTGCAGCCATATATATACAAAATTCAAGATTGGCAATTCAGCCATGTGTACATGTGGACAGGCAAACCAGACTGCAGAGCACATACTTCAAGACTGCCCTGAATATGATATACTGAGAAAAACTCACTGGCCTGACGAAACAACACTGGACAGAAAACTACACGGACCTCTGTGTGAGCTACAAAAGACAGTGAAGTTCATACAAGAGACAACATTGAATATATAAACAATGTTTCAAGCGAACGAAAGAAAGGAAGGATACAAGAGATAACATTGAATATATAGACAATATTTCAAGAAAACGAAAGGAAGGAAGGATACAAGAGACAACATTGAATATATAGACATATTTCAAGCGAACGAAGGAAGGAAGGATCAGAGACAAATTGAATATATAGACATATTTCAAGCAAACGAAAGGAAGGAAGGATACAAGAGACAACATTGAATATATAGACAATATTTCAAGCGAATGAGAGAAAGGAAGGATCGATGTCTAGATGTACTTGTGTCTCATCGATGTCTAGATGTACTTGTGTCTCATTGATGTCTAGATGTACTTGTGTCTCATCGATGTCTAGATGTACTTGTGTCTCATCGATGTCTAGATGTACTTGTGTCTCATCGATGTCTAGATGTACTTGTGTCTCATTGATGTCTAAATGTACTTGTGTCTCATTCATGTCTAGATGTAGATGTACTGGTGTCTCATCGATGTCTAGATGTACTTGTGTCTCATCGATGTCTAGATGTACTTGTGTTAATGATTTCTACATTGTTTGCTTACTTGAATCCTCTATTTGTATTGCATAGGGATCCAATAGTTGTAGGCCTACTCCATTTCCCCAACGCTCTGCCCATTTTCTGAATGGCTTCCCATGGTAATCCAGTATCGTTCAGTTCCTCTAAAAGACTTCATCTTCAGGTTTGTTAGAGTTGTCCCCTTTTTCCGTTTCACTTTGGAGTTTCACTAAAATCCTTATCTAGTAACACTTGACTAAGTCCTACCTACCGACATTTTCCCTTCCCTATCTGAATCATCACTAATTCCTATCCACAGGTATGTGTTTGACTAAATGTAGGTGAAACATTTAACAAAGCAGTGAAAAAACATATACGTGCTTTTGAATTTAAGTGTTACACAATAGTTCTTCGTATACCGTGGACAGAGAAGAGAACAAATAGATCTATTTGCAGAGGCGGAACATCTGACATATGAGAGAGAGAAATTCCGAAGGATTGTAAGGGTGTCTCAGTTCTACTCAGGACGAGATATTTGATGATGATGTGTTTTACTACTCTGCTATAGCAGCTCAACATCAGCCCAAAACATTTGTTGATAAGCAACTTCTGTTTGTAGTTCTTCTAACTGTCATGTCTACATCAAGTCCACTAAATGTCTACATCAAGTCCACTAAATGTCTACATCAAGTCCACTAAATGTCTACATCAAGTCCACTAAATGTCTACATAGAGTTGCTAATAGGAAATCGAAATTGAACTGTACACATAATACTTGACTCTTGTCACAACATAATACTTGACTCTTGTCACAACATAATACTTGACTCTTGTCACAACATAATATATACATTCAGGTGTGCACACGTATGTGCACTAAGGTGCTCACGAGACATCTTCGTTCTGATGTCTTCGGGATGATATAACTTGGTACCCATTTGACGTCTACATCCTTGTGATCATGCGCTGTCTACATTCTGGCGACCCTGTGACTTGATGACACTTTGACTCTGTGGCCTGATGACCTGTTAACCCTGTAGCCTGATGACCCTTAGATCTGGTGACCCTGTGATGAGAGAAGTTTAGATATTTATGATATGACGTAACAACATAAGTAATGTAGACAAAGAGGCGTCCTCCACATAATATGTACATAGGATAGAGATTAAGATTAGAAGTGAGTGATGGACATAGGATAGAGATTAAGATTAGAAGTGAGTGATGGACATAGGATAGAGATTAAGATTAGAAGTGAGTGATGGACATAGGATAGAGATTAAGATTAGAAGTGAGTGATGGACATAGAATAGAGATTAAGATTAGAAGTGAGTGATGGACATAGGATAGAGATTAAGATTAGAAGTGAGTGATGGACATAGGATAGAGATTAAGATTAGAAGTGAGTGATGGACATAGAATAAAGATTAAGATTAGAAGTGAGTGATGGACATAGAATAGAGATTAAGATTAGAAGTGAGTGATGGACATAGGATAGAGATTAAGATTAGAAGTGAGTGATGGACATAGGATAGAGATTAAGATTAGAAGTGAGTGATGGAATAGAAGAGATTAAATTAGAAGAGTGATGACATAGAGATAGAGATTAAGATTAGAAGTAAGAAGATGAATAGAGAAGAAGAAATAGAGATAAGATATAATTAGTATAATATTATAGTACACGCACACTGTACACGCATCACGTAACGCATCACGTGTAAGCCATCACGTGAAGTCACACGAGTACAGAAGTGTACACGCAACGTGTACAGTCACAGTGTACAGTAAGTTAGTAGTAAATAAAAGTCAGTAAACAAGTCACCGTGGTGGAGGCCGCAAGAAACAACAAATAGTCACATGCAGATACAAGATAGCGTAAGAACGATAGATAGAAGAAGTAGAACACTGCGACCTAGCAAGATAGTCGAAGGACGACTGATGAAGAATAGCACACGCGACTACAAGATATGCGTAAGGGACGACGATGATAAATAACACGCAGACCACAAGATATGCGTAAGTGACGACTGAAAATAGTAACAGACCTAAAGATAGTCAGAATGATGAAATAGCAACTGCGACTAGAAGATAGTCGTAAGAGACTGATGAAAATAGTCAACTGCACGAAGATAGTCAGACATGTAAAAAGAAGCGACATAAATAGCTGAATAGGAGACGAACGAGTAG